>OX596274.1:62025711-62424711 GCA_951394225.1 Harpalus rufipes
ACGGTTTTAACTAAAACGCTGTTTTAAGAAGTGTCAGATATCATTATTTAATAACAATAATAAATAATATCGAATTTATCAAAATAAGATTTAAAAGCAGAACATAGTTTGTATTCAAACAAATATTTTTAAAAAAATCGATCTTCAAACATACGTGCAAAATTAAATGTAGAAATTTGAACTTGACATTTTTTAAAACACTTTTACTACACCACATCATTATGACAGTGACTGACGCTTTCAGTGTTGCCAACAGTTCTCAATTATTTCCCAATAGTTCGGACCGTAAAAACCATCAGAAAACGCTAAATATAATAAAAATAGGGCGCGAGCAGTTATGTGCCTTTGCAAGCAGATATGGGGGGGGGGGGGGGGCGTGTCAGAATGATAGCTATTAATTATATCCATAACTGATAAATATATTTCTTCATTCAATATTTCATGATTTGTTGCTTTTGTATGATTTATTTTCCTCGGCAACTGAATTCCACACTCCTGATAACAAATAAACCAAATGAAATAAGAAAATCATGAAATTTTGAATGAAAAATTATGACATTTACTTGCTAAGGGTCAGCAAAGTCACGTGACTACTCGCACTCTATAGCTGTGATTGTATATTTTTATATTTTAATAATTGCTTGAAAGCAAATTTTGAAGCGGTAAATAGAAGTGATAATATATTTATTAGAGAAGGGAAAATATAATGTACACATTTACAGATTAACAAAATAAATGTAAATGAATATGTATGCGTAACGCGCAAGTCGCACTTACGAGTAACGGAATAATTGGTAGCTGGAGTGGTGATAGTAAAATTTAAATGCTCAAAAGATAACAGATGGCGCTAGTATTAAAGCGAAACCATGGCGGTAGGAATAATATGGAGAAAGCGTAAATTTGAACTATGGACAAGTGTAATGCAACCCGGTGGGCACGGAGGCAGGTACGGTATTACGACACACCGTAGTGGGGATTCGTGAAACATCTAAAGAAAAACTAATATAAAACACGAAATATATCAAAAAGTGACGAACAAACGTCGACGTACAAAAGCATTGCAATTCACAATTGACAGCAATAACCTTGTAATTTCAAAATGATATGCGGCACATTGTAGAGGGGGAGGCGACTTCACTACTGATTGCAAATACTCCCTCCATATTATTCCTACCTCCATGAGCGAAACAGTAAATATATGAAAGTTTTAAACGTGAACTATCTTAAATAACAAAACTTAAGATATGAAACCGCTAGAAAACCGGCTAAACCGTCAAATGCAAAATGATCCCGCTAACGATATATAAAAACCACTAGATTTAGCGGGAAAATCGCTACATTGGCAATACTAGACGCTTTGTTATCCTTCGTGCAAGAAACGAAAGAAAAATGGCAATATTGAGAAGTATATGAAGGGATCATTGAAGTCAATAAAAAGATGAATATTTTAAAAACTATTTTTTTTTAATTCTGACGGTATATACCGTAAAGTATTGAGTTTTAAGGTATAATTTCTATGTAAATGAATAATTTTCTTACTTGTTAATATGATGGAAGACGATATAAAGTTATTTGACATTGACTGATTTTTAATAATTAACCTGATGTTCATAAGTCCCTATAATATTAAAATACATCAATATGTGCAAGAATTGATAAAATATGCATACTTTTCATGATTTTCACTTAATAAAATTATGTTTGCAAAGTGTGCAATGGAGAAGGACCTGCGCGTAATTTATTTGTAATTTATCCGCTAATTTATAATTTCACATTCCTGCTACCAGTTCCACTATATTTTAAGAAGGTAGTCAACGGTCACACCGATTTCAACCAATTTTGATCATTACGACGCTGGCGTCGTTTTAAAGTTAACATGGTTTTTTCAAAAACACTCATCGGGAATGGATACATACGAGCGACAAAAACATCAACGCCGAAAGCAAACGTAACGCCATAATTACAGCACACATTTTAGAATTCGTTTTTTAGCCCAAGGGATTCGCTAGATGGCTAGATTATTACTAAATATAATATTATTTCGTCAATTTCAATGTCCATTATCGACTCCTAATAAAATTAACAGTCAAACTCAAATTGAATTTACGGTCACTGTTTACCGTTGCTATGGTAACAACAGCGTACTTAGCGTACCGTTCAGAGCGAACTAAATATCGCTTTTTAACATCACTGCCAGCGATGAGAGGTGCTGAACGCGCCCAACGATACTTGAATTGATTTAGATAGCAGGTAAATAATAGTACTTTTTCTACTACCACTACTGTAAGATGGTCATTACTGAACAGACTACTAACAATGTAAGTTCGTTTTTATGAATAGTGTTACGTAATGAAATTTCATTACGTAACACCGTCACATAATGAACAGAAAATTTAATTTGGCAGGACTAATTGTCAAACTGTAAGAAATGATTAAAATTTGATAAATAAAATTTAAGATTTAAATATAATAGAATGAAATTTATCACATATACATATAAATACATATTTTTTGGGTTATTATATTTATATTATATTATGTCAACAATACATATTTCATTTCAATCAAATTTGCAGTAGGGAACTATTTTTCATCGTATATCCCTACGCTTAGCAATAACCATGGTAACATCGTTGCGCAGTTTTATTTTTGTAAATAAAACCCACCAAACTTTTTGACGTTTTGAACTGCTGCTTTTTTGTGTGATTACAAATACATATACTGAGGTAATAATAATTATTATAAACAAAATTAGTTGATAATATTATTTGTAAGTAATGCAATAAAAAAAAATAATTAATTTATAACTATGTATCTGAATTTTGTTTCACTTTAGAAATATTAATGATTGGTCGTAGAAAACGTATAGTACATAATTCGAGATGTAAAGCAATAACTCACTCGTAAAATTACAAACTCGACGCTACGCGTCTCGTGTGTCAATCATTTTACTCGTACATAATCTGCTTCTTATATCTCTCATTACGTAATATACTATTATATTTCATACCTATTGACTATAATATACAAAGTTTCGATGACATTATGATATTTTAATAAAATGTCAGTTGATAACGCTATTTTTTAATGTTGGCTCTTTAAAACTGGCGCTGATACGAGCGCCATTTACTGAATTGACTAGGTGAAACAAAGTTTAACTAATACCAATTAAAGAGCTCTTTAATTTTTTTAATTTTTCACCAGCGCCATCTGTAGGTGAAATAGGTACATTCGGTTTACAGTTTTAAACCCTGAATATCTATTCATCCTGTCTCAATTCATCCCATTTTATCACTTATGGGATTATGAATTCTGAACATTACGTCATTGGTGATGGGGGTAACTTTATAAATTGTGGGATTGTGAGGTCTGGCATTTGTGAAGTGTGGGATTTGTGAACTGTAGGATTATAACGTATGGCATTGCTACGTTTTATAATTTCTGGGATTATGTATTCTGGACATTACGTCATTGGTGGTGGGGGTAACTTTATAAATTGTGGGATTGTGAGCTCTGGCATTTGTGATTTGTGAACTGTGGGAATTGTGAACTGTAGGATTATAACGTCTGACACGCACTCCATGGGGATACAGTAGGTACATACAATTTCAAAAATAAATATGAATATGCATACATTAATATTAATGACAATAAGATAGTTTATCATAAAAGCCACGGCCTTAATGAATTAAATATGAATTAAATGATATACACGAAGGGAAGTAATAATTATTAAATTATTATATGTTTGAAGTTTAAACTAAATAAGTATTTTTAATTACCTATATACGAGTATCTATAAATAAATAGTGTATTGTAAATTCCTACGTAAATAAATGTATATTATTATTTTTTCTTCTTCTTTGTTGCATCAGTTACATATTCTGGATCCCTTATTTTCATGTTTCTGTTGTGCCTTGAATCAACAAGCTCTGGGGCTCGATTCTCGAGCGTTCGTAATCGCCAAGGTTATGCGCTTTCGTACGAATAGCTACATAACTGTTTTCACGACCCTTCGTTTCGTTGCGAATTCGTGGAATACTATTCGTATTGCAGCGAGAGGGTAAAACCATTCGCTTTCGTGTTAAGTCATTCGCTTTCATATACTTGTGTCTTGTTTACGTTGTTTTTACCAGTATAAAATGGACGAAATATTTAATTTTATACTAATAGATCGATTAGAAAATGAAGAATTAGATGAAGAATATCAAAATGTAACTGGAATACCAATAAATGATCTATCGGATATTTCGCATTGATGAGATTTTTTCGAAATTTCATTGGATTAGCACCTTTTTAGAATATTAAGCTACCTCTATAATAAAATAGTAATGTAAAAATCATTTTTCAAATATTAACCCAAGATTACAGTTATACTTGTAGACATTTGAATATCAGAAATGTTAAAATATGTTTTTTATATGTCCACATTTTTCTTGTATTTTACTTTTGATGAAATATAGAAATAAAAAGGGTTTCAATAATTAATAAATGTATGTATTCTCTAAAAATTCTATAAAATTAAAATTACATTATAATTATCGATAACATAGAAATAGTTTACCTATTTGGTTATATTATGTATACAATTTTACAAAACATTTATAACTCATCACACGTATATAAAAAATAATATATGGTTCCATCTAAAATTAGTCGTTGGAATTAAATAATTATATATAATAATAATAATAATAATAAAAAAAACTTTGAATGAAGCTATACACAGTGAAGAGAAGTATAACTTATTTATTCTTCTACAGAATAAAAATAATAATTAGTATATTTTTTACTTTTTTAAATTCTTTTAAATTTAATATTTTAAAGGATGCCGATAGATGATTGTATAGTTTAACATTAATTGTATTTTTATATGAGGTTGCAAGTCTATACCGTTTAGCACTACGCATATAATTGTTATTAGTGTTATAATTATGTATATCACTTACTTTTGTATATTTATTTATATTTTTATGTATTTTAACAAAAAAAATCCTCCCATTTCTTTTAGAGTCTTTATATGTAAATTTTGTAGTAAATTTAGAATTTAGTAAGCAATTGTTCATTGTTATATATTCTATAAGTGTTTTTCTTTGGTTTTCCGATATTTTCTAACTATTCTTGTCTAATTACATGTTAATATAATAAAAATAAACTTAAAACTCAAACTTCTTCTACTCGCAAAATGGCGAACAGTGAAATGTCAAAATATATGTGAAGTTGTCCAGCATCCTCATGCAACGTTGCCAAATATTGTACTTCGTGTAATTCGTGTTCATACGATACGCGAAGCGAAGGGTAGTCGAGAATACGTTTTAGAGTTACTGTTCGCATTGGAGCTTCGCTTCGCTTTCGCATTCGTGCGAATACGAACGATGTCGAGAATCGAGCCCCTGGGGCCGTATTCTCGAGACTTCGTAATCGCCAAGGTCGTGCGCGTTCGTACGCATATCGAACGAAATTCGTAAAACGGTATTCTCGACACTTCACATCGTTACGAATTCATGGAATCGCCTTCGTGTTCAAAGCGAGTGGGTAAAAGCATTCGCTTTCGTGTTAAGTCATTCGCTTTCATATACTTGTGTCTTGATGACGTTGTTTTTACCAATGTAAAATGGACGAATTATTTAATACTAATAGGAAAATGAAGAATTAGATGAAGAATATCAAAATGTAATTGGAATTCCAATAAATGAACTATCGGATATTTCGCATTGATAAGAGATTTTTTCGAAATTTCATTGGATATGGTAGCACCTTTTTAGAATATTAAGCTACATTTATAATAAAACTGTAATGTAAAAATCATTTTTCAAATATTAACCCAAGATTACAGTTATACTTGTAGACATTTGAATATCAGAAATATAAAAATATGTTTTTTTTTATGTCCATAATTTTCTTGTGTTTTACTTTTGATGAAATATAAGAATGAAAAGGGTTTCAATAATTTATATATATATATATATATATATATATATATATATATATATATATATATATATATATATATATATATATATGTATATATATATATATATATATATATATATTTATATAAAATTAAAATTACATTATAATTATCGATAACATAGAAATAGTTTACCTATTTGGTTATATTATGTATACAATTTTAAAAAACATTTATAATTCATCACACGTATATAAAAAAAATATATATGGGGAGTATATTCCATCTAAAATTAGTCGTTAGGAGTAAATAGATAAATAATAATAATAACAAAAAAAAAAACTTTGAATGAAGTTATACACAGTGAAGAGAAGTACAACTTATTTACTCTTCCACAGAATAAAAATAATAATTAGTATATTTTTTACTTTTTTAAATTCTTTTAAATTTAATATTTTAAAGGATGCCGATAGATGCTTGTATAGTTTAACATTAATTGTATTTTTATATGAGGTTGCAAGACTATACCGTTTAGCACTACGCATATAATTATTTTTAGTGTTATAACTATGTATATCACTTACTTTTGTATATTTATTTATATTTTTATGTATTTCAACAAAAATAAAATCCTCCCATTTTTTTTTAGAGTCTTTATATGTAAATGTTGTAGTAAATTTAGAATTTATTAAGCAATTGTTCATTTCTATATATTCTATAAGTGTTTTTCTTTGGTTTTCCGATATTTTCTAACAATTCTTGTCTAATTCCATGTTAATATAATAAAAATAAACTTAAAACTCAAACTTCTTCTACTCGCAAAATGGCAAACAGTGAAATGTCAAAATATATATGTGAAGTTGTCCAGCTGTCTCATGCAACGTTGCCAAATATTGCACTTCGTGTAATTCGTGTTCATACGATACGCGAAGCGAAGGGTAGTCGAGAATACGTTTTACAGTTACTGTTCGCATTGGAGCTTCGCTTCGCTTTCGCATTCGTGCGAATACGAACGATGTCGAGAATTGAGCCCCTGGTAACATACAATCCTTGTAAAAGTGTTTCAATTTATCCTCCATGTTCACTTGCCAAAATTCATTATCTCTTTGTATAACTTCTGTTTTAATTGTTTCGTTAGTTGAAGTCCAAACCGCCAAAATGCATTTGTCACGACCGGTGATTCTCAATTGTCCCTGAATCTGATAAAACCAACTGTGGTGCTTATTAATACTAATTTTATTAGCAATATTTTTTTTCCAAATTGTAACTTTCTTTTTTGCAATTAAGTTTTCTGGATTGAAGGGACACTTAATTTCTAATATTGTGTCATCATCTACCAATCCATCTGGGCTAGCTCCAAGAAATGGAAATTCTTTATCGATGAACATTCCGCAAGGTAATATTTGTATACCCAACTGTTCTTCTAGCTTTTCCTTAGCTACCGGTTCGAAGGTTTTCCCGTGGTGAATAGCTGGAACGTGCGAAATTTGTGACCCGTATAACAAATTCTTTACTAAATTTACACAGCTTGTTGTTTGCCGCCGAGTGTATACTTTAAAAAAATTAGAAGCAGTAAGAAGTTTTCTTCGTTCTTCTAACCAATAGCTACTTCCCGCTTGCAATACCGTATTTTTTCAAATTGCTGGCGTTGTTCTTCCGTTGTCATTAGAGTTTTTAGAATTCTTCTTTCTCCATATCTGGTTCTTGGCACCATACCCCATAATCTCCATCTTCTGCTTTGCTGGTATTTTTCTTTGGTTTTTTGTTATTTTGCCTTAAAGTCAAAGATCTTTTAGCCTTCTCTTGCCTTTTAATTTCAAATTTTGATTTTATTTTAGACAGACTTTGACCGGTGAGAGTCTTATGAAATGTATAATGTGTTCGCCGTTTAGAATTGAAAGACAGAACTGCAGCATAACATCTTGATTGATATGATTTTCCTTTTGAAAAATTTATTCTTTTGCCGCCAATAAATTTTGTAATTACAGAATGAAATTGTTCAACTATATTGCTGTCAAAATTGTAAATGAAACTGCGGGCATGTCGTAATACTGATTTTATAATTATAATTATTCTATTATAGAATTCAGAATAGTTTTTTAACTCTAAAAAATGATTTTCTGCTGGTATATTTTCTTTATTGCAATAGTAGGAATCACAGTTTATGTGTTCTCCAAAAACATGTTTGATACTATTTTCAATATCACATTTCAGAAGTTCTATTTTATGTGCAAGTGGTAACTGACTAGATTTTCTAAAATTAATTGAACTTGTAATGGCTCTTCTTAATCGTAAAATTCTTCCATTTAACATTCGTCTCAAATGGAGTAGAAATCTTGTGTCAGAACATACTGATTTTAATTTATTGCAATAATTTCTTAAAACATGATTACGGCATTCTATTTTTTCCACAGTGGTGACTTTATATGGTTTTGAATTTAATTTTTTTTATAAGTGCTACTATCTCCATCCGCTATTAATTTAGTAAATTTAATTCCATGCATTGAAATACTGTTTTTAAAACCATCCAGTATTATATTTGACTCCATACTTGTTGAGGTACCTTCATAATTTTTTGAACATTCATGTTGTTTAAGTTCGATGTTATTTTTTTGCGTGAATACATATTGAACAATAATTATTATAATTAGTTTTATAGCTGCGTTTTGACCAACAGCCATCAGCCACTACAGTAATACAAGGAGTACCATTGCATCTACATTTCCATTTACAATAGCATACTCCGCTTCTTTTTTCCCAGCTTCCACCATTTTATTGTAACGTTTTTATTTATATGGGTGAAGTGTAAAACATAGACAATTATTATTAACTAAAAGAATACGTTTATTAAACGGTAAATAAATATTAGAAATATAATTAAAAGATTATAAAAGTAACTAACACTATGATAAACAAATATTAACACTAATTTAAAGACTTAGAATATTATAAGACACTTAAACTCTATGATTATTTATTTAAACAATTAACACTATTCTTTATGTCACTAATTTATGTTCACTTGTCGACTGTTGTTTATATCACCAACTATTCACAACGTTTATTTATATCAGACTTCTTTACTCGTTAGTTCTATAATACAGTGTCCCCTGGCTTTGGCGGTGGGTTATATATACCTGGCTAGATTATCTCTGGAACCTCCTAGAGAACATCTAGAGGTAAACAACATGACACAATAGATAACCTCACTGCGACCTTATCCTAACATGTTAGGAATGACCAACTGAGCTTTCTTCTCAGTTCCATCGGCATTCTCTACCACACGCTTCAACAGGCCATCCTCAATCACCATGGAGTCCCATTGCGCCCATTACGGTTTTACACTCTGTGAGTGTGGTGCAACGTCTTCCCATATTGGTTTGCATTCTTCTGCTTTCCATTCCAGTACTATTTTCAGTCGAGTCCTTGCGTAGTCCATCGGGCTGCCTACTGTAATGAATATGAATGTTTTATTATTTAAAATTTAATATTTGATAGTACGACTGTACTTAATCTAAACAAACCGGTGTGCGACTCACGAGATCGCCGGGGCGCAGTTAGTTTTGAATACTCTCTCAATGGTGTTGGGTCAAAATTTTGATAAAAGAAATTACTCAAGTGAAACCGAATCCCTGCGACCAAGAAGAGTTCCAGGTAGACTTCTTTCACTTCTAGAAACTACTGAAGGTAGGTTTTCTTCTTTTGTATAATTTGACTATTTTTTATTGTTAAGGTATTATTGCGTAACAATTGCAACATTTGTAATGTAACTGTAAGAATTTAAAATTTGAACTTTAATATTTATATTTCTTTTTATTGTTTAATCTAACATTTTGTATATACATTTTTTCTATTATTAATTATATTTTGTTTGTTAAATTCGCATAAAAATTATTTTCCTATTAATTTTAACACCGCTCGGTTAGAATTGGAAAGAAATTTATTAGTAAAGGTAAAATAAAGTCCTACTCAAGCTACCAAGGTAGGTAAATTTTGATAATAACTAGTAAATTATTACATTTAGTAATTCAGCGTTGGAGTTCAGCGCTGAGTTCGTTACATTTGGTGCCAGCTATTTGGGATATTATTTTCATATTTTGAAATTTGAATTACACGTTTCCATATAATAAAAGAAAAAATAATTAAGAAATACCTAATAATTGTTGCGCAATATTACATGTTAATACGCAGTTTATGCATGACTCATCGGCTACAGTTAAAGCATTCGTTTGGAGATACATACTTTGTTGTTTTTGGCGATAATTTAAACGATAATAAATTTATCAATTGCTGAGATTGCATTTGGGTTGTAAATACCGGGTGGTCGAACGTAATAAAGAATTGATTGTGCGTAATCTAATATTATCTCTTAAATTAGTATTCAAAAATATTTTTTTTTATTTTTCCAAAGTAAATTAAAATTTTAAACATGCTGAACGATACTCAGACAACAACAAACGTACAGACGACTACGACTCTAACATCTACAACAACAATGAGCCCTACATCGACAACTACAGTTATCCCTTCAGGAACAATTGGTCAGTCCCTGGTAGGAATTCCGCAATTTTCCGGAAAACCTCATGAAAATATAAAAGATTTTTTTTCAAAAATTTCACAAAGAGCTAAAATTGACTCATGGACAGAATCTCAAACAGTAGCTATTGCAAAATATCATTTAACGGGCGATGCATTCCGCTATCTAGAAACAGAGGCACAACTGAGCAGTGATGATGTCTCTTTTACAATTTTTAAAAATGCTTTTATTAAAAAATATACTCGAAAAATTATACCAGGTCAGGGTCAAATAAATTTAAGTAAATGTTATCAAAGACCAAAGGAAAGCGTGGATCAGTATGCCACAAGATTAAAAGTAGTCGGGAGACAATTGTTGGATGAAAATTTAAGTTATAATGAAGACAAGGACAATGAGAAAGAATTAATTGAAAAAAGACATAATAGAGATTTAATACATCAATTTCAAAAGGGAATAGCAGAAGATATTTCAAAATTAATTATCATGGATATATCGAAAAATCCAAATTCTAAATTTGACGAAATTGTAGATTTAGCTATGAAAGCAGAAATTAATCTTAGTATGTTACGGAACGCCAAGTCTAACGATACATATACCGTACAAAATAGTAGAGGACCCCCAATGAGAAATAAACAACCAACGAATTTTGGTAATAATCACGATAAGAAAACAATAATTTGTTTTAAATGTAATAAACCTGGACATATTAGTAGAAATTGTACAGTAGTAATGAATGATCAACAACGAATAGACCCTAGAAGACCTAGTACATCTCAAAGCAATAATTACAGGCCAAATTTAAACTCAAAAGCTCTGTCGTTTGTTCCCCGAAGCGACGGGCAAAGAAAGCCAAACAATTCGAAATAAGAAATTTCACTTTACCAAATATTAACAGCAACAATAATTTGTTTTTTTTTATAAATATAATAGTAAATAATCAAAATTTTAAAATGTTAATTGATACGGGTGCAGCAGTAACGATAGTAAAACAAAAAGTTACTAAAAAATTAAGGGGAATTAAAGTAAATGTAGACGAAGATATTACACTAAGAGGAATTAGTGGTTATGAAATAGAAGTACTGGGAAAAGCGACAATACCGTTTCAACTACAGTATCAGAAATTTCCATTTGAGTGTGTGGTTTGTGACAATACATTACCACTTCAAACCGATGGATTATTTGGTCGTGATTTTCTACAAACATTTGGAGCCACTATAAATTTCTCTGAAGGATATGTCTATCTACATGGCTTAAAAATTGAAATCCAAAATAAATTTGAAGACTCAGAAGACCTAGAAGAAGGCTCAGAAGAAAACTCAGATTTTGAAAATGAGCAAGATAAATCTTGTAATGTATTGAAGAGAAACGGCAAAATTGTCAAAAGAAAAGAGTCAAGAAATGAAGAAAACGTATTGACCCAACCAGTAAAGAAGAAAGATAAAGAAACACGCAGAAACAATAATGAAATAGCAAAATATGAAATAAATATCTTGAAAAATCAAGATAAAGGGAAAAATAATTCTTGTAAGTTAAAAGAAATACATGGAGATTTGTTTTCTGCGCCGCGTGATTATTCTCTCGTTCATTGTGTTTCTCAAAACTTGAAAATGAATCGTGGAATAGCAGTAATGTTTAAGAAGAAGTTTAATAATGTAAACTTTTTGAAATCTAAAAACCCAAGAGTTGGTAATATGGTGTATTTGAAAGAACAAAAGGATGACCATATTAGGTTTATATATTACTTAGTATCTAAGGAGCTACATTTCCATAAACCTAAACTGAGTGATCTTGAAAGTTCATTGCACGAACTAAGAAAACACTGTTTACGAAATAATGTTTCAAAGCTAGCAATGCCTCGGATTGGTTCAGGGTTAGATAGACTAAGATGGTCTCAAGTAAAGAATTTAATTGAAAGAATATTTAAAGATACTGAGATTGAAATTTTAGTACTTAAAGACAAGATCGAAAATAAAATTGAAGGAAAGATCGAAAATAAAATTGAAGAGAATATCGAGAATAAAATTGAAAAGAAGATTGAAAAGAAAACCGAAAAGGAATCTGAAGGAAAAATCAAAAATAAGATTGAAAAGAAACCTGAAGTAAAAATAGAAAAGAAGACCGGAGAGAAACCTGAAGAAAATAAGAAAAAGGGAAGAAATATGAAGAAAAACAAAGAAAGTAATTGCAATGAAATAAACGATAAAATTACAACAGGCGACGAAAAAGGTAATAAAAGGGAAAGACTTTGTGAAAGGATCAATCAACCATCGTCTTCACTACTGCCAATAGTGTATGATGATGAGAATAGGGTTGTTGGCAGCTTCCCTGTTCGAATGAAACAACATGTTGATATTCCTCCACGATGTCATTATGTCTGCACAGCAGTTCAGGAATTTGAAAATCCTGATAATGACATTTTAGTAGAGCCTGTTGAAATATTGAGTTATGGTATACTAGTTGCAAGATCTGTTAGTAAGGCAACAGCTGAAATTAATATTTGTATTTTAAACGTATCTAATCTTACAGTCAAAATTCCTAAAAATACTATAGTTGCATATAGTGAAATTATTGATATATCAGAAAATAGTAACAATAATCAACAAATAAACGTACTTAATATTGAAGAAAATAAAAATGTAATTTCTCAAATAAATTTAGATCATCTTAAAGAAAATGAACAATTAAAACTGGAAAAGTTGTTAGAAAAATATAAAGGAATTTTTATGGAAAAAGGAAGTAAATTAGGATGTACACATCAAGTTAAACATCAAATTATTACTGAAAATGTACCTCCTATAACAAAACCCCCATACCGAATACCATATAGCCAACGAGAAGAATTAAAAAGTCAGATTAATGAAATGTTGGAGCAAGGAGTAATACAAGAATCATCGTCCCCGTGGTCAGCTCCTGTTATAATGGTAGCAAAGAAAGCAGCAGAAGGCGAAAATAAAATTCGAGTATGTATAGACTATCGAGCTTTAAATTCAATAACGAAAAGAGATTATTTCCCTTTACCGAATTTACAAGAAACAATAGATCAATTGGGTAATGCTAAATTATTTACGACACTCGACTTAGCAAGTGGGTATTGGCAAGTAGAAGTTAATCCAGATGATCGAGAAAAAACAGCATTTTCAACACCTGATGGACACTATGAATGTGTAAGAATGCCATTCGGCTTAGCAAATGCCCCGAGTACATTTCAAAGACTTATGTATTCTATTATGTCAGGAATAACTGGAGAAAAATGTCTGGTATATTTAGATGACATCATTGTTTTCAGTAAAAATTTTGAAGAACATTTAGAACGGCTGGAAGAAGTATTTGAAAGATTAAAAACTGCAAATTTAAAACTTAAACCGTCAAAATGTAAATTTGTAACTGAGAAAACTAATTATTTGGGCCATATTATATCTTCAGAAGGCGTTCAACCTGATCCAGAAAAAATTAGTATTGTACGATCATATCCAGTTCCTACAAATATTAAAGAAATAAGAGCATTTATTGGTCTTGTAGGATTTTACAGAAAATTTATCCCTGAATTTTCTTATGAAGCAATACAATTAACAAAATTGACAAAGAAAAATGTAAAATTTGTTTGGGGTGAAAATCAACAAAAGGCTTTCGAATATTTAAAAGATAAGTTATGTAAATCTCCAATATTAATGTATCCAGACTTCTCAAAACCATTCATTTTGTCTACTGACGCATCTGATTATGCGATAAGTGCGATTTTAAGTCAAAAGTATGGTGACTCAGAAAAACCTATTGCTTATGCAAGTCGTCAACTAAATTCTGCAGAAAATAATTATACAGTAACTGAAAAAGAATGCCTAGCTGTTGTGTGGGGTATAAAACATTATAATTGTTATCTATATGGACGAAAATTTTCCGTCGTGACTGATCATAGACCTCTAAAATGGTTATTCTCATTACAAAAACCAATGTCAAGATTAATTCGATGGTCATTATTATTGTCAGAATATGATTTTGAAATCATACATAAACAAGGGAAAAAGCATAATAATGCTGATGCATTAAGTAGAATTACTATCAATGCTATTGAAACATCAGAATTATATTTACCAATTTGGGATAAAGAGTTAATAAAAAAGGAGCAAGAAAATGATGAATTTTGTAAATTAATTATGGAGAAAATGACCGAACATAATGCAAAAATTGATTATTTTATTGACGATGATGGCCTATTATTTAAAGAAAAATTAACAATAGAACGACATGATAAATTAGTAATACCGAAAATTTTAGTAAGGAAAATTATTCACGATTACCATGATCTTCCATTTTCTGGACATCAAGGCATTAGTAAAACTTTAAATCTAATAAAATTACGTATGTACTGGTTAAATATGAAACAAGATGTTGAAGAATATATAAAAGTTTGTAAATCATGTAATGCAAGGAAAACACCATCGAATAGAAAACCTGCTCCATTGCAGAAATTTGAAACAGTAACAGAGCCATTCCAAATAACATCAATGGATATTGTTGGGCCATTTGTCACAAGTAATAATGGTAATCGCTATATATTGACTTTCCAAGATTATTTTACCAAATATCCAGAGGCTATTCCGTTACCTGATCAATCAGCTGATACGATTGCCAAAGCATTTGTTACTCAAATTATTTGTAAACATGGTGTGCCACAAAAACTGTTAACAGATCAAGGAAAAAATTTCGTTTCGCAATTAATGAAAAACATTTGTAAGTTATTGGGTATCACTAAAATTCAAACAACTCCATATCATCCAATGAGTAATGGAATGATTGAAAGATCACATCGAGTATTTAAAGATATTATGTCACATTATATATCACCAACACAACAAGATTGGGATGAATGGATTCCATATATTTTAATGGCATATCGTGCATCAGTACATTCTTCAACTAAAGACACACCATTCTTTTTGATGCATGGTAGAGATATGGAATTGCCGTATGAAGAAATTTTAAAACCATCAAAATTAAAATATGATTATGATACAAATTATGCATCGGAGTTATTAGCCAGATTAAATTCAGCATTTAAAGTTGTAAAAGAAAATTTAGAAAAAGCTGCTGACATAAGAGAAAAACAATATAATAAACGAAGTAAGCCTGTAGACTTTAACACCGGAGATCTAGTGTACTTACATAATCCAGCTTCAAAAATTGGTATATCTAAAAAATTATCAAAGCCATGGGAAGGCCCATATCGAATACTAGAAAAATTTGGACCAGTTACATATAAAATCAAAGAAATTGAAGGGAAGAAAGAACAAGTTATCCACGTTAATAGATTAAAACATTATTATGAAGTTATTAAAAATAACGAAAATAAAGACAACGAGGAAGAAAGTAAAGAAAATGAAGACAGTGGAGAAGAAGAAGACGAATATTCAAATCAACAACCATTAATTTCGTTTCATTCACCAGAACCTAAATTCGTAGAAGAAAATGAAGAAAGAAGAGAAGACCATCTCGTTTCACAAGAAAATCAAGAATATAGAATGTCAGAGGAACAAGAAGTTGAAATTCAAGAAAATGACCAAAATATTGACAAAGACCCCTGTTCCAGTAATTCAAGTATACAAACAAGTAATTTATCAAACGGTCATCGATACCAATTAAGAAGTCGAGGTCCTATCAAAGATGAGCCATGTGAACTTCCGAAAAGAATTTAAGAAAACAACAATAATTACATTATGTATTTTGTTCCAGAATAAAAAAAAGGGTAGTAATCGAAAATGACTCGACGAAATATTATCATTATTTATTTGATATTAATGAATTCACCATCAGAAGGGATCATAGCATATGATTGTCAGGGGACGCAAATGAATATCACATCATTTGATTTAAATAGAATTGGAACATGTAAATTACCATCGGATCAAGTAATAGTTACTAAAGAAATTATTCAATTACTTCAAATTAAAGACATTGAACTTATTCCCGTTTATCAATGTAAAATTCATATTACACGTTTAATAACGCATTGTGGAATGCACTCCCACTCTTCAGCAGTAATAGATGGTTTAGCAACGTATATACATCCTGTGAGTAGAGATATCTGCATGGAAATGCATAGACATAAAGTGACAAGATTTTATGGCAAAGTCATTGATCAGTTGAAAGGAAATGGCACTACTTCAGCTAGTATACTTATGGCAGGGCACATGACAAGTGAAAATAGTTGTATTGGCGAATTTTATGAAGATCATAAAGGAAGTTGGAGTAATGTGATTGTACAGGCTACAGTTGATATTACCCTACATAATAAATTTGTACCAGCAAAAATTGATCAAAATCAAATAAATTTGGACGGAATAACTTGTCCATATAAAGAAAGATTCTGTATAGATTCGGTATACGGTTACTCTTTCTGGGATCATGTAAATAACGATCAATGTTCAAATAATAAATATACAGTCCTTTATGAAGGTACGGCTATAAAATTATCACCTGCAAATGTTTCGACCCAAAATTATGATGTTACAGTATACTCAGTGGATAGTCACAAGGCTGTATTTGCCATGCCAATATCACGCCCTACAATGATATGTGGTCAAAGTGCATATGAAACTGATCATCCAAAATTTTTTATTATTAAACCATCAGAGAGTGGAATGTTCTATTTCACTAAAAAGTCACTTTCTATATTTGACATGGATCCTACTACGTACATAAATACAAAAGTTGTATTTCTGGAAAGACATTTAAGAGGACAAATAAATTCGTTATACAAGGATGTAATCCATCAAAAATGCACGGTAGAACAACAGGTACTGCGGAATTTACAAACTTTGGCTATAACTGCACCGGCAGAATTTGCTTATGCAAAAATGCAAGTACCAGGATATACAGCCATTAATCATGGTGAAATTGTACATATTATCCAATGCGCTCCAGTAGAGGTGTCAATCAGAAAAACAGAAACATGTTATCATGAATTACCAGTTACATATGACAATAAATCACTATTTATGAGTCCAAGAAATCATATTTTGTTAAAATATGCAACCGAAATTGGTTGTAATCCTTTTTTATTTTCGGCTTATGAATTAGACGGCGCATGGTACAAAATATCAAAAGGAATTCATTTGATGCCTTCACCAGATACACTAAACCCTACTAATGAAAATAATTGGCAATATAAAAATCCTAAGAATCTATTTGCTGGTGGATTATATACACAAGAAGATATGAATAAATTGTATGAACATTTAATTTTACCAGAAGAAAGACAAGCAGTTGAAGGTATACTTACGCGTGGAATGATGGGAATGATTCCAGATATGCAAGGTACAAGTTTTGAGAGACTTATTGATGAAAATTCAATAAAAACCTGGATTACAAATGCTTGGACAACATTATTTTCATGGATAACTATTTTTGGTAATGTCTCATCAGCTTTAATTGGGTTATATATGCTTGGAAAAGGACTAAAATTTATAATTGATACATTAATTCATGGATTTTTATTATATGACATATTTGGATGGAATATTCGTTTGTTAGGCGCACTGTTTGATAGTATCACAATGTATTGTGTATATCGTAAACAAAATATTGAAAAAATGAAGAATGAACAAAACAATGTAGAGACGAAAAATCAAGAAGTAGAAGAAATTAAACCAGAACAGACTAGTACGAGAATATACCCGGTAGTAGAGCAAAAAGAAGTAAATCAAGCTTGGTTGAAAGTATAAAAATAAGACGGTAGTTCCTCTTAAAGCTACTTGAGGAGGTGAATAAGATATACATCGTATGCCCATTTGACTTAATTTTGTTCCATATTTCAAAATTTGATGTATCTTATTACACCCGAGGAACTTAATTAACCCCCATTTCACATGGAGAAAACTCCTGTTAAACTTTGTGCAAAGCACATTTAAATTAGTTTAAGAAAAAACATACTTGTGTTGGCAACATGCGATTTTGAGACATACAATCACATGGTGTTAACAATTAGTTAATCTAAAGAAATACATTTTAAGTTTTAATAAAATTTGTATAAATACATGTATGAAATTTTGTTTCATGTAATCTCTGGACCATTGAGCGTGTGGGGAAAAGGAAGGAAAATTGAAAAATGAGGATTGCCTCCAAAGTCAATGCGAAAGGTGATACATTCCCAATCCATCAATTGTTTGCTGCAGTAAAATCATGGCGTGAAGTCATCAACTTGTCCCCGCCATCAACATAATTGAACTACGCACAAATGGATGGCCACCGTTTGTACGCTGATCAATTTTAATGGAATTGAAGAAAGCAGCTCCAAACCCAAGTAAACCGTCACTTACATCATCATCGGATGAAGTCAAATTGTACTCACCACCTGGAGGATTTTCTATCCGTCGTGATATTTGATAAAACTATGTAATGTTGTTATGATAAAGTGAATAAGGGTTTCCCAGACAATAATTTCCCCCATCGTCTCATATGTGTCATTATTTTGTTTAATTTTAAGTATATTTTAACATTGTTATGATTTATGTAATGGAAGAAGTCTCCCTCCTGAAATTTTTCAAAATTTTTGGTTATCGTAGTTTAAGAATTTCTCTTTGAAAAATTCTTTTCCTAAGGGGAAAGGAATGTAATGAATATGAATGTTTTATTATTTAAAATTTAATATTTGATAGTACGACTGTACTTAATCTAAACAAACCGGTGTGCGACTCACGAGATCGCCGGGGCGCAGTTAGTCTTGAATACTCTCTCAATGGTGTTGGGTCAAAATTTTGATAAAAGAAATTACTCAAGTGAAACCGAATCCCTGCGACCAAGAAGAGTTCCAGGTAGACTTCTTTCACTTCTAGAAACTACTGAAGGTAGGTTTTCTTCTTTTGTATAATTTGACTATTTTTTATTGTTAAGGTATTATTGCGTAACAATTGCAACATTTGTAATGTAACTGTAAGAATTTAAAATTTGAACTTTAATATTTATATTTCTTTTTATTGTTTAATCTAACATTTTGTATATACATTTTTTCTATTATTAATTATATTTTGTTTGTTAAATTCGCATAAAAATTATTTTCCTATTAATTTTAACACCGCTCGGTTAGAATTGGAAAGAAATTTATTAGTAAAGGTAAAATAAAGTCCTACTCAAGCTACCAAGGTAGGTAAATTTTGATAATAACTAGTAAATTATTACATTTAGTAATTCAGCGTTGGAGTTCAGCGCTGAGTTCGTTACACTACTATCGTTGACTACTGTTATTCTGGCAATGGTGGAATGTTTTTCTCCTAGTCGACTACCATATTTGCCTTCCTTAGCATGGCCTTCTGCACAATGCGTCGACGTTACTTCACTTTCTTCAAGAGAACTATTCATTTCCGGTTGGCTTTCCTCTACTACTGGAATTTCTTCCTAGATTTCTTCTTTAATTCCTTGTGAACACGCTTTCTTTCGCGTTCTCTTTTTTTTTGCTTCCCTCTTCTTTCTTTATATCCATCCTTGACATCAACGGATTCGTCCTTTACCTCTAGTATTTCTGCCTACATTTCTTTTTTTAATTTCTTACTAAGCACGCACTTCTTCTCTCACGCGGTCTCTTTCTTTTTCGCTTCCGTCTTCTTTTGTAACAGCGGAGTTTCTTTCTTCTAGCAAACACTTCATTTATAATTAGTCGCACTATTTTATCCATGCCTTCGGTGTTTACATTTCCCTTAACATAAATATTACGCACTCGTGATTAGTTACGTTAAACTTGTTTGGCGGCTTCACGATCTGATACATATGAGAGTGCGTCAACCATAGTTTTTGGGCGACATAATTGCTGTGCTTGCTGAGTATTGTTGTCTCGAACTCCGGAGATGAGTACCTGAGTAGCCAGGTACTTCAAATCGCTGTCAGAAGTCGTAGAATGTGCGAGACGACCCAAACGACTCACGTTGGCCCCAAACTCCAGAAGGCTTTCTTCAATTTTTCTAGAAGTCTTCTCCAATCCTTGTTCCAATATTTGCTCCAGTAATCCAGAATTCTCCAATTTCCGCTCCAACATTTGCTCCGTAATTCCAAAATTCTCCTCCAATTTTCGCTTTAACCTTTTCTCCATGATTCCAGAATTCTCCTCTACTCTTCCAGAATTCGCCTCCAATTCCTCATCTAATTTCTGCTCAAAAATTCCAGAATCTTCTTCGGATTTTCTAGAACTCGCATTCAATTCACGTTCCATTGTTCTAGAATGTGCCATTAATTCTTCTTCCAGTGCTCTGGAATTTTCCTTAACTTTTCCAAATCTTGTCTCCAATATCCGATCCAAACGCCCAGTACTTTCTTCCAATATTTGTTCTAATCTTTTAAGATTTTCTTCTACAAGTTTACAAACGTCGGATACGTCATACGGAATTTCGAATAAGTAATCTTCAGGATTTTCACCAGCATCGATTAAGGCTTGCCGCTGTCTTTCTTGAAGCACTGACTTCTTTCCTGTTGCTTCCAAATCTCGTTCTTCCAGTTCTGTCTTGAGATCACTTACTTTCAATTCACTTAATTTTAATTGTTTAGTCGCCATTTTATTTATTATTATTTACACTTCACAGTTATTAACAACCCCACACCTGACACCAATTGTAACGTTTTTATTTATATGGGTGAAGTGTAAAACATAGACAATTATTATTAACTAAAAGAATACGTTTATTAAACGGTAAATAAATATTAGAAATATAATTAAAAGATTATAAAAGTAACTAACACTATGATAAACAAATATTAACACTAATTTAAAGACTAAGAATATTATAAGACACTTAAACTCTATGATTAATTATTTAAACAATTAACTCTATTCTTTATGTCACTAATTTATGTTCACTTGTCGACTGTTGTTTATATCACCAACTATTCACAACGTTTATTTATATCAGACTTCTTTATTCGTTAGTTTTATAATAGAGAGTGTCCCCTGGCTTTGGCGGTGGGTTATATATACCTGGCTAGATTATCTCTGGAACCTCCTACAGAACATCTAGAGGTAAACAACATGACACAATAGATAAGCTCACTGCGACCTTATCCTAACAAGTTCGAACGTGTGACTCTGTGACGCGTAGTAGCGCGGCGGCGGCGGCCGCGGGGGTAACGTTACATTATTATATGCAGCTGTTTCCCAAGTATCAGACACAATTTTATGATATTTAGCATGAGTTTTTTCATTCATACACGGAATATCCATAACACATAAAAACTCCTCTAAATTAAAATAACCAGAGCCTATACTCATAATTCCCTCAACTGCAGCTGTATTTACATCAACAATGTCTGTAGTGGTACTTCTTGTTTCATTGGTAGATATATGAAACGTTATGTTGCACATATTACATTTCAGTACAAGTATATCCTTGCGTAATTTCTTTTACTATGTTAATATTATTAAATGTACAGCCATATTGTTCATTATGATTACTCACACTTTTCAGTGACTCGAAAAAATGAGTAATTTGAACTATACGTCTTCCAATTATTTTTTCTTTAGAAGATTTAAAAATATCTTCACTCTTCGCATCAGTTACAATATCCTATAATAAATTTATTTGTAAATAAGTTATCGTTTTAAAAGAATACAAAATATTTACCGGATGTGAAAATGTAGTATTCTCGTCATGTATAACAGAACTAGAGCTCGGTAATAAAATGTTATCAGTATTTGTCTCAATCAATGGCGGGAAACTAAAAAAAAAAGCATTAGAGAGTAAATATTCATTCATTTGTATGTACAAATTGAACTTACTTTTCACCTTCGTTGGATTGTTCTAATTCCCTGTACTTTTCCTTATGGACGGTAAATTTGTAGATTTACGTCTAAAATTATATACGTACATTATTTGGTATTTATTCCATTTCATATTATTATGTAATTAATTTACCTATTATTATGTTTTATAATATTATTACGTTTTTTACGTTTTGCGGATAAAAATAAACCACCTTTCTTACTTTTGCGATAATCTATTTGTTAAAAATGCTGAATGATCGATTTAGTTAAAAGTGTTCTTCTAAACCAGGGGTGGGGAACCTCCGGCCCGCGGGCCTTATAAGGCCCGCTAAACAATTTCATGTGGCCCGCAGGGTAAACTCAAAGTTCAATAAATATAGGAGAAACAGTTTCGAGTATTAATGTTATCAATACCAGCTAACATAACACGCCTTACTAAAGAGAAGTAGTTGCAATCATTACATTAGTGGCTAAATAATTAAATGTTTGACCAAACATAAGAGGCTAAATTTTTAAGATGATTTTGTATGGCCCGCGAATGATATTATATGTATCTAAATGGCCCTTGTTAGGTAAAAGGTTCCCCATCCTTGTTCTAAACTATGACAAACCGTCCAGTGTTGAATGAAGAATGAAATGATACAACCCGTGAATGTGAAAGCGTAAAGGGATAAAGACAGGGGTGAGGTGTTTGAATCGCTAGAATCGCTAGTAGTACGTCACCCTAATTACAAACGGCAGGCGGTAAGGGGGGTATAAGAAGGTCTGTCACAGGCCCAATAATAATAAGCTTGTCATCAAAATATATACCAAATAACATTGACCGCTAGTATGAACAACTGATTAAGGGTGATTAGCGAGCATTTGATTAGCATTGTTTTATCTCTGTCTATCGTTTATGGATTGTTTTAGAGAAAAATGCTTCAAATAAAAGATGCGTACAATTAATTTTTCTATAACTCTTATTTGAAGTATTTTTCTCTAAAATAATCTATAAACGATTGACAGAGATAAAACAATGCTAATCACATGCTCGCTAATACCCTTAATCACTGTTCATACTAGCGGCCATTGTGTCTCATAACATCTATTTATTATGAAAAGAAAAAGTATATCCATTGTTGCACAACTTGTAATTTAATAATATATAAATTATGCACATATAATAGTTTGAATAATCAAATTCCGCCAAAAGAAAAATATCCGCTGTCCGCTTTATCTCATATTCTTCCCCTAAATTTTTATAAAATTAGCTAAAATTAGCAGAAAATCATTCATGTATTTCTCACAAGCCACCTGTCTATGTTTTATAATAATAATAATAATAATAATAATAATAATAATAATAATAATAATAATAATAATAATAATAATAATAATAATAATAATAATAATAATAATAATAATAATAATAATAATAATAATAATAATAATAATAATAATAATAATAATAATAATAATAATAATAATAATAATAATAATAATAATAATAATAATAATAATAATAATAATAATAATAATAATAATAATAATAATAATAATAAACCCTCAGGGGGTAGGTTCCTAATAATGGAACCTACTACGGGGAGTGGCGCCCCCGGGGCCCCGAGCTACGGGGGGTTGGTGTTCGCACCATTGGGGAGTAGCGCCCCCACGTAACCCTCAGCTATTGGTGGCAGCCCCACCCAGAGGGTTTATCCCTCACTGTCCAAGGGTTAGCAGCCCTGAAGACATGATCCTAAAATAACGCTCATGTTACGACAAGAAGTAGCAAACGAGGCGTGCCAGAACCACAGGATTCTGGTCGGAATCGCCGTGATGATGTTCCTGTAGACCCAAGCAACCCCCCTGGACGAAGCACAGAAAATACCAGATCAAAAAGGCGCCCACAACAACCCTTGTCGCCTGTAACAGAAGTAAATGTTGTTGAGGAAACTGAGCCTCAACCCACTACTTCTGTCAGAACAAAGACAAGAAATAATTGAACAACATCTATGAATGAATATTTAGTTCGTTGTTTTTATAGCATAACAAAACTAGAAACTCAACGAGGCACTTACATGAAAGATCTACACCGCATTATAACTGAGAAATACGCAGAATTACATGGAAAAACAGTACAAAATATAGCAGACCAAAAAAGATCAATTTTCTTTAATAATAGATTGTCAGCTGATCGAATCAATAGGATACGTAACGAAGTTGCAAGAGAATTAGGTATGTCAACAATTGAAGAAGAGGAAACCACACCACATCCACCTGAAACACCAAGAGAGGATGAAACAACTGAAAAGACAAAACTCAGAAATGAGTACGAAACATTCTTCAAACAATACAATGGGATGGACCCAATACACAGACCTTCTCTCCCAAAATTAAAGAAAATGCCCAACACTGATACAATCCTAGCTACTATAAATGAAATTATAGAAGAAAAGACAAATGAGGATACAAAGGTAGAAGAACTAAATACCCTCATATATGTTGGGGCACTCACCACACTTGGTAACCATGGACAACAGGTGGGAGCAAACGCAATGAAGGCAAATTCGAAAAAGATACCGCCTTGGGAGCGTCGAATGCTAAACAATATCAGCCAGCTAAGAAAAGAAATAGGTATTCTAACAAACAGTGTCCGCCCGGAGGCATCTGAAAAAACAAGGAAAAAAGCTGAAACTATTATCAACACCTATACATCCTCAGAAAATCCTACCATTATAAAAATACAAGATCTACTTAGACAAAAGTTGGCAGCAAAATCAAAACGATTACGTGGGCATAAATTAAGTAACAAACGAAGACAACAAAACCATTTATTTGCTAAAAACGAAAAGTTATTCTATAAAACGCTAACAGATACGTCAACCGAGGACAACACAACTCAAGCACCAGACCCAAAGGAAGTCAAGAAATACTGGGAAACTATATGGAGTAACCCAGGCAAACATAATAGACATAAATGGCTCTATGACGAAAAAATAAATATGTCAAACTTACGAACTATGCTCCGATGGAAAATCACTACGGAAGATGTGCAGCAGGCCATAAGAAAAACGCAGGGTTGGAAAGCCCCCGGTCCCGATAAAATTCATAATTTCTGGTTGAAGAAATTCCCTGAAACACACAAACACTTAGCAAAAAACTTCACAGATATGTTAGAAAATCCCCATCTTATGCCAGAATTCCTCGCACGCGGCAATACTTACCTGATACCAAAAACAAAATCCACAACAACCGAACCCTCACAGTACAGACCAATAACATGTCTGTCCACTATGTATAAGATTCTAACATCCGTAGTAGCACAAAAGATATATCAGCACCTAGAAGTAAACAACATACTAGACGAAGAACAAAAAGGATGTCGCAAGGGATCCAAAGGATGTAAAGAATAACTCATAATAGACACTGTTATTAGCAACAAGGCAAAGGAGAAAAAACATGCACTATATACAGCGTATGTTGACTACAAAAAGGCATTTGACAGTGTCCCTCACAGTTGGCTTCTAGAATGCTTAACAATATATAAAATAGACAACCACATTGTAAACTTTCTGCAACATGCTATGCATCTCTGGTCAACAAAATTAATATTAAATACCGACACAGGAAGTAAAGAAGTAGGCCGGATTAAAATCAACAGAGGTATATTTCAATGGGATGCGCTAAGCCCTTTATGGTTTTGCTTATCCTTGAAGCCCCTAACTACTCAATTGAAAGCACAGAACATGGGAAATACCATAGACACCACTACAATTAATCATCTATGGTACTTTTTGCAACAAAACAAGAACACCTGTATAAACTTTTGGATATTGTTGGTAAGTTCAGTTCTGACATAGACATGCAGTTTGGCCTCAATAAATGCAAAATAAATAATATGGAGAAGGGAAAATGGATAAAGAGTGAAGGATACGAAATAACAAAACAAGGAAAGGTAGAAGGATTGGAGGAGGAAGACAGATATAAATATCTAGGATATGCACAGGCTCAAGAAATAGACCAGAAAACATGCAAGGAAGAAATAGTCAACACATACAAGAACAGAGTAAAGGCGGTATTAAAAACGGAATTATCAGCTCGAAACACTTCCAAAGCCATAAACACATACGCCACTTCAGTGTTAACATATACTTTCGGTGTACTCTTCTGACTGACACAGAGCTACAAGCTCTGGATATACTTACCAGAAAACTCTTCAAAAAATATAGATGCCATCACTCGCATAGCGCCATTGAAAGATTCCATCTATCACGGAAATATGGAGGCCGTGGTATACCAAGTATCCCACCCCGTCACCATGAACAAATCGAAAATTTGCGAACATATTTCCAAAACAAGGCAGAAGAAAGTAATCTACATCGTTCAGTCGTGAACACAGATAAAAAACTAACACCGCTACGCTTAAACGACATAAATTACAATGTAGTAGATAAAATCCCAAGCATCGAACAACTAAAGCTTCAATGGAAATCAAAGCCTTTACACGGAAAATACATAAATGCAATCCATCAAAAGCATACAGATACAACAGCATCACAAATGTGGACGCGGACGGGAAATATATTCAAGGAAACTGAAGGGTTCGTAAATGCAATTCAAGATCAAGTAGTGGCAACCCGAAGTTATAGAAGTAGAATAATCAAAGAGACCATACCGAACAGAAATTGCAGGATGTGTGGAAAGTATGAGGAAACAATAGACCATATCATCGATGGATGCTCTGTTCTCGCATCAAAACAATATTTAGACAGGCATAATAAAGTCGCTGGTATAATACACCAAGCACTACAACAAAAATATTTTATAACTCACGAATATGTACCACCCTATAAATACACACCAGCACCTGTGTCCGAGAATGAACAAGCAAGGCTATATTGGAACCGCAAGATAATCACAGATAAAACAATCAGCTGCAACATACCAGACATCGTATTGACTCTGAAAGAAAAGAAAACCACATACATAATAGACATAGGGGTACCGCTATGCGCCAACGTCGAAAAAACGTATGCAGAAAAAATAAACAAGTACATACCCCTCGCAGATGAGATTAAAGATATGTGGAAGATGGATGTGGTAAAAATAATTCCCATAATAATAGGATCAACGGGCGAAATACCTAATAAATTGCACAAAAGCATTGAAAATTTAGAACTACATAAAAACATATACATACCCATGCAGAAAGCAGTGATACTGAATACAAGCAGCATAGTAAGAAGAGTCGTCGGAGAGTCGACCTGAGAAAATAATTTTTTGTAAATTATATAAAAAAAAATACAGTATACTTACTTGCTTTTTAAAGTCGTTTGTATATATTATACCTGTAAATAAAATTGCAGAGAAAAAAGGATATAATAATAATAATAATAATAATAATAATAATAATATTTTTTTTATTATTAGGTAAAGGCATCGACTGTTGAGGTCATTAGCCGTAGTGGTGAGTATATATATTATTATTATTTACAGGACGACCACAGATACGTTAAAAATATTATTATTATTTAAGGTCCACACACCGGATAAAATGACAAGTTGGGTATAAAATGGTGAGTGGACAAAACAAACATAATGTTAAAATGGTCAAGCAACAACTTTCGTCAAAGATAAAATATATAAACAGATAACACGTATTTTACGACCACATGTTAAACAGAAAGTCTACGCCTTTCAAATCCTATCGTATAGGTCACAGGCTCTAAGGAAGTTAAGAACTTCCTTAATTTTTTCGTGATCTGTCAATATTTCCCTAATGTTACGACCAAAGCCAAAGTGTCGCCTTACCGGTTCTAACGCGGGGCACTCAACTAGCACATGCGGTACAGTCAAAGGGACTTGGCAGTCCTCACAGGAAGGCTGAGCTTCCCGAGTGAGTCTGTACCGATGTGTAAGACTAGTATGGCCCATTCGCAGCCGGTGGGATTTAATTAGGTCTCTTATTGACAGATCACGAGGAAGACTTGTTGGACCAATCAGAGGTTTGACTCGGCGATGGTGGTTATCCACCATATCCCATTCTCGCTGCCAAAGCGTGAATATTTTCCTATAAGCTACATTCCTGACGTCGGTATACTTAACAATATCTGCCTCTGTTGTGCCTCTCTCGGCAGCTGCACGGGCTGCCTCATCCGCTAGCTCATTTCCCCTTATCCCAACATGGCTTGGGATCCATACAAAATGGACGCGTTTGCCCAAGTCAGACAGATGCTTTAGTTTTCCTAAAATCATCTGAATGACTGGGTCTGATGACAGGGGGTCGAAGAGGGACCTCAACACGCTAAGGGAATCACTAGCGATAAGGAATTGATACCTATCGTGAGCGAGGTCACATAGAGGAGAGCCTGCCACAGGGCGTATGCTTCCGTGGTGTATACGGAAGCATCTACGTGTCGTCGCCAGGATTGTGCTGTATCATGAGATACGAATGCCGAGCCAGAACCTTGGTTATCCTTAGACCCATCTGTATAAATGATATTCGCGTGAGGGAACCTCTCTATCATTTCTAGAAATTTCTGGGTGAAGAATACTGGTGGTAGGGAGTATTTGTCATACTGGTGGAAATCCAGTATGACCTTTGTCTGTGGGGTGAGCCATGGTGGGATTTCTAGGAATCCCACTGGGGTAACTCTAGGTGGTTGGTATACTATTTCACCCAGAATATCTCTAACACGTACACAGAGGGGTCTGGATAGAGCCTGTGACCTAAAATTCTCTTTGAACAGGATGTCAAAATTCCTATGGTTACACTGCGACCAAATTTTGAAAGCGTATGATACGATTAACTTACATCTCCTTATGCCGAGAGGTGCTAGTCCAGAATCACAGCAAAGATTTGCTGTTGGGGTGGATGGAAATGCCCCGATGCTGTAGCGGATGCCAGCATAGTGGATAGGATCTAGCAACCTTAGGGACGTTCTTGCAGCAGAAGAGTACACAGTGCAACCATAATCAATTTTCGATAGGATTAGGGCCTGGTAGACTTTCAGGAGTGTTTGGGGTTTAGCGCCCCATTTTGTCCCTGCGAGAACTTTGACGCAATTCATCGCCTGTGAGCACTTGATCTTTAATTCGGAGATATGTGGTTTCCAGGTAAGTTTCGGGTCAAAGATGACCCCGAGAAATCTTACCCTATCTCTACAACGAATTTCTTCTTCCTTGAGATATAGCATTGGCCCATAGTGTGGACGGTTTAATCTACAGAAGTGCATACACTGGGTCTTCTCGGGTGAAAACTTAAAGCCGGTGTTCTCAGCATTGAATGCGACTTGGTCGATGGCTCTTTGTAGTACTCGATTAATTTCTTCCATCTTCTTAGCACGGTAGAAGATGGTGAGATCATCGACGTACATGCTGACCCCTACTGAGGGGCTGACACCGGCAATAAGGTCGTTGACCGCTATAATAAACAGGTTTACACTCAGAGTAGAGCCTTGTGATACGCCGTTCTCCAGGATCCTGCTGGAGGATAAGGTTGTACCGACTCTCACTCTGAATGTGCGGTCTGTAAGAAAGGCCTCGATAAAGAGGGGCAGATTGCCCCTAAATCCCCATTCGTGCAACTTCTGTAGAACATAGTACCGCCACGTCATGTCATATGCTTTCTCAAGGTCGAAGAAAATAGCTACCATGTGCTCACATTTTGCGAAAGCCCTATGTACCTCGTGATCTAGGTAGACTAACTGATCGGTCGTAGAACGGAATTTCCGGAATCCAGCTTGGTGCTCACTTAAACGACCTTTAGTCTCGAGACACCAAACCAACCGGTTATTGACCATGCGTTCCAGTAGTTTTCCTAGACACGAAGTTAGGCTTATTGGCCTGTAGCTGGCAGGGAGTAACGGGTCCTTTCCTGCCTTGGGGATAGGGACAATGATCGCCTCTTTCCACTCGGCAGGATAAGTACCCTCAAGCCACAACTTGTTATACGTAGAAAGCAAGGCAATTTTGAACGAAGATGTGAGATGCTTGAGCATGTGATTCGAGATACTGTCTTGACCTGGAGATGAGAACGTAACGTGAGAGATTGCAGAGTCTAGCTCCAGCATGGTGAAGGGTACGTTGTATTCCTCTTGGAATACTGTACCAAAAGGGAGTGGTACTTCCTGTTCATCCTTGGATGCCAGGAAGGTTGGCCCATAATTACGTGAACTGCTGGCTTGTTCAAACTGATCGGCTAGTTTCTCTACAATCAGATTTATATCGCTCGTTATAGTGTCCTCATCCCATTTCAGTCGGGTTATGGGTGGCGAGTAACCCCTGCCAGATATCCGTTTCACTCTACTCCAGCACTCTTGTGCAGTGGTCTCGGCTGAAATGCCTGAGACGTATGCGTTCCAGGATTAGCACTTGCTGTCTAGTATTTTTCTACGGGCCTCAGCACGGGCTTTCTTAAAGGCGATGAGATTTACCTCAGTCGGAAACCTTTTGAATTTATTAAAAGCGGCCTTTTTCCGTTTGATCACCTCTTTAACCTCCGGGTTCCACCAGGGTACTCTACGTTTGTAGATTCCCGGCTTGGAGGAGGGGACGGACATCTCTGCTGCTTTTAGAAGGGACTCGGTTAAACCTACTATATCATCATTAACATCATCAGTACGGACTGGTGTCGCTAAAACCCTTATAAACTCTGGCCAATCGGCTTTGTTGAAGAGCCATTTAGACGGGTAGGCATGGTTGATAGTGGGGCAGTGATCACTATGGGAAAGTGATCACTACCATGCAGGTCGTCTAGTGCCTTCCACAAGAATCTACTCGCTAGTACGGGGGACATGATGGTAAGGTCAATTCGTGAAAATGTCCTTGACCGGGCATTAAAATACGTGGGATAGCCATCATTCATAAGTACAAGATCTGGGGACTGTAGTAGATCTTCGATAAATCGACCACTTTGGTCCCTATGATCCGAACCCCAAAGACCATTATGGGCGTTAAAATCTCCAAGTAGTATTAGGGGGGTAGGAAGTTGCCTGATGATATGGCGCAAGTCATTTACGTCTCACTCTGCATCAGGTAAGTATATGTTGCAGAGGGTTATTGTAGATGGAGATGAGATTCGTACAGCTACTACTTGGAGATTAGTGTCGACTGGGATTTCCCTATACTGAATGTCTTGTCTTAGAATAATAGCTACACCACCACGGGCCCTTATATTGGGTTCCATGTCCCTACGTACTATTGAATAGTTCTTCAAAGAGTAAGGTTGGCCAGGTTTGAAACGGGTAGACAGGTACACATAGGGTTCAGCTCAGTCATGAGGAGTTTTAGCTGACAGTAATGGTACACAGCCCTTGATGTTCCATTGGATTATGTTATCCATAAATGACGATAAGTCGGTTTATACACTATCTTTTGGCTTTCGAGGTTTCCCAGGAGGCCAGCCTCTCGACCTTTCGGCGCTCAGGGAAATTTGAGAGGAAGCGGAATGAACTGACATTTCTCCGTCAGATTCATCTATTTCTTCCTCTCTGCTTCTTTTCTCCGATGCATTAGAAGGCGTCGGACTTCCGGGTCTTTTCACTCGTCGAGGAAAGGCAAAGTTGTCTTTAGTTACAAAAGTAGCTTTCAGCGCATCGACAATGGCTGGAATAAGTTGATGTACTTCCGGCACCTGAGATGTGGTTACGCTACTTTTTGTAACAAACACGGCTTTCATTGCTCAAACTAATTCAGGAATTAATTCCTTTACCAATGAGGCCGTGTTAGTTACTGCAGGAGCTAATGCCGCTTTGGCATAGGATACTCCAGCGGTCGGGGTCCGTATAACAACTTTTGCCTTTGCCTCTGGATATGAAAGGTTTTCCTTGACCTTGATCTCCTGAATAGCCATTTCTTGTTTGAAAATTGGACAGTTTCTAAACCTGGCGGAATGGTCTCCCTGGCAATTTACGCATTTTACAGGTTCGTCACAGGGTCTCCCTTCGTGCAGTTCTTTCCCGCAAACACAAACTTGCGGGCTAGTGCACCGTGTGGAGGTATGTCCAAATTTCTGGCAACGGAAACATCTAAGAGGGGCGGGAATATATGGTCTTACTGGAAGCGAATAGAACGCAGTTTGTACTTTTGGTGGCAATTTTGGGGTGTTGAAGGTTAGGATGTGGTTGGCCGTATCTTGTAGTTCCCCATTGACTCTAGTTTTAATTCTTCTTACTTCTGTAACTCCCTGACCCTTTAACTCTAGGCAGATCTCTTCCGGCGTACACAGAAGAAGATCTTTACCAAAGATTACTCCTCTACAGGTGTTAAGAGACCTGTGAGGAATAACTTCAATGCTGGAGTCACTAAGCTGTTTTAACCCCATTATTTTTTTTCGCTTGTGCGGCCGACACAGTCTCAACAAGCAAACCCTCTCTAATCTTTTTTATTGCTTTTAAAGAGCCTACCAAACCAAACAGAATTTTTTGCAGTAAGAACGGGTTGACATTATTAAAATCTCCTTCTGTCTTCTTAATGACCAAGAACCGGGGAATTACTTCCTTTTCTTGAATATTGACAGATGTCAAATATTTGATTGATATGTGACAGAGCAGGAATAATATAAGCCAAAAATGATTAAAATGCAGTGGATGGGTTCCAAAATTTGGAACCAGTACGGGGAGTGGCGTTCCTGGCTTCTCATGCCTTGAAGGGGTGCGTCTGTACACCAGAGGTGCGGCACCTCAACAGCGTCTGTTTCCCAGTGGGGCGGCTGTAATTAAAACTAGCAAGGATGATGAAAAATCACCTTTGCATCCTGGTGAGGGACGACACCACGATCCCGAGTCATCATAGCCCTGCGTCTGTCTCCAGAGGAGCGGCAGGGCGACAGCATCTGTACCTCATGTTAGAGGCGGCTGAAAACAAAGCTGGCAGTTAGCTATAAAATGCAAAATTTGAGAAAAATGGTACGAACAAGATATCAAATCTCGTGTGGCGTGCCGGGATCACCGGGTCGGATCTCGCGACACACAGGACAGATGCTTTTGCATGACAACCCTGGCAATGAACAAGGACAACGAGTACAAAACACCCGAGTAACACCGCAAAGAGCAGATGAAAGTCACCAGGCAGAGGAAGCTCAAAGTGGTCCTTCAATCGCAAAAGAAGTATGATCAGTCTCTATTAGAACAAATAAAAGATTACCCTGGTCAAAAGATGAATACAAAGAAGTCATGTGGTGTTACCATTTTAGTAGGCTAAAGGAAGGAACTTATAGAGATGCATACAAAGTTTGGCGCGAAAGAAACCCAAATATCAGAAAAAATCTTGATGCAAACAAACTACAGAATCAACGAAGACAAATTGAGCTAAGTCAGAAACTAACGCATAGTGAAATAGAAGAAATAATAGACAATGTACAAACAGTGGTTCAAGCTGAGGTAAACTGTGAAGCCACTATAGATGTAATTGAAGTTGATAACAGCAGAGAAGAGGAAAATAGAATGTCAGATAGTCATGATAGAATTATAACTGAGGAAAGATTAAAATACAGAATAAATAAATGAATTACTTAAGATGGTCTACAATTCCAATTTTAATATTAGAGCCCCGCTGCCGAAACTGAAATTCTTAAAAAATCATAAAGAATTAATCATGATAGGGAATGAATGTTTCAAAGAAATAATAAGGGAAAAAGAAGAATCTGATATATTATACACTAACTCATTAATATACAGTACAGCTTACGCTTTAACAGAAGAAATAAATGGTCATATAAAAGATGTAAAACAATGTACGGAAAAGAGAAAACAACAAGAAACTCCAAAATGGCAAAAAAGATTATTAAATAAAATAAATGATTTAAGGAAAGACCTATCTCACCTTCAACTAATTAAAGAAAATAAAAGTATTAGAGATGCTCACAGACTAAATTACCTTAAAAAGAAATACTTGCAGAATCAAGAAATTGGTCTAAGTGAAACCATAGAAATGGTAAAACAAAGAATTACTGCCACGGCCCAGAGATTAAGGCGTTACAAGAAACGAATGCAGCAATTTTTAGAAAATAGAATGTTCCAAACAAATGCGAAATCATTTTATAGAAAGATAAGAAGTAATGAAAATGGAAAATCAGAATCTCCCGACAAAAAAACTTTAGAAAACTATTGGAGAAACATATACGAAAGTGAAATCGATCATAATAGAAGAGCGGATTGGGTCCGGAAGCTGAAACAAGAACACAGAAACAAGATGGATTCGCAGGTGATAACCAAAGAAGAAGTAACTATGACGATACGGAGAACGCAAAACTGGAAAGCTACTGGAATTGACAGAATTCAAAATTTCTGGTTAAAAGAACTAAAAGTGGCTCACGAATATCTGGCAGAACATTATAACGATTTCATAAAGCAGCCGAAAAATATTCCTGATTAAATTACAATAGGTATTACGTATATGCTACCAAAGGGAAAGGATACTAAAAACCCTAAAAAAATTCGCCCAATAACATGTTTAAACACAATTTATAAAAATTTAACGGGTATTTTAGCAAACAAAATTGCCATTTTCACTAATCAAGAAAACATATTACCATTTGAACAGAAAGGATGTGCCAAAGGTTTCCAGGGCTGCAAAGATCACCTTCTCTACTCTAAGTACATGCTACATGATATGAAAAAAATGAAGAAGAACTGTGTATAGCATGGATAGATTATCAAAAAGCCTATGATAGTGTTCCACATAGCTGGCTAATTGAGTCATTGAAAATCTACGGTATATCCAACGAAATTATAAATTTATTAAAACATCTCATGGAAATGTGGAAAACGAAACTTCATCTACAAACAAATGAAGGTAACATAGAGACCAGCTATATACATATAAGAAAGGGAATATACCAAGGAGACTCATTATCCCTACTTCTTTATTGCATATCTTTGGCACCTCTCTCCAAACTAATTAACAAAATTGCGACAGGTTATAAACTAACAGGATCCCCGATATCAATAACCCACCAATTATATATGGACGATTTGAAATTAACCTATAAAAGTGAGAATGAATTAAAAAAGTCATTAGATGTCGTTAAAAAATTCTCTGATGACATACGTATGAAATTTGGTTTGGAGAAATGCGCTGTGGCTATATTTAAGAGGGGAAAACTAAGTTGGTCTGAGAACATGGCTTTAAATGATGAAGAAAGCATACAAGCACTGGAACCTGGAAAAACATACAAATACTTAGATGTAGAAGAAGGTGAGGAAATTGACCATAAGGGAATGAAAGAAAGATTAAGAAATGAGTACTTCACAAGAATAAGAAAAATATTAAGATCACAACTTATCTGCAAAAATAAATTTCAGGCTATAGGAGCTTTCGCTGTGCCAGTCCTCAAATACAGCTTCGGAATAATAGACTGGACCATAGCTGAAATAGAAAAAATAGATAGGAAAACAAGAAAGTTGTTAACACTTAACGGCCAGTTTCACCCACGACAAGATGTGGACCGATTATATGTCCAAAGACAGTTTGGAGGAAGGGGTCTCCAACAAATAGAAAGTGTATATTTATTTATTTATTTATTGATACCACTCAACAGGATTGAATAAAAATCCCAATTATTGAGGGTTAAAAAATACATAATTACAAATGATTATGAACATATACAGAGCGGAAAGAAACAATAATACATATAAATATATGTGTGTATGTACAATTATAGTGATACTGAATTTTTATATAAAGACATTTTAAAGTTGTTGAAGGAATCATTGAAAATATCAAGTTCTATTTTGCATTCACATAGATTAAAAATTCTACAAAGCATTCGAAGTGGGGCACGAAGTTCATAATTGGTTTTTACAAGATTGAGACTAAATGTACATTTCTGTTTACTGATTCTAATTGGTAGTCGTGGAATATTGAAATTTATGAGACCCAAACTTGAAACATCATCGATTATATTATTCACAAGCTTATAAAGATATATGCAAGACAATATATTGCGCCTTGTAGATAAAGATACGAGGTTAAAATCGTCTAATGATGATGTATAACTGTATGCCAATGAATTAAAGGAATGACAAAATTTTAGTGAACAATATTTAACAAACCTTTTTTGTATCCGTTCAATATCATTAACATACTTATTGTATAGTGGATTCCACACTGCAAAACAATATTCAAGTTTGCTTCTGACAAACGAAAAATATAAGGACTTGAGAGTACTCAAATTACGAAAATGTCTTGAATTTCTTAAGATAAATCCTAAATTTCGAAAACTTGTATTAGTAATATACAGAATATGTAAATTAAATTGTAATTTAGGATCAAAAATTACACCCAAATCCTTAATTTCCACGACTTTTTGTAAGGAAGCATTATACATGTAATATGTAAAATTCAATAAACTATTTCTCATTGAAAATGTCATATGTTTACACTTACTAAAATTGAACAATAAATGTGAGGATGAAGACCAATTCAGTAATCTGTCAATATCAGATTGTAATTCTGCCTGATCAGATAAAGAGTTAACAATTTTAAAGATTTTTAAGTCGTCAGCATACAGTAGCGAATTGGAATATTTTAGGCATCTAGTAATGTCGTTTATAAACAAGACAAAAAGTAATGGTCCTAGGCTTGAACCTTGCGGAACACCAGAGGAAGGAACAAAGTAATTTGATTTGTAGTTATTATATGATACATATTGTTGACGATTGCCAATATATGATCTAATGAATAAAATCATTTCAGGGCAGAAGTTATATTGTTTACTTAATTTGTATAATAGTACTTCATGATTTACTGTGTCGAATGCTTTTGCGAAATCTGTGTAGATTACATCGACTTGGTTATTTTTATTCAACGCATTAATTGCAAAGTTTGTAAAATTCATAAGATTTGTAGATGTGGATCTACCTTCTATAAAGCCATGTTGATTAGGTGTAATAGCATTCTGTACTGAACGATAAATACATTTATAGATAATCCTTTCAAAACATTTAGAAATATTAGATAGTATAGAAATGGGTCTATAATTAGAAATGTTATGTGCATCACCAGATTTGAAAATAGGACATATGGAGGAAGTTTTTAACATATTTGGAAAAGTATATGTAGAAAGAGAAAGATTAAACAAAATGTATAATGGCTTGATAAATAATTCTTTACAACCTTTGAGAATATAGGCAGGAATATGATCTGGACCTGGTGTACAAGACATTTTTAGGCAATTGATTGAATGCCTAATATCGTCCTCCGTAATTTTGTCAATTTTAAATTGATTAAGATTAAATGGTTCACTACTAATATTTTCGAAGTTAATTGATGTAGATGAGGGTGTATATACAGACTCGAAATAATTAGCAAAAGCCTGAACTATAGTAGGGGTGTCTTTGTACTCGATATTATCTAAATGCATTTCCCCAGGAATACGAGATGACTGTTTTTTATTGTTTAAAAAAGTCCAAAAACATTGGGCATTTTTAGCAATGTTTTCCTCGATATTAATTATATAATTTTTGTGTGCTAGTTTTATGTCATTCTTTACTTTTGTTCGTAATCTTTTAAATGTATTATAATAATATTCAATATTATTTTTTTTATAAAGTTTATGGTACTTACTTTTAAGTTTAATATCCTCTATTATTTCTTTTGTAAACCAGGGTGGATATGGTGATTTTTTCTTCTTAGTGAGTGGGACACATTGTTTAAATATATCATCTAATATATTGTAGAATTTTTTAAAAGCTGAATTGACCTCTTTGTACAGTAATAAAACAGTCCAATCAACTTCATCTAAAAGAGTGTACATTAATTCAAAATTAGCCTTTTTGAAATTATAGGTGTAATTAGTATTGAAAGAAGCATTACTAGGATGATGTTGTTGAGAATTGAAGACGACTGATAGAGTAGGATGATATTTGTCTTCTTTGGTTAAAGGAAAAGGATGACGTGCGACAGTACATTCGACATTAGATACAACAATATCAAGGATTCGTCCATCACTATTAGTGACAAGACTTTTTTGCGAGGCATTCAGAAAATTACAGAAATTTTCCAATCTGGTGATGACATTATTTCTAAACCCATGACTATAATTGTCCATAAGAGAAGTTATATTCAGATCACCTACAATCATGATTTCATCATGTAACATAGAAGGGCATGATTCTAAACACTCATAAATCATGTTGTACTGCTCTAATGTGACTGGTGGTGGAACATATATAACTACAATAATTAATGTTTTAGTTTTATTAATTTGTACCTTCACGCAAACAATATCAGCAGAGGAGTTAGTATTTATATCAAGATTTATTTTTGATGATTTATACTTGCAATTAACTGCACACAAAACACCACCACCCCGGGATGTTCCTAATTTAGTATTATTTCTATCCTGCCTATGAACTACATATTTATCGGTATCAAAAATCTCACTACTGTATACTTCACCTTTTAGCCAGGTTTCCGTTAATGTAATAATGTCATAATTTTCAGACATAATATTTGTATAGACATCCTCTATATATATTATGATTCTATGTACAGCCTATACTATTATATAACAAACAGAGCATCAAGCGATCCCATTATTAGGAATATAGTAATATACGATGAAACTCTCTCACATTATACATCCTTACCAAAAAGATGTTTGCGAATAAAACAAAAAATCTACAAGCCCATTGAAAAATATGAGAACAGAAGGAACCATGTGAGGCATGAAGAAGGTTTAGATGAAGTACTAGTAGAAAATGCAGATATGGAAGAGGTAGAAAACAATGCACAAGAAGAAAGAACTAATATTAGCCCAGTAGAAATTAAAAAACAATGTAGGAAACGTTTATATGAAATGTGGAGAAACAAACCGCTTCATGGGCAAAAATTACGCGACATGAAAAAAATAGAATATGACAAAATCGAATCGTTCATGTGGCTAAGAAGAGGAAGAATTAAAGGGGAAACGGAGAGTTTAATAACAGCAGCTCAAGAACAAGCCATAACAACAAGATATATAGGAAAGAAAATCCATAAATCATCCGAAAACAAGTCATGCAGAATTTGTAAAGCTGCAGATGAAACCATCCATCACATAATGTCATCCTGCTCAGAATTGGCCAAAACTGAATGTCATACGGCATAATAAAATCTGCAATCTTATTCACTACAATCTCTACAATCATTATATAGGACAAACAAATGAACAGCTATGGTACAAATATCTACCAGAGAAAGTAGTGAATAATGCAAACGGAAATGTAACGATATTGTATGATATGGGAGTGCGAACTGACCGAACCATCAATGCTAATAGGCCTGATATTATTATAAGAACTCCTTGTACTACATACTTATTTGACGTCTCCGTACCAGCCGATGAGAAAATAATAACAAAGGATGCCGAAAAACAGCTAAAATACAAAGACTTGTGTATTGAAATTAAACGTATGTGGAAAACAAAATGCGAAATAATTCCAGTAATAATTGGAGCGACAGGTTATGTAAATAAGGAATTTATTAAAAATGTCAAACGCATCCCTGGAAATCACGACCCATATGAAATTCAAAAACAAGCAATATATGGAACAGCCCACATTATAAGAAAAGTACTTTCCTAAAATCCCATATATCCTCAGCTGTATGGTTTATAGCTGGAATATGGTTGAAACCGACTAGGACACCTAAAGACCACATTCTAGTCAGCAGAAGAGATCTCCATCCTGCCATCCCGAAGGCCATCATTACGAGCAATCCTAGAGCCCTGAAAATGAAAAGTACAATTTTGCTAATATATTGTATTTAATTATTTACCTTGTAGCTCTTAGATGTACTAGACTTAGGTGAATAAACTAAATAATAATAATAATAATAATAATAATTTTTTTTTAACTAGAAGAGGGCATCAACTGCTGAGGTTATTAGCCCATATACTAATCAAAAAATATAATATAAATAAATATACGGGACATTTACTACTATGTAAGTATTACAAATAGAAGTATCATAATAATTTTGAAAAAGGTAACATGTAAATAAATATGTAAAATAAATATAACCCACATGCATAAAATACAATATAAAAATATAAGTTTTAACGCATACTTATGTATACGTATAAGGGAAAAATATAAAAGTATACAAGAATTAAATAAAGAAAATTTAAATGAGATGAGAAAAAAAGACAAGTCTATAACTTTTCATATATATTTACCGCACGCAAAAACTTCAGAACATTACGAATCTTACCAGAGTCTGTTAAAATAAAGGAAAGGTCTTGATCTAAATGATGTAGTCGCCTGAGTAGATCATACTGTGGACATGCAACAAGAATGTGTTCAACTGTCAGAGCAGTATCACATCTGTTGCACATAGGGGCATTATCCCGATTTAAACGGTACCCATGTGTCAGACTTGTATGACCCATTCTCAGACGATGGATCTTGACTTGATCCCTTATAGTAAGATCATTCGGCAATAAAACTGGTGCAACCAACGGCTTAATGGTTTTTAGATGGTTCTGAACCCCATTCCATGTGCGCTGCCACAAAGCCAATACCTCTTTCTTCAGATGAAGACTTATATCTGAAGATTTATACATTACCACATCAACAGAGTTACTATCAGCGGCAAAACGTGCTGCCTCATCAGCCAATTCGTTACCCCTAATGCCGACGTGACTTGGCACCCAAAGAAAATAAATATCTCTCCCTGTCTCATGAAGATGTTTCATGAGGGACAAGATTTGCTGAATAATTGGGTCAACAGTAAAAGGGTTTGAAATGGCTTGTAGGACGCTCAAAGAATCGCTTACTACGAGGAACTTTCTAGAAGTTCTGACGAACTCGCAGTACCGTAGAGCTTGCCAGATAGCATAGGACTCTGCTGTGTAGATAGAAGTTAGAAGAGGCATTGACCATGAGTGCTGTGTGTTATCGACAGCAATTGCGCAACCAGTACCATGGTGGGTTTTAGAACCATCTGTATAAATTACCATCGTGTTTTTGTACCCGTGCAGAACCTCTAGAAACCTTGACTGTATCATTATCGGGGGACTGTTGTACTTGTCGTACATACTTAGTATGTAGTTAGTTCTAGGTAATGGAACCAACCACGGCGGTACTTCAGATTCCCCTACAGGAATCGATAATGGTATATCAAAGTTTATTTGGTCTAGAAGCTCTTTCGCGCGGATACCAGCGGGTCTGGTTTGAATTTGTCGTGGATTGCACCAATTATCACTCCGAAAGAAAGTATTGAAGTTCTTGTGTTGCGGTAAGGACTTGATTTTAGAAACATAAAGCAGCAGAAACTTTTTACGTCTGACATCAAGTGGCGTCAGTCCTGACTCTGAATACAAATTTAATGTGGGGGTACTGGGAAACGCACCAAGAGCGTACCGTAGAGCCTGGTTGTGAATTGAGTCTAGTCTGTTGAGGGTTGTACGTTTTGCCGAGGCATAGACGACACACACGTAATCAATCTTTGATAAAACCAGAGATTGGTACACCCGTATAAGAGTTTTGGGTTCTGCTCCCCATTTAGTACCCGCCAACATTTTTATAATGTTTAGAGCTTTAAGACAAACAGTCCTTAGCTCTTCAACATGTAATTTCCAAGTTAGCCTTGGATCGAAATAGAGTCCCAGGAATCTGACGCTATTGACGATTTTAATAGTATTATCCCTCATAAAAAGGAGTGGTCCATAGTGTGGTCGGTTTAGGCGACAGAAGTGCATGCACTGGGTTTTAGCGCGAGAGAACCTGAATCCAATTTTGTCAGCCCTCCGGGTAATGCTGTTAATTGCAGATTGCAAAGTTCTGTTGATGTCTCCCATCTTCTTACCAGAACAGAAAATGGCGAGATCATCAACATACAGACACATACCTACAGAGCTGACAAAGGACACAAGCTCATTTACCGCAATGGCAAAAAGTGTGACGCTCAAAACAGAGCCTTGGGGTACTCCATTCTCTAATATCCTTGAGGATGTTAGAGAAGTACCGACCCAAACACTAAATTTGCGTTCTGCCAAAAAAGAAGAAATAACTTCCGGCAAAGTACCACGTAAACCCCAGCCATGTAGCTTCTTAAGAATGTGATACCGCCACGTCATATCATAGGCCTTCTCTAGATCAAAGAACACTGCAACCAAGTGTTCTTTATTGTTGAAAGCAGTGAGAATTGCATCTTCCAGATATACGAGATGATCAACGGTGGATCTGAATTTGCGAAACCCGGCCTGGTGATCTGACAGAAAATGATTGGTTTCCAGAATCCACATAAGACGGTTGTTGATCATTCTTTCGAATATCTTTCCGATGCAAGATGTTAAACTGATCGGCCTATGATTTGACGGTATCGATAGGTCTTTTCCGACCTTAGGGATAGGGATGACAATGGCTTCCTTCCACTTCTCAGGATATGAACCTTCTTGCCAGAGCATATTGTATATGTAAAGCAAGTGTAGTTTAAAATCAAGGGTTAAATTTTTGAGCATATCGTTGGTAATTCTATCTAAGCCTGGAGATGACGACTTCGATAGGCTGAGAGCATATTCCAGTTCCATAAGTACGAATGCAGCATTATAATAAAGAATTTCAGTAGTACTGAAATCTAGCGGTACTTCCCTGTCCGCTTTCGAGTTTTGAAACTCAGGTATGTAATTAGAAGAGCTGCTAGTACTTTGGAACTGGTCGGCCATTATTTCCGCGATAGCGGATGGATCATCCGTATAAGTTCCATCATCCAGTTTTAGGCACGTTATGCCTGTAGAATTACCATGCCCAGCGATACGTTTAACCCTTGACCAACATTCTTGTGTTGTGGTATTGGACGAAATACCAGAAACATATTCGTCCCAAGATTTTCGCTTGCTTTCCAATATACAACGTCGTGCTAGTGCTCTGGCTTTTTTAAAAAGAATAAGGTTCTCCTGAGTGGGAATCCGTTTGAAGCGGTTGAAAGCCATTTTTTTTATCCCGGACCAACTCTTGAATTTCGCGGTTCCACCAGGGAACCGACCTTCTTTGAGCTTTGGACTTGCTCTGAGGGATTGCAGTTTCTGCTGCTAAGAAAATATTTTCTGTTAGTTCTTCTACATTTACATTGGTGTTATTAGTCATGGGTGGAATTTTAAGGGATGCCTTGAAATATGACCAATCGGCTTTACTCATTAACCAACTTGGCGCAAACACTTGTTCACACATGGGAGTGTCTGTAGTGATCACTAAGTGCCCGCCAAGAGTAACGAGTTGATAATGATGAAGAGAGTATAGTTAGGTCGATACAAGAAAAGGTCCCTGAACGGGCATTAAAGTATGTGGGTGAACCATCATTTACTAGAACAAGATTTGGATCGTCAAGCAGGTTCTCAACAATTCTACCCCTTGGATCAATATGCCCAGATCCCCATATGAAATGGTGGGCATTGAAATCTCCCACAAGAATAAAGGGAGTGGGAAGTTGCCGAATAATACCTTGAATGTCAGTCAAATCCCAGTTGGCGTCAGGTAAATATATGTTACAAATAGTAACATTAAATGGGGCTGACATTCGTATAGCAATCGCTTGAATATTAGTGTTGAGATTAACCTGCTTGAAACTCGCATCTTGTCTTACGATGATCGCCACACCTCCGTTGACCCGGATATGGGGTGCAGAATCGAATCTAACTATACTATAATTCTTCAATGAGTAAACCTGGCCTGGTGTAAAGTGTGTTTCTTGAAGACACGTACATATCGGATTAAATTCCGATAGTAGCATCTTCAAGTCACAATAATGAAAGACGCATCCCCTAATATTCCACTGAATAATATTGTTCATGACTTATAATATAATGTAGAAGAACTAAACTGGTTTTCTTGGTTTGCCTAAAGGCCAACCCTTCTTTTTCTTTTGCTGCTGCGACGATGCAGAGCAAAGAGAAAGATCTTCGTCAGAAGAAGAAACAATACAATAAGTATTTGCCCTTATCTTTTCCTTAGTAGGAATGAAAGAAGGAGAAGGGCCAGGAGAAATAGACACAATAGAAGAAGAAATAGTGTTTAATGATTTTTTCTTTTGTGTAGGAATTTTTGATGGTGTCGGGAAAGGATTACTGGTGACAAGAGGCGCATTTTGTTCGGCATTAAAAGTTTCTTTCGTAACAAAGATACTTTTCAATGCCTGAACTATGTGGGGAATTATTTCTTTGGCAAAGGAAGTAGTATCCGGTTTTGCTGAGGCTGATGCTTAATTGGCATAAGAGATACCGGCCGGTGTAGAAATAATGACCTTCTTCCTTGCCTCAAGATATGTAATATTCTCCTTTATTTTCATCTCTTGTATGGCAACCTCTTGCTTATAAATAGGGCAATTTTTGGAAAGAGGCAAGTGGTCTCCCTCGCAGTTAATACAGGTAATGGGTTCTATGCAAGGGGTTCCTTCATTTAAGGCCTTTCCACATATGCAAATCTGTGGACTTTTGCATCGTGCAGCTGTGTGTCCGAACTTTTGACAATGGAAACAGCGCATCGGTGCAGGCACATACATGCGTACAGGGAGGGACATATATGCTACTTTCAACTTAAGTGGAAGTTTCGGGGTATTGAAGGTCAAGACATGATTCGGTGTGTCTTTATATTGACCATTGAATTTTGTCTTAATACGTCGCACTTCAATAACACCCTGCTCCCGTAACTCGTTGCATATTTCCTCCACTGTACAATTTAATAGATCTTTACAATAAATGACACCCTTGCATATATTAAGCGTCCTATGTGGGACCACTTCTATGTCTATATTTCCCATTTTGGTCAGTTTTAATATTTTTTTGCTTGTGAAGCCGAAACTGTCTCCACGAGTAGACCGTCTCTAATTTTCTTTTACTTTTTAAATCGCCGATTAATCCAAAAAGTAATTTTTGTATGACAAAGGGACTAATTTTTTCAAAATTTTCACCAAGCCTTTGAATGACCAAGAACCGGGGTACTACCATCTTTTCTTGGTTCATCTCAGAAGTGGGGTTATTGGACATACCCGCACAAGATGTGTTTTTTAACGAGGTTTTCTCCCCGGGAGAATAATAATAATAATAATAATAATAATTTTGAGAGCCAGTGAATGGAGTTAATAAAACTACGATTCTGAAAAGAATATCTATATGTTTAATAAACGATCAAAAAATACATAACACAATATTGACATTTATATTGACAACTTAAACAATTGTACAGCGTTGCCTAGTAACCAAAATAGCGTAGTCGTGAGATTCAAATCTCCAACACCTCCCCTCGCTATGCAGGTAGTTCAGTTATCCCCAGCATCTTCAAACATCTTCTATGTTTGAAATTTGTGAGACCTTTGGTCAACATATCTGCAGCCATATCTTCAGTTGCTGTATATTTCAATTTGATGTCTCCGATTGTCAGAACTTCCCGCACAAAATGATGACGGATATCTATGTGTTTCGTGCGTGAATGAAACACTGGATTAGTAGCAAGCTTCTGTGATCCTACGTTGTCACATAAGATAGTGACTTTTGCCAGAGAATCGAATTCAAGTTCCTCCAGGAATTTGTGCAAGTAAATTGCTTCTTTAACTGCATCAGCGACTCCCATATACTCAGCTTCGGTAGAAGAGAGTGCAACAGTTCGCTGTTTTCTTGATTCCCACGTGACGACACCTTCTGCGAGCATAAATGCAAAGCCCGTGTAAGATCTGCGATCATCGGGGCAATTCCCCCAATCTGCGTCAACAAATCCGATGAGAGGTTTATCATCCGTTTTCCTATAAGAAATTGCTAAGTCCATTGTCCCTTTTAAATATCGTAATACGCGTTTAGCCGCGATCCAGTGAGCTTGTTGATGGCAATCATTGTAGCTACTTAAGCAGCTTACGGCGTGTGTGATATCCGGCCTTGTGCCTAGGGCAATGTACATCAATGATCCAACGAGCTCGCGATAAGGCCTCTTTTTGTCATCTTCAATATTCGATTTCATATCCCTAGATAATTTGGTGTTGACATCCATCGGTGTTAAGACTGGTTTACAGTCGCTCATCCCAAATCGAGAAAGGACATCTTTAATAAATCCCTTTTGATGAATCGAATATCCATCTTCATGGCGTAAAAATTCCAGCCCAAAGCAACATTTAACGTCACCCAAATCCTTGATGCCAAAATTCTTCATGAGGCCTTCCTTGATTTTTGTGATGTTACTCAATTTTTGCGAAAACATCAAGATGTCATCCACATAAACAAGGACTAACAATAGATCTTCCCCTCGACCTGTACGATATACACATGGGTTGGAGTTCAATGGCTTTAGTCCAAGTTGACGCAATTCGTGATCTAGCCGCTTATACCATTGACGTCCAGCTTGTCGAAGACCGTAGAGTGCTCTTTTGAGATGGCATACCTTGTCTCCCTGTCTTAAATCATCGAATATTTTCTGAGCTTTTCTTCTAACGACGTTATCTTGTTTTTCCATGCGAATGATGTGTTTCAGAATTTCTTCTACCATCTCCGGCGGCTCCATGAATATTTCTTCATCTAGAAATCCATTTAAATAGGCAGCTGTCACATCAAATTGACGAATATGCATACCTTTTTGCGATGCAATTGCCGTTGCCATGCGAATGGAACTCAGGCGAGCCACTGGTGCAAAAGTTTCCCGAAAATCTATTCCCGGACGTTGCGAAAAACCTCGAGCAACGATCCGCGCTTTTCGACGCTCCAGTGAACCATCCGGCCCAAATTTGTTGCACAGAATCATTCTGCTGCCAACTACTTGTCGGTTTCTCGGACGGTCAACTATATCCCAAGTTTCATTCATGATGATACCCTTTAATTCTACCGCCATTGCGTCATACCATTGAGAAGAATTTGGACTTGTAATTGCTTCTTGGATCGATACTTCACCTAAAAACACTTCTTCTTGTGCGAGTCTTGCAGCTGTATATTGTTGTTGTGGTCGGCCTTTTTGTCCGGTGCGAATTAGCCGAGGTCTTCCAGGTCCTCTTTTTTGAACTCTGGATTTACCATCATCTTCGTCGGATTCTGCTTCATATAAGGAATCAGTCTCTTCATCCCTATCGGTGACGACTTCTTCGGGGAGTACTTCAATAGAAGTCAGTGGTACGTCGATCTTCTCTTCTTCATGTTGTATTTCTGGCGGTTCTGCTGAGGTTTCTGAAAGAACAGCCACTGGAATAGAGGCATCTTCCAGAAATTTGACATCCCTCGTCACTTCCACTTTACGTTCTTTAGGTACGTATACGCGATAGCCTTTCGACTGCTCTGAATAGCCCAGAAAAATTCCGTTCTTCGTTTTGGCTTCGAATTTACCTTGATGAGAGATTCTGTCGAGAATCAAAACTTTGCACCCGAACTCCCTAAAATTACTCACATTAGGCTTCTTTTAATGCCAAATTTCGTATGGAGTTTTTCCGTCTAATGACCTTGAAGGGCAGCGATTTCTAATATAATTCGCAGTCGTAATGGCTTCCGCCCAAAATGATGTTGGAAGTCCGGCTTGAATGAGCATGCACCTCGCCATTTCTACCAAGGTTCGATTCTTACGTTCAGCTTTTCCATTTTGTTCAGGATTGTTTGCTACAGTCAATCGTCGTTGAATACCATGCATATTCATGAAATTATTAAATTCATTATTCAAATATTCAGTTCCATTGTCTGATTGTAAACATTTTAAGGACTCACTTTTCTGTTTTTCAAGCAATGTCTTGACCTTTTTAAATTCCATGCAAACCTCGTTTTTTCTGTGTAAGAAACGTACTTCACACCATCCTGAACAGTCATCTATAAAAGTGACGAAATACTTTGCTTTGCCATTTGATTCGATGCGCATCGGGCCGCAAACATCTGAGTGAACCAGATCAAGAATTTTGGAGCACCGCTCCGATTGTTTCGGGAATGGAGTTCGTGACATTTTTCCCTGTATGCAGACGTCACACCTAAAATTTTCCCCTGAATCGGTGATGTTGATACCTTCGAATGTACCGTTTCGAGCTGCTCCAATCAAATCCTTGACATTCAGATGTCCCATACGTCGATGCCATAGCCATAAATTTTCTTTAGCCGCCAATGAAGAACCCACCATACACTTTTCCGCGCTCTTACTTTTGAAGAAGTATAGTCCGTTTATTCGATTCGCGGTTAATAACACGTCGCCATTGCCGTTAATTATTTTAGCTGAATCTTTTTCGAAAATTACTCGATAACCTTTGTCTGTGATTTTACCAACAGACACTCGTTCGTAAATCGGGAACATATAACGTATCGAACAAATTTATCGTTTTAACGTTTTCACTTTGACTTATTTGAACACTTACAGTTCCCCGTGCCTTTATGTCTGTTGACGTGTTATTTGCTAAGTGCAGACTCTCAGTTTCAATTAAATGAATATCGGAAAAATCATTTTGATTTCTGCAAAGATGCGATGAGCAACCGCTATCCAAACACCACAGTTCATCGCGATCAGTCCGCACGACTTGACATATTTCTCGCTTGTCAACACATGACCCAACTGTCCCGAAGAAAAGAAACTGTTCAGCCGTATTCGCGTTCTGCTCTGGTTTTACAACGTTCCGCGAACACTCCGATGCCTTATGTCCGAATTTTCGGCATCGATAACATTTAATTTTGACATTTGCTCTACTGTCAGACGAACTTTTCTTTTTCATGTACACATTTTTATGAATATATTTCTTAGCAATCATCGCATTTTCAATGTCATTACGCGAATCGTGTTTTCGAGCCTCACTTTCTTCGATAATCTTGACGCGCAACGTCTCTGGAGCCGGCAAATCATCCCGAGATTCTATCGCGCAACGAAAGTTTTCAAAATTTGACGGAAGACTGTACAATAACAATATCGCGAGTAAATCATTGTTGATACTGACTTCCATCTCGGCAAGTTTGTCGACCGCGTCAAAAAACTTACGTAGATGCTCGCGAACATCTTCATCCTTCAGAATAAGTTGCTTCAGAAGTGTAGCCTTTCGCGCCGGTCCTTTTGACTGATAAATATTTTCGAATCGTTGCCACATTTCGCGGGAAGTTACGCATCCTTTGACTTGTTTAAGTTCATTCGAACTTATCGAAAGAACTATATCTGATTTCGCTTTCTGATCATTTCGTTTCCATGCGTCATATGCTTGTTGCGACGCAGCGTTTCCTTCGATAACATCAGGTTTCTTCTTCGCGCCGGAGACGTAGTCCCATGCATCGTTTTTTATCAACAACGCCTCCATGTGCATTTTCCAGGTATCATAGTTGTCTCGGTTGAGAGCATCTATTCGTGCAATACCTCCTGCCGCCATTCTCGATGCGACTAAACAAAGATGCACACGTTACGCAAAAAATAGGTTGGGAAGAAAACCAAATAGATTTCTATTTCACGTGTTTTTCCTTTATCCGTAATTCCCTGGGCCCATAACCTTTTGAGAGCCAGTGAATAGAGTTAATAAAACTACGATTCTGAAAAGAATATCTATATGTTTAATAAACGATCAAAAAATACATAACACAATATTGACATTTATATTGACAACTTAAACAATTGATTATTCTTGTTGTAGTTAGCTGTGCCTCTTGTACAGCGTTGCCTAGTAACCAAAATAGCGTAGTCGTGAGATTCAAATCTCCAACAAATAATAATAATAATAATAATAATAATAATAATAATAATAATAATAATAATAATAATAATAATAATAATAATAATAATAATAATAATAATAATAATAATAATAATAATAATAATAATAATAATAATAATAATAATAATAATAATAATAATAATAATAATAATAATAATAATAATTTTTTTAACTAGAAGAGGGCATCAACTGCTGAGGTTATTAGCCCATATACTAATCAAAAAGTATAATATAAATAAATATACGGGACATATACTTTATATAAGTATTACAAATAGAAGTATAATAATAATTTTGAAAAAGGTAACATGTAAATAAATATATAAAATAAATATACATATATATACGAGATCAACAAAACCCACATGCATAAAATACAATATATAAATATAAGTATTTACGCATACTTATGTATACGTATAATGAGAAAAATAGAAAAGAATACAAGAATTACATAAAGAAAATGTTAACGGGATGAAAAAAAGAAGACAAGTCTATAACTTTTCATATATATTTACCGCACGCAAAAACTTCAGAACATTACGGATCTTATCAGAGTCTGTTAGAATAAAGGAAAGGTCTTGATCTAAATGATATAGTCGCCTGAGTAGATCATACTGTGGACATGCGACAAGAATGTGTTCAACTGTCAGAGCAGTATCACATCTGTTGCACATAGGGGCATTATCCCGATTTAAACGGTACCCATGTGTCAGACTTGTATGACCCATTCTCAGACGATGGATCTTGACTTGATCCCTTCTGGTAAGATCATTCGGCAATAATACTGGCGCAACCAATGGCTTAATGGTTTTTAGATGGTTCTGAACCCCATCCCATGTGCGCTGCCACAAAGCCAATACCTCTTTCTTCAGATGAAGACTTATATCTGAAGATTTATACATTACCACATCAACAGAGTTACTATCAGCGGCAAAACGTGCTGCCTCATCAGCCAATTCGTTACCCCTAATGCCGACGTGACTTGGCACCCAAAGAAAATAAATATCTCTCCCTGTCTCATGAAGATGTTTCATGAGGGACAAGATTTGCTGAATAATTGGGTCAACAGTAAAAGGGTTTGAAATGGCTTGTAGGACGCTCAAAGAATCGCTTACTACGAGGAACTTCCTAGAAGTTCTGACGAACTCGCAGTAGCGTAGAGCTTGCCAGATAGCATAGGACTCTGCTGTGTAGATAGAAGTTAGAAGAGGCATTGACCATGAGTGCTGTGTGTTATCGACAGCAATTGCGCAACCTGTACCATGGTGGGTTTTAGAACCATCTGTATAAATTACCATCGTGTTTTTGTACCCGTGCAGAACCTCTAGAAACCTTGACTGTATCATTATCGGGGGACTGTTGTACTTGTCGTACATACTTAGTATGTAGTTAGTCCTAGCTAACGGAACCAACCACGGCGGTACTTCAGATTCCCCTACAGGAATCGATAATGGTATATGAAAATTTATTTGGTCTAGAAGCTCTTTCGCGCGGATACCAGCGGGTCTGGTTTGAATTTGTCGTGGATTGCACCAATTATCACTCCGAAAGAAAATACTGAAGTTCTTGTGTTGCGGTAAGGACTTGATTTTAGACACAAAAAGCAGCAGAAACTTTTTACGTCTTACATCAAGTGGCGTCAGTCCTGACTCTGAATACAAATTTAATGTGGAGGTACTGGGAAACGCACCAAGAGCGTACCGTAGAGCCTGGTTGTGGATTGAGTCTAGTCTATTGAGGGTTGTACGTTTTGCCGAGGCATAGACGACACACCCGTAATCAATCTTTGATAAAACCAGAGAATGGTACACCCGTATAAGGGTTTTGGGCCCTGCTCCCCATTTAGTACCCGCCAACATTTTTATAATGTTGAGAGCTTTAAGACAAACAGTCCTTAGCTCTTCAACATGTAATTTCCAAGTTAGCCTTGGATCGAAATAGAGTCCCAGGAATCTGACGCTATTGACGATTTTAATAGTATTATCCCTCATAAAAAGGAGTGGTCCATAGTGTGGTCGGTTTAGGCGACAAAAGTGCATGCACTGGGTTTTTTCACGAGAGAACCTGAATCCAATTTTGTCAGCCCTCCGGGTAATGCTGTTAATTGCAGATTGCAAAGTTCTGTTGATGTCACCCATCTTCTTACCAGAACAGAAAATGGCGAGATCATCAACATACAGACACATACCTACAGAGCTGACAAAGGACACAAGCTCATTTACCGCAATGGCAAAAAGTGTGACGCTCAAAACAGAGCCTTGGGGTACTCCATTCTCTAATATCCTTGAGGATGATAGAGAAGTACCGACCCGAACTCTAAATTTGCGTTCTGCCAGAAAAGAAGAAATAAGTTGCGGCAAATTACCACGGAAACCCCAGCCATGTAGCTTCTTAAGAATGTGATACCGCCATGTCATATCATAGGCCTTCTCCAGATCAAAGAACACTGCAACCAAGTGTTCTTTATTATTGAAAGCAGTGAGAATTGCATCTTCTAGATATACGAGATGATCAACGGTGGATCTGAATTTGCGAAACCCGGCCTGGTGATCTGACAGAAAATGATTGGTTTCCAGAATCCATATAAGGCGGTTGTTGATCATTCTCTCGAATATCTTTCCGATGCAAGACGTTAAACTGATCGGCCTATGATTTGACGGTATCGATAGGTCTTTTCCGACCTTAGGGATAGGGATGACAATGGCTTCCTTCCACTTCTCAGGATATGAACCTTCTTGCCAGAGCATATTGTATACGGAAAGCAAGTGTAGTTTAAAATCAAGGGTTAAATTTTTGAGCATATCGTTGGTAATTCTATCTAAGCCTGGAGATGACGACTTCGATTGGCTGAGAGCATATTCCAGTTCCATAAGTACGAATGCAGCATTATAATTAAGAATTTCAGTAGTGCTGAAATCTAGCGGTACTTCCCTGTCCGCTTTTGAGTTTTGAAACTCAGGTACATAATTTGAAGAGCTGCTAGTACTTTGGTACTGGTCGGCCATTATTTCCGCGATAGCGGATGGATCATCTGTATAAGTTCCATCATGCAGGTTTAGGCAAGTTATACCTGTAGAATTACCATGCCCAGCGATACGTTTAACCCTTGACCAACACTCTTGTGTTGTGGTATTGGACGAAATACCAGAAACATATTCGTCCCAAGATTTTCGCTTGCTTTCCAATATACAACGTCGTGCTAGTGCTCTGGCTTTTTTAAAAAGAATAAGGTTCTCCTGAGTGGGAATCCGTTTGAAGCGGTTGAAAGCCATTTTTTTATCCCGGACCAACTCTTGAATTTCGCGGTTCCACCAGGGAACCGACCTTCTTTGAGCTTTGGACTTGCTCTGAGGGATTGCAGTTTCTGCTGCTAAGAAAATATTTTGTGTTAGTTCTTCTACATTCATATAGGTGTTATTAGTCAGGGGTGGAATTTTAAGGGATGCCTTGAAACATGACCAATCGGCTTTACTCATTAACCAACTTGGCGCAAACACTTGTTCACACATAGGAGTGTCTGTAGTGATCACTATAGGAAAATGATCACTCCCATGTAGATCATCAAGTGCCCGCCAAGAGTAACGAGTTGATAATGTTGAAGAGAGTATAGTTAGGTCGATACAAGAAAAGGTCCCTGATCGGGCATTAAAATATGTAGGTGAACCATCATTTACTAGAACAAGATTTGGATCATCAAGCAGGTTCTCAACAATTCTACCCCTTGGATCAATATGCCCAGATCCCCATATGAAATGGTGAGCATTGAAATCTCCCAGAAGAATAAAGGGAGTGGGAAGTTGCTGAATAATAGCTTGAATGTCAGTCAAATCCCAGTTGGCATCAGGTAAATATATGTTACAGATAGTAACGTTAAATGGGGCTGACATTCGTATAGCAATCGCTTGAAGATTAGTGTTGAGATTAACCTGTTTGAAATTCGCATCTTGTCTTATGATAATCGCCACACCTCCGTTGACCCGGATATGGGGTGCAGAATCGAACCTAACTATACTATAATTCTTCAATGAGTAAGCCTGGCCTGGTGTAAAGTGTGTTTCTTGAAGGCACGTACATATCGGATTAAATTCCGATAGTAGCATCTTCAAGTCACAATAATGAAAGACGCATCCCCTAATATTCCACTGAATAATAATAATAATAATAATAATAATAATAATAATAATAATAATAATAATAATAATAATAATAATAATAATAATAATAATAATAATAATAATAATAATAATAATAATAATAATAATAATAATAATAATAATAATAATAATAATAATAATAATAATAATAATAATAATAATAATAATAATAATAATAATAATAATAATAATAATAATAATAATAATAATAATAATAATAATAATAATAATAATAATAATAATAATAATAATAATAATAATAATAATAATAATAATAATAATAATAATAATAATAATAATAATAATAATAATAATAATAATAATAATAATAATAATAATAATAATAATAATAATAATAATAATAATAATAATAATAATAATAATAATAATAATAATAATAATAATAATAATAATAATAATAATAATAATAATAATAATAATAATAATAATAATAATAATAATAATAATAATAATAATAATAATAATAATAATAATAATAATAATAATAATAATAATAATAATAATAATAATAATAATAATAATAATAATAATAATAATAATAATAATAATAATAATAATAATAATAATAATAATAATAATAATAATAATAATAATAATAATAATAATAATAATAATAATAATAATAATAATAATAATAATAATAATAATAATAATAATAATAATAATAATAATAATAATAATAATTTTTTTTTAACTAGATGAGGGCATCAACTGCTGAGGTTATTAGCCCATATACTAATCAAAAAGTATAATATAAATAAATATATGGGACATATACTATTATATAAGTATTACAAATAGAAGTATAACAATAATATTGAAAAAGGTAACATGTAAATAAATACATAAAATAAATATACATATGTATACGAGATGAACAAAACCCACATGCATAAAATACAATAAATATAGGAAAAATAAGTATTTACGCATACTTATGTATACGTATAATGAGAAAAATGGAAAAGAATACAAGAATTACATAAAGAAAATTTTAACGAGATGAAAAAAAAAAAAAGACGTCTATAACTTTTCATATATATTTACCGCACGCAAAAACTTCAGAACATTACGGATCTTATCAGAGTCTGTTAGAATAAAGGAAAGGTCTTGATCTAAATTATATAGTCGCCTGAGTAGATCATACTGTGGACAAGCAACAAGAATGTGTTTAACTGTCAGAGCAGTATCACATCTGTTGCACATAGGGGCATTATCCCGATTTAAACGGTACCCATGTGTCAGACTTGTATGACCCATTCTCAGACGATGGATCTTGACTTGATCCCTTCTGGTAAGATCATTCGGCAATAAATATGGCGCAACCAACGGCTTAATGGTTTTTAGATGGTTCTGAACCCCATCCCATGTGCGCTGCCACAAAGCCAATACCTCTTTCTTCAGATGAAGACTTATATCTGAAGATTTATACATTACGACATCAACAGAGTTACTATCAGCGGCAAAACGTGCTGCCTCATCAGCCAATTCGTTACCTCTAATGCCGACGTGACTTGGCACCCAAAGAAAATAAATATCTCTCCCTGTCTCATGAAGATGTTTCATGAGGGACAAGATATGCTGAATAATTGGGTCAACAGTAAAAGGGTTTGAAATGGCTTGTAGGACGCTCAAAGAATCGCTTACTACGAGGAACTTCCTAGAAGTTCTGACGAACTCGCAGTAGCGTAGAGCTTGCCAGATAGCATAGGACTCTGCTGTGTAGATAGAAGTTAGAAGAGGCATTGACCATGAGTGCTGTGTGTTATCGACAGCAATTGCGCAACCAGTACCATGGTGGGTTTTAGAACCATCCGTATAAATTACCATAGTGTCTTTGTATCCGTGCAGAACCTCTAGAAACCTTGACTGTATCATTATCGGGGGACTGTTGGACTTGTCGTACATAGTTAGTATGTAGTTAGTCCTAACTAATGGAACCAACCACGGCGGTACTTCAGATTCCCCTACAGGAATCGATAATGGTATATCAAAGTTTATTTGGTCTAGAAGCTCTTTCGCGCGGATACCAGCGGGTCTGGTTTGAATTTGTCGTGGATTGCACCAATTATCACTCCGAAAGAAAGTACTGAAGTTCTTGTGTTGCGGTAAGGACTTGATTTTAGACACATAAAGCAGCAGAAACTTTTTACGTCTTACATCAAGTGGCGTCAGTCCTGACTCTGAATACAAATTTAATGTGGGGGTACTGGGAAACGCACCAAGAGCGTACCGTAGAGCCTGGTTGTGGATTGAGTCTAGCCTGTTGAGGGTTGTACGTTTTGCCGAGGCATAGACGACACACCCGTAATCAATCTTTGATAAAACCAGAGATTGGTACACCCGTATAAGGGTTTTGGGCTCTGCTCCCCATTTAGTACCCGCTAACATTTTTATAATGTTGAGAGCTTTAAGACAAACAGTCCTTAGCTCTTCAATATGTATTTTCCAAGTTAGCCTTGGATCGAAATAGAGTCCCAGGAATCTGACGCTATTGACGATTTTAATAGTATTATCCCTCATAAAAAGGAGTGGTCCATAGTGTGGTCGATTTAGGCGACAGAAGTGCATGCACTGGGTTTTTTCTCGAGAGAACCTGAATCCAATTTTGTCAGCCCTCCGGGTAATGCTGTTAATTACAGATTGCAAAGTTCTGTTGATGTCTCCCATCTTCTTACCAGAACAGAAAATGGCGAGATCATCAACATACAGACACATACCTACAGAGCTGACAAAGGACACAAGCTCATTTACCGCAATGGCAAAAAGTGTGACGCTCAAAACAGAGCCTTGGGGTACTCCATTCTCTAATATCCTTGAGGATGATAGAGAAGTACCGACCCGAACTCTAAATTTGCGTTCTGCCAGAAAAGAAGAAATAAATTGCGGCAAATTACCACGGAAACCCCAGCCATGTAGCTTCTTAAGAATGTGATACCGCCACGTCATATCATAGGCCTTCTCCAGATCAAAGAACACTGCAACCAAGTGTTCTTTATTATTGAAAGCAGTGAGAATTGCATCTTCTAGATATACGAGATGGTCAACGGTGGATCTGAATTTTCGAAACCCGGCCTGGTGATCTGACAGAAAATAATTGGTTTCCAGAATCCACATAAGACGGTTGTTGATCATTCTCTCGAATATCTTTCCGATGCAAGACGTTAAACTGATCGGCCTATGATTTGACGGTATCGATAGGTCTTTTCCGACCTTAGGGATAGGGATGACAATGGCTTCCTTCCACTTCTCAGGATATGAACCTTCTTGCCAGAGCATATTATATACGGAAAGCAAGTGTAGTTTAAAATCAAGGGTTAAATTTTTGAGCATATCGTTGGTAATTCTATCTAAGCCTGGAGATGACGACTTCGATTGGCTGAGAGCATATTCCAGTTCCAAAAGTACGAATGCACCGTTATAATTAAGAATTTCAGTAGTGCTGAAATCTAGCGGTACTTCCCTGTCCGCTTTTGAGTTTTGAAACTCAGGTACATAATTTGAAGAGCTGCTAGTACTTTGGAACTGGTCGGCCATTATTTCCGCGATAGCGGATGGATCATCTGTATAAGTTCCATCATCCAGTTTTAGGTACGTTATACCTGTAGAATTACCATGCCCAGCGATACGTTTAACCCTTGACCAACACTCTTGAGTTGTGGTACTGGACGAAATGCCAGAAACATATTCGTCCCAAGATTTTCGCTTGCTTTCCAATATACAACGTCGTGCTAGTGCTCTGGCTTTTTTAAAAAGAATAAGGTTCTCCTGAGTGGGAATCCGTTTGAAGCGGTTGAAAGCCATTTTTTTATCCCGGACCAACTCTTGAATTTCGCGGTTCCACCAGGGAACCGACTTTCTTTGAGCTTTGGACTTGCTCTGAGGGATTGGAGTTTCTGCTGCTAAGAAAATATTTTGTGTTAGTTCTTCTACATTTATATTGGTGTTATCAGTCATGGGTGGAATTTTAAGGGATGCCGTGAAACATGACCAATCGGCTTTACTAATTAACCAACTCGGCGCAAACACTTGTTCACACATAGGAGTGTCTGTAGTGATCACTATAGGAAAGTGATCACTTCCATGTAGATCATCAAGTGCCCGCCAAGAGTAACGAGTTGATAATGTTGATGAGAGTATAGTTAGGTCGATACAGGAAAAGGTCCCTGAACGGGCATTAAAATATGTAGGTGAGCCATCATTTACAAGAACAAGATTTGGATCATCAAGCAGGTTCTCAACAATTCTACCCCTTGGATCAATATGCCCAGATCCCCATATGAAATGGTGGGCATTGAAATCTCCCAGAAGAATAAAGGGAGTGGGAAGTTGCTGAATAATAGCTTGAATGTCAGTCAAATCCCAGTTGGCGTCAGGTAAATATATGTTACAGACCGTAACATTAAATGGGGCTGACATTCGTATAGCAATCGCTTGAAGATTAGTGTTGAGATTAACCTGTTTGAAATTCGCATCTTGTCTTATGATAATCGCCACACCTCCGTTGACCCGGATATTGGGTGCAGAATCGAACCTAACTATACTATAATTCTTCAATGAGTAAGCCTGGCCTGGTGTAAAGTGTGTTTCTTGAAGGCACGTACATATCGGATTAAATTCCGATAGTAGCATCTTCAAGTCACAATAATGAAAGACGCATCCCCTAATATTCCACTGAATAATATTGTTCATGACTTATAATGTTATGTTGAAGAACTATACAGGTTTCCTTGGTTTGCCTATAGGCCAACCCTTCTTTTTCTTTTGCTGCTGCGAAGGTGCAGAGCTTAGGGAAAGATCTTCGTCGGAAGAAGAAACAATAGTAGTTGCCCTATTCTTTTCCTTTGTAGGAATGATAGAAGAAGGACCAGAAGAAATAGGCACAAAAGAAGAATTAGTAGAATTTGCTTTTTTCTTCCCTTGTGTAGGAATTTTAGATGGAGTCGAAATAGGATTACAGGAGATAAGAGGTGCACTTTGTTTGGCATTAAAAATTTCTTTTGTAACAAAGACACTTTTTAATGCTTGAACAAGATGAGGAATTACTTGCTGCGCAAAAGAAGTAGGATCCGGTGTTACTAAAGCTGATGCTTTATTAGCATAAGACATACCGGCCGGTGTAGGAATAACAACCTTCTTCTTTGCTTCAAAATAAGTAATATTCTCTTTTACTTTGAGCTCTTGGATGGCAACCTCTTGTCTATAAAGTGGGCAAATTTTGGAACGAGCAGAGTGGTCTCCTTCACAATTGATACATTTAATGGGTTCCATGCAAGGGGTTCCTTCATGCAAGACCTTTCCACATATACAAATGTGTGGACTATTGCACCGTGCAGCTGTGTGTCCGAACTTTTGACATCGGAAGCAGCGCATCGGTGCAGGGACATACATGCGTACAGGGAGGGACATATACGCTACTTTTAACTTAGCTGGAAGTTTCGGGGTATTGAAGGTTAAGATGTGATTCGGCGTGTCTTTGAATTCACCATTAATTCTAGACTTAATTCGCCTTACTTCAATTACACCCTGTTCCCGTAGCTCAGAGCATATCTCCTCCACTGTACAATTCAAAAGGTCTTTGCAATAAATGACGCCCCTACATACATTAAGTGTTCTGTGAGGGACCACTTCTATTTCCATATCTCCCATTTTTATTAATTTTAATAATTTTTTTGCTTTTTTGCTAATTAATATAACAGAAAATAAATTAATACAAGTATAAAAATGTCAAACATATATTTTTATTTTCATATCAACAACAACTCATTTTCATGACAACATATAACAACAATAACATGGCAACACATAATAAATATATAATATATAGGAATAGCTGTGATTCTCAACACTCCCCTGCAATTTAAACTGTAAATGTGCTGTAAACAGAAAAGAAAAATTAAATAACAAAATATAACAAAGTTTAAATTGTATAATCAAAATTCTAATATTTCAAAGCAATAGCATCTCGATGTCTTTCAAATAAATTCCTGTCTAAAGCTTTTGCAAATAAATCAGCTGGATTATTCTCACTGGCAATATATTTTACTTCTACGTATCCTGTATTAATTAATTCCTTTATAAAATGATAAAGGATTTTCCAATAAGAGGTGTTATTTTGAATAGCCCGCTCTTTCGGTAGATGTCGCTTTTGAAGCTGTCATTTTTTGACATTTGACAAGTAGAAACTACGCCATTAATAAAAATGGAACGATACACGCTTCAACAACGCATTGAAATTATTAAAATTCACTATAAAAATGGTGAAAATTTGGCAGAGACGGTTCGTAAAACTTGACAATTTTTGGGTCGTCGTGAAGCACCTTGTCGGACCGCAATACAGAAATTGGTGGAAAAATTCGAGCTGTTGGGACAAGTTAGTGATGTGAAGAATAAAACCCGTGCACGTCGCTCAAGAACAGCCGAGAATATTGCTGCTGTAGCCGAAAGTGTTGAAGAAAACCCAGGTTTGTCCATTCCTCGTCGTTCTTTGGAATTAGGCATTCCACAAACGTCATTACACCGTATTTTGCATAAAGATTTGGGTCTTAAGGCTTATAAAGTCCAGTTAACACAAGAACTCAAGCCGGCCGATCATGAACAACGTCGTGTCTTTGCTGATTGGGTCGTTGAAATGCATGAAAATGATCCGGAATTCCATCGAAAAATCATCTTGAGTGATGAGGCCCATTTCCACCTCTGTGGCTTCGTCAACAAACAAAATTGTCGCATCTGGGGCTCAGAAAACCCAAGAGTTATTGTTGAAAAGCCTCTCTATCCTCAACGTGTGACTGTTTGGTGCGGTTTATGGTCCGGCGGAGTCATTGGACCTTACTTTTTCGAAAATGAGGCTGGAGCAACAGTTACGGTGAATGGATTGCGCTATCGAGAGATGATTAACGATTTTTTATGGCCGGAATTGGATGGTATTGATCTGGACAACGTTTACTTTCAATAAGACGGCACTACGTGCCACACAAGCTACGAAACCATTGATCTTTTACGGGAAAAGTTTCCGGACCGTGTTATCTCTCGAAGAGGTGATCACAATTGGCCACCGAGATCTTGTGATTTAACACCTTGCGACTTCTTTCTTTGGGGCCACGTGAAAGAGAAGGTCTACGCCAACTGCCCAGCGTCGACTCAAGACCTCAAAGATGGAATTCGTGAGGCTATCGAGGACATAGGACAGCCACTTTGCGATTTGGTTATGGAAAATTTCATGAAAAGGATATTGTCCTGTCAGCGTGGTCGTGGTGGTCATTTGTCTGATGTTATTTTCCACTATTAACGGCATACCTTCCTCTTTATAATGAAATAAACATCCGATCATTTATATTAAAAAATGGCATTTTTCTTTGAATATCAAAATAACACCTCTTATTGGAAAACCCTTTATTTGACGTCTATGTGTTTTTGATTTCCTGTCCCATTTGCAATAGATATTGCTCCATTATTATCTTCAAATATTGTAATTTCATCCTTTTCCTTATTTATGCCAATCTCCTTTAAAAATCCATTTATCCATTTACACTGACATGCTACCAAAGAAAAAGCAATATATTCGGCTTCTGTACTGGATAGGGTCACTGTATTTTGTTTTCTTGTAGCCCATGCTACAGTTCCACCGAATGCTTTTAAACAATATCCTGTTACAGATTTCCTGTCCTCTACATCATTTGCCCAATCTGCATCGCAATAGGCTTCGACGTTTTGTCCTTCCATAAATTCCAATTTTAAGTTTTTAGTTGTTTTCAAATATCGAAGTACTCTTCTTAAATATTTCATATTTTCTTTCGTTGCATTTTTTGGTATCGACTTAGATAATTCGTAGAAAAATAAATATCAGGTCTTGTATTTAACGCGACATACATCAAAGCTCCTAATAATTGCCTGTATTCATTTTCTACTCCTTCTCCACTTTGCTCTCCTTTCTTCAGTACAAGTCCTTTTTCCATTGGAGTTTTGATATTTCTCTCTTCACTTTCACAATATTTATTCATCAATTTCTCTATATATTTTGTTTGGTGATTCTTCAAAATTTTCTTTTCTCTATCTCGTTCTATTTCCATTCCAATAAATATTTTTACATCTCCAAGTTCTTTCATTTCAAATCTATTCATTAATTTTTCTTTTAATATCTGTACTTCATTTCCAATGAGTAAAATATCATCCACATATAAAATTATATAATTATTAATATTTGTGTTAAAATATACACTTTCATCGTATCTCGATCTTGTAAATCCTATTGACAAGACAAAATTAGTAAATTCATTATTCCAACATCTCGAACTTTGTTTTAAACCATATAATGATCTGTTTAATCTTTTTATATTATTATTTTCTTTAAAAGGTCCTTCAGGTAATTCTATATAAATTTCTTCTTGTAATTTACCATTTAAGAAAGCAGTCTTCACATCTAAATGTTGTATTTCCCAGTTTTTCGAATTTGCAATTCCAAGCATTATACGTATTACTGTTGTACTAACTACTGGAGCATAAGTATCTTCATAATCTATACCATATTGTTGACTAAATCCTCTTGCAACCAATCTTGCTTTATATATTTCTTTACCATCCACACCAGGTTTCTTCGCAAATACCCATTTACAAGAAATTGGTTTCTTACTCACGTTTTCAGCATCTGTCCAAGTTTTGTTTCTATTTAATACTTTTATTTCTACTTCCATTGCTTCTATCCATTTTTGCTTATATTTTCTTTCTAATATCGCATGATAATCCCGTGGTACATTTTCTACATCTGCTAGAAGTGCCAAAACATAATCTTCCATCCATTTTGGTTTAGTTAATTTCCTCTTATTCGAATTATTTTGAGATACCTACATCTTCCAATTCAATAATTTCATCATTATTTTGTAATGTTTGTTCAGCTGACTTTTCTTCGGTACAATTTTCTTCGTCTGCATTATCATCTTCTTAATTAATTGTATGATAGTAATGAGGGAGTTGTTTTATCTCATCAAATATTACATCTCTTCCTGTGATAAATTTTCTACCGTCCCACAATTTATATCCGTTTGCAACGTAGCCAACTAATTTACATTTGATTGCTTTTTCATCTAATTTACTTCTTTTATTTTCTGGGACATGTAAATATGCAGTACTGCCAAAAACCTATATTTTCTTTAAATCAGGTTGCATCCAAACCATATTTGAGCGGGAATCTTCTTTTCATTTGTAGGCTATCTATTTAAAAGATATGCTGATGTTTGAATTGATTCCATCCAAAATGATTTTGACATTTCATTATCAATTAATAAACAACGAGCCATTGCTACTAATGTTCGGTTCATTCTTTCCGCTTTTCCATTATTTTGCGGGGTGTGATGTTTAAGGGTTTAAAATAAACATATATTGCACGCTAATCCCTTTTATTGAACATACACAAATATATACATCTTTATTTATTGAATTGTAAATCCCAACTGCCGTAATATGGTATGAACATGTTATTTTAACAAGTTTAAAATCATAGACACATCGCCATCAGTAGAGTGGCGTACAGATAAATATTTTATCTTAAACTAAAATACATAAAATACACTACATCACTCCCCTCTTAATAATACATTAGTCTGTCAGGGTGTCTTCTAATTCTACTTACTAGCCCTAGTTACATTATCTGATATTTGATTATTACTATTATTTGGTGGATTATCCTGTTTAGGAAAATCTTGAGGAATTGACATATTTAAATTTAAGTTTACATCTTTTCTAATTTGATTGACATATCTCTTCCATTTTTTATTGAGAGACGGTATTTTAACAATGTATGTTACAAAACTCAAAATTTTAATTATTTGTCCTCTTATCCACCCCGGTTTTTGAAATCTAAAGTCCCTTACAATTACATTATCTCCTACATTAAATCTTACATCTCTAGTACCTTTATAATTTTTTATTTGATTGTTTTGTTTAGCTTTAACCTTCCTCTCTAACTCATGATTCTCATTCTCATTATTATCAGGTTTTATTAAATCTAATCTAGTTCTTAGATTACGCCCTAACATTAACATTGCTGGACTTTTACCAGTTGTACAATGAACGGTGTTTCTATATGTTAACAGAAATCTTTCTAATATTACCGTTACATTTTCATTATTATTTTTAAGAGAATTCAAAATTGCATGTTTAATAGTTTTCACAGAATTTTCTGCTGCGCCATTGGTGGCAGGATGATATGGAGAAGAGGTAATATGCTTAATACCATTTAATTTTAAAAATGAACTAAATTCCGCTGACACAAATTGTCTTCCATTATCACTAACTAGTAATTTAGGTAATCCAAATCTTCCAAACAAGTTTCTTAAAATACTCATAGTTTTTTCAGAAGTTATTGATTGAGTTACAATTGCTTCCACCCACTTGGTGTGAGCATCAACAACAACAAGAATCATTTTATTGCAAATGGGGCCTAAATAATCAACATGTATGCGCTCCCAGGGAGCTAAGGGATAGGGCCAGGGGTGTAATTTGGCTATAGGTGGCGATGGCCTATTTATCATACAATTTTCACAATTTGTAGAAATATTAACAATATCATTATTAATCGTCGGCCACCAAACATACGATCTTGCAATACTTTTCATCTTTACAATACCCATGTAGGTTTTATGAATTTCACTTAATATATGGGGTTGTAATTTTAAAGGAATAATTATCTTGTATCCTAATAAAATACAATTATTTTTCACGGATAACATATTTTTCCGTAAAAAATATGGTTTGTACTCATTATTCACCGTTTTTGGCCACCCTTTTAAAATATAATAAACAGCTGACAAAATTTTATCAGACTGTGTTTCCTTTGCTATTAATTTAGCATCTATAGGAAGATTTTCATTATTTTCTACATAGTGTAAATAATCAGCTTCCTCATCCGTGTTGGGTTTAGTACCATACATAGGAGAACGAGATAAAAAATCTGCACAATTTAATTCTGATTTTACATATTGAATCGAATAATTAAAATGTGACCAGGTTACCGCCCACCGTTGTAATCTACTGGCTGCTAATAGCGGTATACCCTTTTTAGGGCCAAAAATTGTTACTAACGGGTTGTGGTCCGTAACTAGTGTGAATTTTCGCCCAAATAAATATTGGTAAAATTTTGTTACACCAAAAATAATTGCTAGGGCCCCTTTTTCAATTTGTGAATAATTTTCCTCACTTTTCGATAATGAACGAGAGGCATAAGCAATAGGTCTCTCATTACCGGTAGGGTAAACATGAGAAATTACAGAGCCTAAACCATGCTTTGATGCATCAATTGTAAGTTTAATTTCCAATTTTGGATTATAATGCACTAAAACATTAGGCGAAATTAATACTTCCTTAATTTCCCGAAAATAATTTTCACATTGTTGCGTCCAACGCCAACAAGTATTCTTTCTTAAAAGCATATTTAGGGGTTTCAAAATTTCAGCACGATTTGGTATAAATCTATGATAGTAATTTACTAAACCCAAAAATGATTTCAATTGTGTAGAATATTTAGGAGCGACACTACTTTTAATTGCATCTATTTTATCAGAACAAGTGTGCAATCCTTGTTTATCTATTTTGTAACCTAAATATTCTACAGAATCCTTAAAAAATTCACATTTATCTTTACATACTGTTAAACCATATTGATGTAAACGTGACAACACTTTTTCTAAATTGTTTAAATGTTCGACCTTGTCGACACCTGTAATTAATATGTCATCTAAAAATACAACTACTCCATTTAAATCTTGAAGAACATTTTCTATTAATTTTTTGAAAAAGTGCTGCAGCACTTGCTATTCCAAAAGGTAATCTGTTATACTGAAAAAGACCTCGATGGGTGCTAATAGTAGTTATTTTCTTAGATGCATAATCTAATTCAAATTGCTGATATGCTTGCGAGAGATCAAGTTTTGAGAACTGTTGTCCTCCTTGTAATTTCGCAAAAATATCCTCAATGCGAGGTAAAGGGTATTTATCAATTTCTAAAAATAGATTTACTGTAACCTTATAATCTCCACAAAGTCGTAACGCTATTATTTTTCTTCAAAATAGGTACGATAGGCGTACCCCATTCACTAAAATTGACAGGAGAAATTATATTTAATTCAACTAATCTATTAATTTCAATTTAAACTTTTTCTTTAATCGCAAATGGCAATGGGCGTGGCTTAAAGAATTTTGATTTTGCATTATCTTTTAAATTTAATTTTAATTTATTCGCGGTAAATACACCTAACTCGGATGAGAAAACCTTTTCAAATTTTGTCAATAATTGGTTGACATCTGTATTAGCATCATTCATATTATTTATATTCAAGCTATTTACATCAAATTTATTCAAAAAATCTGGACCTAACAATGGTGGTCCACCACCTTGTACCACATAAATCTCTAAGTCTTTTACAACATTCTTAAATGTAACTGGGACTTCCAAAACACCTAGCGGCTTTATTTTACTGCCGTTATAACTTAATAGACATTTATTTGTGCTATTTAATTAAATTAAATTTCGAATTATATAAATCATCTGCCATAACTGTAACACTTGCCCCAGTATCTAGTTCAAAAGTTACAGGATTATTTGCAACTAGTACATTCATTGTTAAAGGGGGATTTTTATTATTATTGACATATTTTACGGTATAAATAGGTTCTACATCATCAGTCATAAAAAAAATATTTTTGTTGGCTTGGCGTTCACACACTGACGCTAAATGATATGTCACCCCGCACTCATGACACTTGTATAGACGATATTTGCACTTTGCCGACAAATGGCCACTTTTACCACACACTGTACACTTGCGCTGGCCGGTGTTGAGCTGTCTGCCGCTGCCGCTGCCGCCCGGCCTCGAACCTGCATGGGGACCGTTGCTGCCGGCTCCGGCTCCGCGCCTCCGCTGTTGCTGCTGGTGCTGGTCAGGATTTGCTGCACTAGGCTTCCTCCTGGTATCCGCCACCCGGTAAATGTCCACTACGTCGTCTACAGCTCGCAATTCATAATAATTATGACGTGAAGCTTCTTTGCACTGCGCGATTGACACTGCTTTTTCAAACGTTAAATTTGAAACATTTTCTTCAAAAAGTCTGTCAAGAATCGGCCCCTTTTCGAAACCCATTATGAACCTATCTCGTAGCATGTTGTCAAGTTCTTCACCGAATTCACAATAGCACGCTAAATTTCGCACTCGCGCTGCCCATTCTGGCACTGTCTCGTTTTTACTTTTATATGCATTGTAAAATTTATAACCCGGCAAACCCCGCTGCCACTGGTGCAAAATGTGTATCAAATAATTTTACAAGTTCTGCGTAACTCTTTGTTTCGGGTTTAACTGGCACGCACAAATTATATATTAATATATAACTTTCTTCACTACATGCGTTTAGTAAAATTGCTCTCATACGCGTTTTATCCGTTATTTCGTTTGCCGTAAAGTACTGCTCCAATCTTGCTTTATAAATTGTCCAGTTACTTATTTTGTGATCGAATTCACGTAAATATCCGGTCACAGCTTTACTATATTCACCGTCAACTGCCATTTTTAACACTTCACTTTTATCCTCGTCGCCAATTTGTGATGTTTAAGGGTTTAAAATAAACATATATTGCACACTAATCCCTTTTATTGAACATACACAAATATATACATCTTTATTTATTGAATTGTAAATCCCAACTGCCGTAATATGGTATGAACATGTTATTTTAACAAGTTTAAAATCATAGACACATCGCCATCAGTACAGTGGCGTACAGATAAATATTTTATCTTAAACTAGAATACATAAAATACACTACACGGGGTATATGGAATTGTTTTCTCAATTTTTATACCTTTTCCTTTCAAATATTTGCTAAAATAATTATTGACATATTCTGTTCTATTATCGCATCTCAATCTACTGACTGTCATATTATTAAAATGTGTTTTAGCTTCCGCACATATTCTTGAAATAATTTAAAGACTTCATTTTTATGTTTTATGCCAAAAACCATTACAAAGTGTGTAAAATCGTCTAGAAATGTAACAAAGTATTTATATCCACCAATTGAAACAGGACTTACCGGACCACATATTATGTCGCTGTGAATAAGTTCTAACGGTCTTCTTGTTTTCGGAGCTTTATTTCTATAAGGTAATCTTGTCATTTTTCCTCTTAAGCAAATGCCACAGTTTCTATCCAACGTTTCAAAATTATCAATGAGACCCATATTCTTCAATATTGCTAGCGAACCATAATTTACGTGACCTAATCTTCTGTGCCAATTTATTCTTTGTTTGCTGACATACGCCTCTCCAGTTGAGTTTAAACCAAATCTCACTTTATATAAGGAACCTTCTCGATAACCATATGTAATAACTTTATTATTCTTCTTTATTAAAACTTTATTATTTTTAAAAATGACTACGAGACCATTATCTGCTAACCTACGGACCGATAATAAATTAATTTTTAAATCGGGGACATATAAGACATTTTTAATTTCTATGTCATGAATTCCTACTCTTACTTTGACATCTCCAGAACTTTCTGCAACTACTGCTTCGCTCTTCTTTGCTACGTCAATTTTGATTTTTGGATTAAGTATTTTCTCTTCATGGAAATATTTCGACATGGAAATATTTCGACGAATTAATCATATGCTCACTTGCTCCAGAATCTATTATAAAAACTATTTCTTCTTTATTGTGGTAATTCGTTAAAAATGCTACTTTTGTATCTTCTTTAGACTTATTTTCCAATGAATAGTAAGCATTTTTATATGAACCTTTATTTACATAGTTTACACGGCAATTCTTTTTCAGGTGACCAAATTTTCCGCAGTTAAAACATTTTTCCGTCGACCGTTTATTAATAGGCTATCTTAATGTATAGAAAATCATTCATTAATGACCCCTATTAATGCATGATTTTTATTAATAAACGATTTATTGGGTGCGTTCACCACATGGAACACAGCATGTATTGCTAACGCTAAGTTGTAGCAAAAAGGTAGACAGAATTAAAAGTCATGCTTTTGACACTTACTAGCTAGGTATATTCGCGTAGCATACCTTTAAAATGAATTTGAAAGAATAAAATTCCTCAAATAACATAAAAAACCGCTTGTGTTTCTAGCATTAAGTAAACTGAACGCACCCACTGAAAACAATTGATAACAAAACTTATTGATTTTCTGACGTAAAATTTGACGTTCGGTCAACCATTACTAACCTAAAAAAATTTGTCATGGGATAAAATTAGATTTTCCATTTAAGTAAGATACGGTCAACGAAAAAATATTGTAACTAACACGTGTGTTAATGAGGGCGATTAATGATTTCAACAATTAACGCGTGAGCTACGCTCACGCGTTAAAATGTCTCGATCATTAATCGCCCTCATTAACACACTTGATAGTTAAATAACTATTATTACAACATTATTTGTGCAATTTGTTTTAGTATGTCCATTCTTCCCACATCTGTAACAAGTAATTTTTCGTTTATTATTTTTACTTATCTGAAACGCAACATCATCTTGTTTCGTTAATCTTTCATTCTCCATTTTCGTCGACTTTCTTCTAATTTCTTCATCTAGCAGCCTTAATTTGACATATTCAGTAGTCACCTTCGAATCATCTATTGTCTCAATTGCTGAGCTTACTCCGTAAAATCTTCTGGTAAAGTCATAAGTAAATTGCATACAATTTCATTTTCGGACATCACTGCACCTACAGCCTTAAGCTCTCGTGTCATACGATCGAAAAGATTAAAATGATCTTCCAATGAATTCTTTTTGTCGTATTTTAATTGCAATAACCTTCTCCTTAAATATAATTGAGAAGAAACTGATTTTCTTTCATATTTGTCAGATAAAGTTTTCAAAATTTCTTTCGCAGTCTTTTTATCTTTTATAGATTCCAGACATTTGTCACTGATACAAGAAATTAAAATACATTTTGCCTTTAAATTATTCTTTTTCCATATTTCTCTATCAGGTGCATCATTCTCATCAATTTCTACTGCAGATAGGACTCCTTTTTCTTCTAAAATGACAGACAATCTAAACTTCCAACTATTAAAATTTTCTCCATCAAATACATGAAGACCACATACTGAGCCTGATCCTGGGCCCATAACCTGTTGATAGTTCATCATGTAGAATCTTCTATATAAGAGAAACTAAGTAATATAACAGAAAATAAATTAATACAAGTATAAAAATGTCAAACATATATTTTTATTTTTTTATCAACAACAACTCATTTTCATGACAACATATAACAACAATAACATGGCAACACATAACAAATATATAATATATAGGAGTAGCTGTGATTCTCAACATGGTAATCAATCTTGTGCTCTCCTTCAAAGAGGTACTTTACTCTAGTGAATTATAACAAAATTTTGTTGACTGGGTATGATTGTACGTGTTTACTTTAAAATCAGTATGCTAACTTCGAGCAACACCAGTCACGTTTTGGTCACGTATCAATCTTGTGCACCCCTTCAGAGAGGTACTTTACTCCGGTGAATTATAACAAAAGTTTGCTGACTGGGTATTTAGAATGAATGGATTTTCTTTAAAATCAGTATACTAACTTCGAGCAACACCAGTCATCTTCTATGGTAACGTATCAATCTTGTGCTCTCCTTCAGAGAGGTACTTTACTCTAGTGAATTATAACAAAATTTTGCTGACTGGGTATTTATAATGAATGGATATTTTTAAAATCAGTATACTAACTTCGAGCAACACCGGACACCTTTTGGTCACGTATCAATCTTGTGCTCTCCTTCAGAGAGGTACTTTACTCTAGTGAATTATAACAAAATTTTGCTGACTGGGTATTTATAATGAATGGATATTTTTAAAATCAGTATACTAACTTCGAGCAACACCGGACACCTTTTGGTCACGTATCAATCTTGTGCTCTCCTTCAGAGAGGTACTTTACTCTAGTGAATTATAACAAAATTTTGCTGACTGGGTATTTATAATGAATGGATATTTTTAAAATCAGTATACTAACTTCGAGCAACACCGGACACCTTTTGGTCACGTATCAATCTTGTGCTCTCCTTCAGAGAGGTACTTTACTCTAGTGAATTATAACAAAATTTTGCTGACTGGGTATTTATAATGAATGGATATTTTTAAAATCAGTATACTAACTTCGAGCAACACCGGACACCTTTTGGTCACGTATCAATCTTGTGCTCTCCTTCAGAGAGGTACTTTACTCTAGTGAATTATAACAAAATTTTGCTGACTGGGTATTTATAATGAATGGATATTTTTAAAATCAGTATACTAACTTCGAGCAACACCGGACACCTTTTGGTCACGTATCAATCTTGTGCTCTCCTTCAGAGAGGTACTTTACTCTAGTGAATTATAACAAAATTTTGCTGACTGGGTATTTATAATGAATGGATATTTTTAAAATCAGTATACTAACTTCGAGCAACACCGGACACCTTTTGGTCACGTATCAATCTTGTGCTCTCCTTCAGAGAGGTACTTTACTCAAGTGAATTATAACAAAATTTTGCTGACTGGGTATTTATAATGAATGGATATTTTTAAAATCAGTATACTAACTTCGAGCAACACCGGACACCTTTTGGTCACGTATCAATCTTGTGCTCTTCTTCAGAGAGGTACTTTACTCTAGTGAATTATAACAAAATTTTGCTGACTGGGTATTTATAATGAATGGATATTTTTAAAATCAGTATACTAACTTCGAGCAACACCGGACACCTTTTGGTCACGTATCAATCTTGTGCTCTCCTTCAGAGAGGTACTTTACTCTAGTGAATTATAACAAAATTTTGCTGACTGGGTATTTATAATAAATGGATTTCCTTTAAAATCAGTATACTAACTTCGAGCAACACCGGACACCTTTTGGTCACGTATCAATCTTGTGCTCTCCTTCAGAGAGGTACTTTACTCTAGTGAATTATAACAAAATTTTGCTGACTGGGTATTTATAATGAATGGATATTTTTAAAATCAGTATACTAACTTCGAGCAACACCGGACACCTTTTGGTCACGTATCAATCTTGTGCTCTCCTTCAGAGAGGTACTTTACTCTAGTGAATTATAACAAAATTTTGCTGACTGGGTATTTATAATGAATGGATATTTTTAAAATCAGTATACTAACTTCGAGCAACACCGGACACCTTTTGGTCACGTATCAATCTTGTGCTCTCCTTCAGAGAGGTACTTTACTCTAGTGAATTATAACAAAATTTTGCTGACTGGTTATTTATAATGAATGGATATTTTTAAAATCAGTATACTAACTTCGAGCAACACCGGACACCTTTTGGTCACGTATCAATCTTGTGCTCTCCTTCAGAGAGGTACTTTACTCTAGTGAATTATAACAAAATTTTGCTGACTGGGTATTTATAATAAATGGATTTCCTTTAAAATCAGTATACTATCTTCGAGCAATACCGGACACCTTTTGGTCACGTATCCATCTTGTGCTCTCCTTCAGAGAGGTACTTTACTCTAGTGAATTATAACAAAATTTTGCTGACTGGGTATTTATAATGAATGGATATTTTTAAAATCAGTATACTAACTTCGAGCAACACCGGACACCTTTTGGTCACGTATCAATCTTGTGCTCTCCTTCAGAGAGGTACTTTACTCTAGTGAATTATAACAAAATTTTGCTGACTGGGTATTTATAATGAATGGATATTTTTAAAATCAGTATACTAACTTCGAGCAACACCGGACACCTTTTGGTCACGTATCAATCTTGTGCTCTCCTTCAGAGAGGTACTTTACTCTAGTGAATTATAACAAAATTTTGCTGACTGGGTATTTATAATGAATGGATATTTTTAAAATCAGTATACTAACTTCGAGCAACACCGGACACCTTTTGGTCACGTATCAATCTTGTGCTCTCCTTCAGAGAGGTACTTTACTCTAGTGAATTATAACAAAATTTTGCTGACGGTATTTATAATGAATGGATATTTTTAAAATCAGTATACTAACTTCGAGCAACACCGGACACCTTTTGGTCACGTATCAATCTTGTGCTCTCCTTCAGAGAGGTACTTTACTCTAGTGAATTATAACAAAATTTTGCTGACTGGGTATTTATAATAAATGGATTTCCTTTAAAATCAGTATACTAACTTCGAGCAATACCGGACACCTTTTGGTCACGTATCAATCTTGTGCTCTCCTTCAGAGAGGTACTTTACTCTAGTGAATTATAACAAAATTTTGCTAACTGGGTATTTAGAATGAATGGATTTCCTTTAAAATCAGTATACTAACTTCGAGCAACACCAGACACCTTTTGGTCACGTATCATTCTTGTGCTCTCCTTCAGAGAGGTACTTTACTCTAGTGAATTATAACAAAATTTGGTGACTGGGTATTTATAATGAATGGATTTCCTATAAAATCAGTATACTAACTTCGAGCAACACCAGACACCTTTTGGTCACGTATCAATCTTGTGCTCTTTTTCAGAGAGGTACTTTACTCTAGTGAATTATAACAAAATTATGCTGACTGGGTATTTATAATGAATGGATGTCCTTTAAAATCAGTATACTAACTTCGAGCAATACCAGACACCTTTTGGTCACATATCAATCTTGTGCTCTAATTCAGAAAGGTACTTTACTCTAGTGAATTATAACAAAATTTTGCTGACTGGGTTAGAGTTTCACGGCTTGACTTGATATTCAAGTTACTTGACTTGACTTGAAATCAAGTCAAGCTCAAGTCAAGTAATAGTAGCCGAAAGTGAAGTGAAGTCAAGTTGTTAAAATGTCAAGTACTTGAAAAGTCAAGTAGATATTTTTCAATTACTTGAAAAAATCAAGTAGTTATTTTAATTACCAGAAATATCAAGAAGTTGTTCAAGCCTACATTTCATTTTCATATACTTCCTTATGTTTTATAACAATATCAATAATACGAGTACACCTTGCAATATAGACTTTTATTCATAAAAATAAATCATATATTCCGCCCCCTAAAGTGATTCCAAATAAATAAATAAAAAAATTATACTGGCAATTATTCCGCTTAGTTTTAATATTTGACTGTGCCTAAATGCACTTGATTTTTCCCCATTTAAATAACGTTCGGTTTTGGCACATTTTGGAACTTTATTTTTCTCCGAGATATTAAGAGGTTTCAAAAATCCATTCATTATTGGAATATATACTAAAATGACCCAAGAATATGTGGACAACATCTGAAGTCCCAAATATTATTCTTAATTCGAATGGAGTATAGCTTTTTGGGCTTTTGTGCGATAGTTTAACCACCTACAGTTATCTTAATAATAATGATTAGGAATTCAAATTTTGTCGACATATTTTCGGTTCATTCTAGTATATATTTCAATGTTGAGTGAATTTTTTAAACCTCTGCAGAAATTTTGACTTGCAGTAGTGAATCAGCACAGCATATGGCGCGCCACGCCGTACCACACACAGCTAGATTACGATTCTACTGATTCGTGCGTTTTCGTACATAATCGGTTCGTTATCAAGTAGCTTGAATTTGCTTGAAATTGCTTGATCAAGTCAAGTAGTAACGATAGAAAATCAAGTCAAGTCAAGTAATGAATTTTTGAAAAACTTGATTTTCAAGTCGTCAAGTAATTTACAAAAATATCAAGCTACTTGACTTGATGAAACCCTAGACTGGGTATTTATAATGAATGGATTTCCTTTAAAATCAGTATACTAACTTCGAGCAACACCAATCATCTTCTGATAACGTATAAATTTTGTGATCTCCTTCAGAGAGGTACTTTACTCTAGTGAATTATAACAAAATTTTGCTGACTGGGTATTTAGAATAAATAGATTTTCTTTAAAATCAGTATACTAACTTCGAACAACACCGGACACCTTTTAGTCACGTATCAATCTTGTGCTCTCCTTCAGAGAGGTACTTTACTCTAGTGAATTATAACAAAATTTTGCTGACTGGGTATTTAGAATAAATGGATTTCCTTTAAAATCAGTATACCTACTAATTTCGAGCAACACCATTCATCTTCTGGTATCGTATCAATCGTATGCTCTCCTTCAGAGAGGTACTTTACTCTAGTACTGTGTTGGTCACATCAGATTTTTTTTATTCAAAATTCATATAAATGTAATTACTAAAAAGTCATAGCCTTGGGCCCATTGCGATAAAAGAGCGAAATGTCAATAACTGTATCAAATGCAATCATTTTATTAAATATAGATCAAAATATAAAATAGAGAAAACATTATCCTATTTTGAAATAATATCCAGTATTAATCAAGTTTTAATTAATTCCTTTAAAATCAGTATACTAACTTCGAGCAACACCAGTCATCTTCTGGTAAGTATCAATCTTGTGCTCTCCTTCAGAGAGGTACTTTACTCTAGTGAATTATAACAAAATTTTGCTGACTGCGTATTTATAATTAATGGATATCCTTTAAAATCAGTATACTAACTTCGAGCAACACCAGTCATCTTCTGGTAACGTATCAATTTTGTGATCTCTTTCAGAAAGGTACTTTACTCTAGTGCATTATAACAAAATTTTGCTGACTGGGTATTTATAATGAATGGATTTCCTTTAAAATCAGTAAATACCCAGTCAGCAAAATTTTGTTAAATTTGATTTTAAAGGAAATCCATTCATTCTAAATACCCAGTCAGCAAAATTTTGTTATAATTCACTAGAGTAAAGTACCTTTCTGAAGGAGATCCCAAAATTTATACGTTACCAGAAGATGACTGGTATTGCTCGAAGTCAGTATACTGATTTTAAAGGAAATCCATTCATTATAAATACCCAGTCAGCAAAATTTTGTTATAATTCACTTGAGTAAAATACCTCTCTGAAGGAGAGCACTAGATTGATACGTTACCAGAAGATGACTGGTGTTGCTCGAAGTTAGTATTCTGATTTTAAAGAAAATCCATTCATTATAAATACCCAGTTAGCAAAATTTTGTTATAATTCACTAGAATAAAGTACCTCTCTGAGGAGAGCGCAAGATTGATACGTTGCCAGAAGATGACTGGTGTTGGTCGAAGGTAGATTACTGACTTAGAAGCAAATCCACTTATTCTAAGTAGCCAGTCAGCAACTTTTTTGCTGGTCAGCAAATTAGTCACCACCTTTGACATTTACTTGACATGTATTTGTAGTGTGCCCAATGACACCCAGGGGGCAATAGTTCCGTGCTGCCTGCATTGACTTGCACTTCTCGTTTACACCAAAAATTCTACTTACATCTATTCTTTATATTTAGAATTTTTAATTTTAAATTCTTTCTATGAAGAAATTTTGTCCTCTTCTAATTTTTCGATATGTATTTTTTAAGTGTATATATAATATACCCATAATTTTAAATATTTAACTATTAATACAATTAGATATAATATAAATGTATGTACTTCCGAGAAAAAATCTTCAGTAATGTCTCTAGATTTTTGACACTGACATTTATCTGTCAGTTACAAACATATTCGTATTTCAATTGGTTTCCATGACATTATTTGGGCTGTGAGATTTATTACAATATATTATTATGTAACTTATATATCTTTATCTCTAAATCTGTAAAAGATATAATAAAATATTTATATGTATCAGATAGATAATTTACTCTTCTTTAATAAGCAAGAACTAAAAATTTATAAAAATAATATTTAGAAGTTTTTTTTTAAGAATCTGTTACTTCCGGTTGTACAATTATTGCCAAAACCTTTTTAGCTCTTCCCAGTAATGTCCGATTGAGAAATACGTAGTTAAACAGATAAGTATTATAGTTTTTGAGAAATCGTCCTTCCAACCGACTCACATACACACATAAATTCACACACATACACATACACACACACACACACACACACACACACACACACAGCATCGTGAAAATATTAAAATCGCATTGTAGGGACCTTAAAATGTGCTTAATTATTAAAATCTGGATATGCGATTTTTAGCATGAATCCAATAACTCTCTTAGCGAGAAGTAAAAAGGGAACAAACGCAAAATGAACTAAAAATTAACACCAAGTACATGCGTAAAAGCTGACAATATCGTTCATAAAGTTACGGCGAAATGAGTTAAGTGAATAACTATGAAGATGTTGGAGGTTGAGTACGTCTCTTTTCAACATATTAACATTATATACGTAGTCATTAATTTTTGCTATTTTAAAATTTGTACATTTTATATTTTTAATAATAATAATAATATGGATTATCTTGTGTTTCTTTTGGGAATGTCTTCAACGCCCGAATATTCAAAACCAGAAATTCAAAACCCGAATATGCATTCACAGAATCATTCAACACCCGAATATTCATAACCAGAATATGCATGCACAGAATCATTCAAATCCCGAATATTCAAAAACCGAATGAAAAAGTTTAGGCTACCTGTCACTAGATGTCACTGCGAAACGTATGCATTGTCGATATTGTAGTGGACTTTAATTTATTTAGATGAGAATAATACTAGACATACGTTTTCAAATGTCAAAAATGACAGCTTCATCGATAATTATATACGATGTGATTGAATAACTGAATTCTAGATAATAGGTACAGTACAGGTATGTCTACGGAAAATATGTGGAACTTAAAACATTTTTTGAATAATAAACCGTTGTATCGTTTAATAAATAAACAATTACAGTTACATTTTCTACCCGAAGTGCCAATATTATAAAGTATGTATATTGTAATAACACGAAATAAATGTTATTTTTCTCATTACAAATTCATAGTTTGATTACAAAGATTATAGTAAAAAAATCGTTTCGTGAGAGCCGTGAATACTGCAAAGTTCTATCAAACATCGATGATTATGGGCTATGTCTACATGAAAATCTATAATACACATAAAATCGTTGGTAATTTTGGTTTGGCGTCGTACAAAGCTCTGCTCTGACACCTCTTATTTTCGCTCTTTTTGTAAACAATTTGTGCTTTGAATTAAATTCAAACAACTTTGATAATGTAAAAATATTCAGTAATGTTGAGCCCACTATCTTCTAAAATTATTTTAATATTATTTTATGATGTAGTAACAATTCCCTAAATGTTAGAAAATGCCAAATCAGCAAATTTCTCATATTTCATCCACTACTCCGACACCGTTAAAGACATTTTAACATGGTTTGAATTCGATATGATTTTTTTTCCTTTCATGAATTTGCACGATTGTTGCTGAGGAATGGTTAGTTTTTTGCGAGGAGTATCGTTATCATCAAATCATAATTTTCTCTTTGTTGATATAATTGGAGCATCCGGCATATTAATCATTTCATTAATAATTTTCTTCTCTTCAGATGTAATAACTAAGTCATTATTAACAACTTTTGTTGTTTCGTCAGGTGATTTTGATGCGTCAACAGTGGTAGTGGTAGTTGAAATGTATACTTTTGTTGGTGTCTTTATTTCTAAAATTTTTGGAGAAGAAACTTCTACAGTCAGTATAGGAGCACTACTTTAGATTGTTGGTCCGTGGACTTAATTTGAAGATTTTATCAGTTCTTCTTGAAAAAAACGCTGTTAAATATCATATTTTGATCTTTTAGTGTTCTGAGACCAAATGGGCGATGGTCAACTGGGCGCCGCGAGATCGGCGATGGTCAAATGGACGCTGCGGCAGCTGTATTTCAATATAATTTAAATAAAAAACTTTTAGGTAATAAAACCTAACACAATGAGTAATTTATAGGATCCTCGCTTTTTGTAAACGTATGCGGGGGCGAGGTGTAAATGACTTTTTAATCTTATTATAAACATAAATATTTTTTTAGAATTTTTAAGTTTCTGTTACCCAGTTGTCGCGGCGCACAGTTGCCCATCGTCCAGTCGCCCTTGCTCAGTTGACCATGTCCGCTTTACCGCTTTATATAACTACCCCCCCCCCTATTTGTCATTACATATCAAACTAACTGGCATATGTCGAACTAAGTAGATTTAGAATTTTACTGTTAATGTTATTTATTTCAACACCTATTACATGAATGTATAAATTTTTGCCGTTTAGAAAAATCAAATATACTACTGCTTACATTAATTATAAAAAAAGGAACTTACCTGCGTTTATCATCCACATTTTCAGTCGATTAGCATCTTTTACAGGAAACCGGTGAAACGTTAAATTAGGGAAATCTTTCTTACGTCTTTTACATGTAATAAACTCACAAATACTCGGCATGATGAAATATTTATACTTTATGTACTATTATAACCAACAACTAATTAAAAATAATATAAACAACTAACAAACAATAGTATTAACAAAAACAACAAATAAACAATTACAAATTGATACGCCTTGAGAAAAATTACCAACTTTCGCTTTTCACAGACCGATATAGATTGAAGATAAAATGAATTTTTATTTTTCTAAAAGTAGGGAAAGCCGGGTCGTAAATAATGGTGGTAGGTAGAAATTGTAGACAAAATTTCGTCTGTTATATCACTTCGATAGTTGTGCCATCTGTTAAGTATTAGTTCACTTATTCGATTGAAAGCAAAGATACCATGCATTTTGTTCTAGGAGCCCACTAAGTTGCATGTGCAATATTTACATTTTCTACAACTAGCGACATCTATACTTTACTTTTGAATTATTTATGAGGTTGCCACTTTCTCTCATAAGAATTGTGAATCTGTTTGTTTGTTTGATCTGTGGTGGAGGGTGTCGTATGACGCGGTTTGAAGTTGCATTTCTGCGAACAAGGGGTAAAAACGCGAGCAGGAAATTACCAGAGCGACATATTAGAGCAAGTTGTAAAGCCATTGAATGATTCCTTGTTCGCTGGTAAGCACTGGATTTTTCAGCAAGATTCAGCGCGCCCGCACACAAAGCGAAGCCGTCGCAACGCTGGTTAGAGCTGAATTTACCGGAATTTATTATCGAAGATTGGCCCTCGGGAAGTCCAGACCTCAATCCTTTGGACTACCGCTTATGGAATGTATTAGAGGAGAAGGCCTGCTCCAAATCTCATCGCATAATTGAGACATTAAAGGCTGATTTGGTAAAGACAGCAGTTTCCATACCCCTGGAAGTGGTGCGTGCTGCAATCGATGAGTGGCCGGGACGTTTGAAGAAGTGTGTCTAAGAACGAGCCGGTCATTTTGAGTATTATTTTTTTTAATTAATAGTTATGTAACAATAAAATCACATTCATTTTTTGTCAGATTTCTTTTTTATGTAGAATAAGCCTCCCTTGTATTAGGGACAGTATTTATGGCACGACTACGTAAAGCTAATCATATATGGCAGCGGTAACTTAAGCACTTTGACCATGTGAAATTTGAAAACAGTGGCCACCATGACACTGATAGCTTGTGTTTGTTATGGTTTGGGTTTGATGGGAGCCACCGAGGGGGTAATCACCAAGGTAATTTGGTGTACAAAATTTTGGTAATGTCTCAGTAATGTTGGTAATGTTTTGGTAATGTTGGTAATTTCTGGTAATGTCTCGGTAATGTTGGTAATGTTTTGGTAATGTTGGTAATTTCTGGTAATGTCTCGGTAATGTTGGTAATTTCTGGTAATGTCTCGGTAATGTTGGTAATTTCTTGGTAATGTTTAAAAATTTTATGGTACCTAATGTGTGTTATGACGTAAAATGTTTCAGTATTAGGTTTTATTAAATTGTTATTATTCAAATATCTGTGAAATATGACAAATTCATAATATGTGTCTGATGTTTGAATGTAATAGACTTGGTTGTAGATTTGTCACAAAACTTTTTCAGCTCTGTGTAAATAATTGTAAATTATTATTTTTAATACCGTGTTTAAGTAAAAAATATTCTTATTGCTACAGCCCGCTATAACCGTCTAAAAAAATTACAATTACATAATGAATGATTTATAAATTTGCAAGTAGGTATTAAAATCAGTAAATGCAAGATTACTATTATTTATATCTCATATCTTAAATTACTCTTATTTTCAATTTTAATATTGTTAAAACTCGTTTATTGTGTTCTCTGATGTAAAAATTGAAGCTTGCGTGCAAGATACCGTACACATTGGTACAAAAATGCGAACGCGATTATTAAAACCGAATATAATTCTGCCTATGGGGGATTTTATGGTATCTCCAGCACATTTGAATTTTTTAATCGAAAATGTATCTAAAGATAAACATCTCCTGACTATCAGCGACATTCATCTTGAAGACAAAATGAATTTCAAAGCTGTTGAAAAAATGTGTTCTGTGTCAGTTTCTGAACTTTTGGCTCTGCATGTCCCGGGCTCTAATGCAACAATAGTTTATTTAAAAATAATTAGAAATGTTTTAAACTCATACCTAGATAAAAGTATAGGCATCTCTCAAAGGATTTTTTTAATATGGTATTCGGTATTTTGTTTAAGGATTTGGAGAGAATGGCTGCGATTAACAGATAAATTATCTACTACAAGTAATTTTATTACATTAAATGCTTACCTGTGCATTGAAATAAATGCACATTCTCTAATCAAATTAATTCGAACATATAGAGACAATCTCGACCTTCAATGTAATGCTTAATTTACTACTTGGTTATTCAGTTCCCAGCCATGTGAACAAATATTTCGAGCCACTCGATCATTAACATCTACTTTTTCGACGGTGGTTAATTTTAGTCTTCGGGATATAATGAGTAGATTGAACAAAATTGAAACTATTCATCAAATAACTAATGATTTGTCAGAAAAATTTGTATTTCCACGAGAAAAATCATCAAAACTTGGTACAGCTACACAAATGCAAAATAATATTTTTCCAAATGGGAATTAAAACACATGGCTTAAATTGGCAATCAATAAGTATAGTGGATTACTATTCAAATGAAGGTGAAGAAGATACAACAGAGGACAATGTTATCAATTTAAATACTGAGGATAATAATGATGTAGCACTACATTATCTTGATATTGAGTTTGAATCGTATTCGACGTCTAACGATGATATGCCGCAAGAAGTAAGAGACAATGTCACACTTTTAAATTTCGGCGATAATCTTTGGATTAAAAATTTACATAAAGAAGACAATGACGAGAGGAGCCCATTTGTTAAAGTGAAAATTGAAGATAAAAATATTATAACAATCAGAAAGACGACTTTGTGTTGGCTTCTTAGCGAAAGATATAATAGGTAAACAAAACATAATGAAGTTGTAGTAATCATTTAAATTTTTTAAAATAAATTTTTTTTCAGAGTTAGTACAGACAGGCTTCAAAGATTTTATAACAGAACTACATCCATAAATAAATCTCCTGCTAATAATGCAACTGTTCTAATACACAATGAATCATACTATGCTGTTTTTTATTCAGATAATTGGTATATAGGGCGCATATTGAAAATACTTGAAGGCAACAAATATGAAATTAAATTCATGCAGTCTAATTTAGATTCGTTTATTTGGCCAAAAACAATTGATATTCAAACTGTCGACAAAGAATTTATATTTTATGGACCTATTAATATGTTAGACAATTATCCTTTAAAATTAAGTGAAGAGGATACAACATCAATTGTTTCAAAATATAAAATAATGAAACGCTCGATGAAACGTGTTTGTAAGTAAATATTATTTGTATACCTATGTATAACTGTAATAAAATAATGATTTTAAATCATAATTTTTTTGTACATTCAAATTATTTTCAATATTTAGCCCTAAAAATTATTCAATATATCTTAAAAGTATTTTTTGAAATAGAAGTTCTAAGAATATGATATGTAAATATGTTGTTTATTTCAATTTTCAAATAAAATTATTTATATTATATGTTGATGTTATTTAAATAGTAGTAAATCACATTATCAGTTATGTCTTCAGTGGTCAATCTTTATTACAATATGCATTTCGTTTGTATAGTAATAATTTTTTACGGGATCCTTAATATTCATTATAAAAGTATATGAGTATTCATAATTTTGGTGTCGATAATTTATCAAGTAATTTATAGTAATGTTTCGGTAATGTCAGTAACGTTAATTTTTTGGAAATGCTTTTTGGTGCAGAAACAATCACTGAAGAGCAGGTTAGAGTGCATGATTCCCCTGCATTGTTAAATATGTAAATTTTCTGGAAATCAATATGAAACTTCATATATGTATATGTTGGAAATAATAATATAAAATCTTGATAACACATCGACAATGTAATAATATATCGATAATGTCTTGATAATGTTTTGGTATTATTGGTAATGTTTTAGTAATTTTGGTAATGTGTCGGTAATGTTGGTAATTTTGCGGTAATGTAGGTAATGTTTCGGTAATGTTGGTAATGTTTCGGTAATGTTGGTAATGTTTCGGTAATGTTGGTAATGTTTTGGTAATGTTGGTAATTTTTTGGTAATGGTAATTTAGTGTACACTATTTTTGGTAGTGATTAACCCCTCGGGAGCCACTTAAAATTGTATAATACATGGAAGTTAATAACGATAAAAAAAATTGCTTCCTTCGGCGCTCTCATTTCGCAAGCGTGTTAATAATATTACATTTTTTTTTTACCGTCCGTCATCTTTAGGTAAAGAAGGTATTGTCTTTATTCAAAAAATTCGATGGTGAGTTTTTAATGATTAAGCACATTTCAGGGTCCCTAGAATACGATTTTCTGTATGTGTGTGTGACGATAATTTCAGCCGCGATAACTCCAAAAAAAAACCATTTTTACGTATTTCTCTTCCTTACATCCATGTGCAGACGTGATTAGATTTTGGTTATAATTCGTCAACCGAAAATTTTGCAGTTTTTCTTGAAAAAGCGCTGTTTTATTTTCTATACGATTTGATTGCATTTTATAATTCAAATTCAATGAATATAGAGTTAAAAAAAATATAAAGAAATTAAATGTTATAAGCAGCAAGCTATGCTATAACCATGGAAACAGCTACTATATTAAGAAAATTCTGATTCAAAGATGTGAGTATCAAGTATGTTTGTATTATAATTTTACTGGAAATATATAAACTTTTGTTAGAAACTTTCACTTTCTGTATGGAATTTGTACAAAATACCTAGAACTGACGGAAGGCAATGTACTGGAAATATAGGATCTCTTAGAAGGAATTTCTGTATGGAATTGGTGTAAAATACGTACAGGTGTCTGCCATAAACGAGCCACCATTGCAAACTTTCTTATTTGAAGATATATAGAAAGACGGTTAAATGGACAAAGTTAGGCGATATTATATGAAAAATTTAACGGTGAAAAATGCAAAACAATTGAACATCAAATACGCGACTTATTCAACAAAATAACATTTTTTTTAGTAGAATACTATATTGAAAGTGATACCACCAAGATGTTTTTATCTGAATATAAAAGTTCATTATCACTATGCCTTTAAAATTAAAAACAAAAGAGTTATTTCAATTTCAAATTTAAATATTATATTTCTTATTTATATACAAATATGACATTTTTGCTATTGGGATATTTCATTATGTAGAGATGGCGTTGTGTACCACCAACGTTAAACTTTCAACAAGGGAGCACATTTGTGTAACTTCCGTAAGCGTATCATTTCTGTTAAGAGTTTTTCTTTGATCCTTCTTGTATTTTGACTTTTCTCTCAGTGTTTATTATTATTTTAGGTAGAGTATATTGGCTTGTATTCTGTTTTATTAATTGTAGCGGAAGATTAATTATTATTTTTCATTTTAAATACTTCAGTTGGTAGTTGTTAGGTTATGATCACAGATTTGTTTTTTCTTAGGGAGAGCACATATTGGATAATAGTAGTTTAATTAATTGTAAATATTAGTTCTATTATCTATTTTCCACTATATAAACTACTAACGTATGTAAAAACATACGAATGAAATAAAATTGCTCCCTTGTTTTTAGTTCCAAATTTTTCCACCTGGTTCGCATTCGTAATGAAATATCCCAATACTCGTATATTCAAATAAGAAAGTTAGGAATGGTGGCCTGCTTACGGTAGACATTCTGTACATAGAACTGACGGAAGGTAATGTGCTGGCCACAGCAGATGTTTTTTACTTGTATTTGCCAATACCTCCCAAAAAAAAATTTAAACATCTACCTGTGGCGTGGCTCGTAATACGAGCACATTTTTCTAATAAAATCGCTTTTATGGAGCACACTTCTCATAAGAATACTGTAACGTCGCCGCTCCGTAGCCCTCGCCGCGCCGCGCCATGGCTGGCGCCCCTGTGTCTGCGCGCAGCGCACTCGTTAGGACAAGGTCGCGGTGCTAATCTATTGTGCATGTTGTTTACCTCGAGAAGTTCTCTAGGAGGTTCTAGAAATAAAGTCGCCAGGTATATAACCCGTCGCAAAAGCCAGCGAAGGCATTCTGTATTATAGAAGTGACGAGTAAAGAAGTCTGATATAAATAAACGTAGTGAATAGTTGGTGATATAAACAACAGTTGACAAGTGAACATAAATAAATGTAATTAGTGACATAAGGTGTGGTGTTAATTGTTTAAATAAATAATCTTAGTGTTTAAATGTCTTATAATATTCTTAGTCTTTAAATCAGTGTTAATATTTTTTATCATAGTGTTAGTTTAATTTATTATCTTTTAATTATATATTCTTAATATTTATTTATCGTTTAATAAACATATTCTTTTAGTTAATATCATTTGTCTGTGTTTTACACTTCACCCATATAAATAAAAACGTTACAATACAATATGAAAGTGCGCGCCGTAAAAGCGCTATTGTTATGAAAATTTTATTTCATTTTCCAGATAAACGATACTATAACTAACTCTAGTAACTTTTAGTTAAGGAGAAGCATCAGAAATTTTGCAAATATTGATGTATTGTATTGAACTTCTCATTCATATTTTTTTTTTTTTATAAAACACCAGTCCTGAATTTGAACAACTGTGATTACCATGCGGCCACCTGTGTATGTGTGCAGAGTGTGCAAATGTATAGTTCATCTAGGGATCATTTTCCGAAGACTCGTTATCGTTTTATTATGGGTGCACAATAGCTAAAACCGCAATGCCAAAATATTTCGGTCCGTACAATCGACCAGTTCAGTATTTGCAATGCTGGTATATATTTTACGCCCAGTATTCGACTGTAGACCAAGACTGCACTTTCCAGATTTTCTAAACCGATTACCAGGGCTGTATTATAAAACCGTTATTTGTGACTATGTAGGTATATAAATAGGTGGTGAGTTTAATTATTTTCACTTGTCATTTGTACAGGTCTAACTAGTGTACGAAGGCTGAAAGTGTTTTTTGTTTTGTTAAATTAAATTCAACAGTCAACAACGTTAACAATGTTTCGCCCGTGGGAAGAAAACGAAGAATTAGAAAGTGCTAGTAAAAGTGTGAATGTGAAAAAAAGTGAAATGAAATATTTCAAACCCCTACTCAATTTTTTCATTACAGCCCTGGCACATGCCAGGCTATTGGGACTCTCTATTGTACTGCCGTCATAAAACGATATCGAATCTTCGGAAAATGATCCCTAGACGAACTATAATTAGGACGCAGAATAGAGGTCGTTGCCCAGTGTGCAGGGCAGATATTATTTCTATTCAAAGGATTTTTTAAAATGTATTTTTTATTGGTACTGCGAAAAAACGTAGAATATCATATTAAGATAAAACAATAAAAATAAACAAATTCGATGTAGATTTTAATTCTAAACAACTTTTTCATTTACACTGTTAATCTAAAAATTCATAGAGCACGAACTGTCGCTAGTATTATAAAATTACCATTATAGTATATTTGATTTTAAATTATTTTTTACAAATATATCTGTTTTTTTACAGTAACCACAAACTGGCCACATCCGCCACAATACAGTATGTAAAATGTGTTTTTACATATTTAAATCGGCCCTTTTCAGAGCCACCCAAATATTTTTGTGAAAAGAATTTTTACTACCATTTATTACGGGTCCGTGAAGTTGGCACGTCATTGGAAGCACAAATATTCTTTTTTATATTTGTAATTAGTGCTTCGTTAGTGCTCATTTGTGCTTCAAAAAAATTTGAAATTAATTGGCCGGTTCACGAAATAATTAACATTATATGATGACGTGCCAACTTCACACTTAGCACGTCATTAATAAAATTTCAAATTACTTATTACATCTTTTGTTAGTGCTTCGTTAGTGCTCATTTGTGCTTCAAAAAAATTTGAAATTAATTGGCCGGTTCACGAAATAATTAACATTATATGATGACGTGCCAACTTCACACTTAGCACGTCATTAATAAAATTTCAAATTACTTATTACATCTTTTGTTAGTGCTTCGTTAGTGCTCTTTTGTGCTTCAAATTTTTTTGAAATTAATTGAACGGTTTACGAAATAATTAACATTATATGATGACGTGCCAAGTTCACACTTAGCACGTCTTTAATTAAATTTCAAATTACTTATTACATCTTTTGTTAGTGCTTCGTTAGTGCTCTTTTGTGCTTTAAATTTTTTTGAAATTCATAAAGCGGTTTATGAAATAATTAAGATTATTTGATGACGTGCCAACTTCATGGCATTAATAAAATATTATACTGCTTAACACATATTTTGTTAGGGCTATGTTATTGCTCTTTTGTTCTTTATAATTTTTTTAAATTCATAGAACAGTTTATTAAATAATTAACATAATTTTTTTTTAATGGAAACAATATTTAACTTTTTACCTAAAAAAATCCACATACTTGTATTTTCCTGTTTTAAATTATATAAAGGCTGTTTAGTTACGAATTTGTTTTATTATATTAATATTAATTTAAAGATAAACTTAATTTCATGTTAACTATCAAAAAAATAATTTCATTATTTACAAAAAAAACACATTCTAAATAATTTAAAAAAATTCCGAATATTCTTTAAAAAAAATCTTTGTATTTGACCTTTATGTTCCTAAATTTATGATTTTTAACTTGTCAATGTCATTAGTGTCAATTAGAATGTCAAAATTAACCGAAATTCAAATACATACTTGGTTGTTCTTTAATTTTTCTTGAAAAAGTAGGTAAACAAGAAAAAAAATTTTGTCACTGCATACGGTTGAAATATATAACTTTTTTTTAAACTGGGTAGAGATACCGATGTTTTTACCTCCTGCCAATAGTAGAGATATAGGATTAAGTAAAAATTCACCGGTTTAGATTTTCATGAATAAACAAGTTTCAAGGCCTGTGTAATCCGATTTTAACATTTTTACGATAATGTCTTTGTGTGTGTATTAATGGAATATACACTAGTTCATATATTATTTAAGAGAAATGGCTACACCTGCGTATACCGTGTCTTAAAGGTGTACATAGGAAATTAACATGGGAAACCAGTTTTTTGCAATTCCCTGCTTGCCTAATTATTTAAACAAAAACGCGTCAAATAAAGGTTTTAGGGTATAAAATTCTGCATCTAAACCAATAAACAGAATTACTTTTACATGCTTTGTAGCGGCAAAAATTAAATATGAAAATTTCGAAAATTACGTTGAAAATAATATCGATAGCCATGGAATTGAACAAAATAAATAAATAAATTCTTGACATTTTATCTGTCACAACGTATGTTCTGACAATTTGATTTTGTCTCTGGTTTTATTGTTTGAAATTATTAAAAAATGAATAGTTATACTAATAAAAAGTTTTTATGGATAACTGTAGACCACTTCTGCAGTACTAGGTATATTGGAAATGAGTTGGGAGTACCTCACAGCATCATACAAAATATTTAAAAAAAAAACGTATTATTCTTATAAAATGCAGTGTCACAAAGAACTTGTCCCATACGATGAAGAAAGTAGAAGAGTGTTTTGCGTAGATATGCAGAACCCGGCTAATAATGATCAAAATTTGTTCCATTTCTTTCACGGACGAATGCACTTTCACTTTGAACAATGAACCAAATATCCAAAATACCCGTTGTTGGGCTATAGAAAAACCTGGAATTAATATTTCAACAAGGACACAATATCCTCGAAAAGTTAATATTTGGGCCGGAATTTTAGGTCAGCACATAATTGGTCCTATTGAAATACGTGGCAATCTAAATACCGAAAATTATTTGGAAATGCTGCAAAATGAAATTGGTCCTGCAATAGACGATGTTGTGCGCCCAGATCGAGAGGTCTGGTTCCAACAGGATGGATGTTCTGCACACTAGGAACTAGAATATTTGGATCTGGTATTTCCTGGGCGCTGGATTGGACGAGGGGGTATTATTGACTGGCCTGATCCAGATCTTGCTCCATGTGACTTTTTTTATGGGGTTACATAAAAAATCAAATTTATAAAAAGGGCACGAAAACATAAATGATGTAAGAGATTCCATATTTAATGAATGTCATCGTATAATGGTTCTGCATTTGAATATTTATTGTAACTATTATCTTTATAATTACTTGTTATTCGTTTACTAATTACTACAAAACTTTTCTTGCTTGAGCATATTTTGTTACGCAATATTGAATTTTTAATAAATTCATATATTAAACAAAACTATTTTTTAAATTTATTTATTAATCTAATATTTCTATTGTTGTTATAATTAACGATATTTCTCCAAATAGAAAAACATAAAGCATTTATTTATTTTTTGTTCAATTCCATGGCTGTCGTTATTTTCAAAGTAATTTTCGACATTTTTATGTTTAATTTCTGCCGTTACAAAACATGTAAATGTAATTCTGTTTATTGATTTAGATGCAAAATTTTATGCCCTAAAACTGACGCGTTTTTGCTTAAAATATTTAGGCAAGCAGAGAATTGCAAAAAAAATGATTTCCATGTTAATCTGCTACGTACACCTTTAAGATAGATACACGGTATATGAAGTGAAAATTAACACGTTAACTGCGGAACAAAAATAAGGTGGTATTGCGTTACTGACGATACATATCGCCGGCAATCAATCTAGAAATTTAGAAATGTAAAACTACATTGCTCCAGACCAATAGTTAAAAAAAAAACAAAGGTATACATCAATAAAAAAAAAATATATGTAATTTGTCTTTACTGTAGTGCGATACATATCCCCGGGGATATGTACTAGATGTTGACTTTAGTTCCATCTTGTGTACTGATAAGTAACTTTTTATAATTAATTGAAATTGAATAAATTGGGAGATAAAGTTATACATTTTTCAATTTTAATTGTTTTATTCGACAAAAGTACAAGAAAAATAACATAATACATTTTCTGGTATTTATGATAATGGTTAAAATATGATTAAAACATGTCAGACAAAATCCCGGATTACCGAGGCAATCCTGACAGTAACTAATCACGCGTCGTACTTTATCATTACTACTATAAAGATCTATATTTTCTGAATCACTATCAGTACACTCGGGAACTACAGTTTTTTCCACTTCATTTTCAGGGAAATGCTTCTTTGCTAATTGCAATTTTTTCCATCGCTCTGACATTTTTATAAAAATAAATTATAATAATCTACACTGCAAAGAAATAAAACGCAAGTTAGTGTAACAAGTTCATGCAAGTTTATACAAGCCCCTGGCAATATGTGCCGCACAGAAATAATAAAGAATTAATTGTGTGCGTTACATATCGTCCGAGATATGTGCTATATTATTATAGTCTAATAATCCTGTAAAAAAGTATATTTAAAATGCTACAAGAATCGTTAAAATCGGTCTACAAATAAAGATTCCGCACCTGAAGAATGAAAAGCGAAAATTCGATTACGCATGATGTCACCACTTATACGATACATATCGCGGGCGATATGTATCGCAGTTAACGTTTTAAAATAAATTGTTCCTTTACTAGAACTATCAACATTTTAAAAAATTCAACATTAGATGAACATAGTTCTAAAATAAACCTGCGTTTTAAAAAAGTATTTTTGAGATCTATTAGTATTTGACTATGATTTTATGACGAAAACAGCATTTCTCGTTTTCCCTATAAAATCAAAGTCATATACTAATAGATTTCTATAATACTATTTTTAAAATGCAGGTTCATATTAGAAGTATGTTCGTCTAATGTTGAATTTTTTAAAATGTTAACTATTCTAGTACATGAACAATTTATTTGAATTTTCGCTTCATATATAGTAGGCAGGGGTAGCCATTCCGCTTAACCATTTATCTAATTTTTTGTATTCAAGTTTCCGTCATACCAGCGAGGAAGTGATTAGATTCTGTTTATAAGGTGTATTATCACAAATGAATTTTCTGAAAAATAACATACAAACATCTTGATTAATGAAAAGATAATACTTGAAGTTATTTAAAAAAATTAGATTCCGTATCACATAATGTGGCACAAGGTCAGCCCATAACGTATGCATGACCTTCGTCAGAAAATAGTGGTTTAATATTTTTCATTAATTTTCATAAAATGCAATATTTTTTTTATTCATATACTCCATTTTCCAACCGGAAGTAGTCCTTCAAATATAAATCAAAACTTTTAAAATTTTGTACTAAAGGCTTTTATATCGATGAGAACAAATATTTAATTTTAGCTGCTAGTTGTGAATTAGTGAAGTGGTATTTTACTTGAAGCTCCTAATAGATTTTAATGAAAAAACATTAAAATAAAATCCAAAACTTTCCAAATTACATGTTAATAACTTTTATACATATATATATACAGGGTGTATCAAGATAATGGAACAGTGCCATTTACTCGTGAATATGAAAAGTTATAGAAAAAAGTTATTAAAATATTTTGTAAAGCATAGAGGGGGACACATTTTGGCATAACTATTATTATTTTAAAGCCAGTGATACTCAACTTATGGATCAATGTTATATTTTTTTAAATGGCATCATATATATGTTTTATTAACTCATTAAATAGCGAATTTGTTTCTGAATTCAACAATATAATAATATCATACCCTTACATTGCGAAAAATTTGATAAAAATTAATTCAAAGTTAATATTTTAATATTTTTAAGTAGGCTAAACAAACATTCACCAAGTAAAACAAAAGAAAATTATCTGTCATTTTTGTATGTCTTTGTTACGTATTATATTATTTTTTAAAAATGTTCCAAATTTCGTTATTTTTTTATTTCGCATAATTACTAGTCTTGCGTAATTAGGATTACTTTGTGCAAATAAATTGCATGCTAGGAGTGAATTTTGATGGGTTTTGCATCAAAAAATAAAATCAGTATTTGTTGAAACTGCTGCTATTATTAAATTAATTATTACAAAGGTAACGAAAATTACTTTATAATAATAAATAATAATGAAATACGAAAATGACAGATAAATTTCTTTTGTTTTAGTGATTAAACGTTTGCACAACCTACTTAAAAAAAATTCAAATGAAATACAAACTTTGAATTAATTTTTATCAAATTTTTCGCAATTTAAGGGTATGGTATTATTATATCTTTGAATTCAGAATAAAATTCTCTATTTAATAAGTTAATAAAAAATATATAATGCCATTTAAAAAAATGTAACATTGATCCATAAGTTGAGTACCATTGTCTTTAAAATAATAATGGTTATGTCAAAATGTGTCCCCCTTTATGCCTTAAAAATATCATAATCACTTTTTTGTGTAACTTTTTATACAGGGTGATTGGTGAGGAAACGGCCATACTCGAGGAACGTGTTCAGGAGATCAAAATAGACAAAAAAAAGTCATATAAACATGTGTCCGATTATTAACCGTTACTGCGATATTATTTATTAATAGTAAGCGATTAACCGCGAAAAATAATAGTTCATATTTGTTTTTTGTGGTATTTTTGAAAATATTCTATATTAAATTGTTTTTCCTTCACTTGTATAGCATAGTACATTATAATAAATGATTTGTTTCGTCATTGAAGTGCTGCTGTTATTATATTTTTTAAGTGATATCTCCGTAACGGTTAAGAATCGGACACATGTTTATATGACTTTTTTTGTTTATTTTGATCTCCTGAACACGTTCCTCGAGTATGGCCGTTTCCTCACCAATCAGCCTGTATACATGAATAAAAGGCACTGTTCCATTATCTTGATACACCCTATATATATATATATATATATATATATATATATATATATATATATACAGGGTGTTTCAGGACTAGTTCTATAAATAACACGAAATTTTCTAATTTTTGTAATCAATGTACTTTCGGAAAACAAGAGTTATTATTGAAAAATCATACCTTATTTGTATTAATTAATTTTATTTATTAATATTAACGAATACGATTTGGACAACAAAACATACGGTTCAAAATTTATATCAAATACATTAAATTATGTACATTTATTAATATTACAATGAATTTTACACTCTAAAGCGTTCTATTTACAGCAGAAATATTTCAAACTTTTAACACATTTTTGGTATCACTGGTTTACACTAAAACCATTTTTTACTATTTTTAGTAACTTTTGAATTAAAACTACAGTTTAATGTCAAAACTTTACTTTAAACAACTTGTAATGAAAATTGTAAAAAATTCCGACGTTGTTGGACATTTCACCAAGACGTACTTTCTATTTAAAATTTCCTCAACTCAATAATAACTCTTGTTTTCCGAAAGTACCTTGATTACAAAAATTAGAAAATTTTGTGTTATTTATAGAACTCCAACCTCTTGTATTTTGGTAACTAGAAGGAATAGGACCTATGTTCATATGACATTTTTGGCTCAAAAGTACCTCAGGAATAAGCTGTTAAAGTTTGTTACACTCTTCCTGAAACACCCTGTATATATATATATATATATATATATATATATATATATATATATATATATATATATATATATATATATATATGTTTGAAAAAGTGGTTACACCCATTTATCTGGCTTATTATTGCAGATACGCTTATTGATTATAGGACATAATTTCTTCAATATAATATCTGCGATTATTTTATATGAAAAGTGTAATTCTGGGACTTTCGGTATAACCGGAAGTGATATCAACTCTGTTAATTTAAATACAACCTATACTAGTTTTTTTTTATAAATTTAGATTGTATTTTTTATTCTATTTACGACCATACCAAATTTCTTAGTATTTACCATATTCACTTGTTAAAAATACTTATCATTAATGGATGTAATTTAATAACACACACACACACACACACAGACAGACAGACATCATCGTAAAAATGTTATTATCGGATTATAGGGATCTTAAAACGTGCTTATTTACTAAAATCTGGATATGCGATTTTTAGAATGATTCCAATACCTCCTTAACATTTACTTCAATCTATTTCTTGCATATATTAATAATATTGTTCAATATTTTGGGCTTTGCTACATAAGCACATTTTTAGTCATTCTTGTAATACTTTGTATTGTAAGTAAAAATCTATTTATCCACAAGTATTATTTACTTAGTACAAGTATTAAACCAGCAATGCCAAATTTCTTGTTTTTCAGTGTAATCCAAGAACGGAAATTAGGCAATGCAATAATATAATAGATTCTACAGACGGAAAAGACGCTTTTACCGTCATTTTAGGTAAGGAAGATATTATCTTGGGTCAAAAAAGTCGATGATGAGTTTTTAGACAATAAGCACGTTTTAGGGTCCCTAGAATACGATTTTACCATTTTTACGATGATGTATGTGTGTGTATGTGTATGTGTGTGGGTGTGTGTTTGTGTATGTGTGTGACGATTTTTTTATAGACAATAACTTCAACACTACAATTCTAAAAATTATAATTCTTTCGTATTCCTTTTCTTATTGGATTTTGGTTACAATTATTGGTCAACCTGAAGTACCCTCATTTGAAGATTTTAACAGTTTTGTTTTTTAGAAAAACACTTTTAAAATCGTTTTCTGACATTTAATGTTATTATAATATTGAAGAATATTCTAGAATCTACGCATTTTGTGCATTTTATACTTCATATAGTGAAAATGATTAGGCAGAAGACACACGTCATCAACCTGAGAAAAACCTTATAAAATGAAATATAACTTGTAGAAATTATTAGTTGTTATTAGTTTTTTAACAAAGAAGAAAGAATATAGTAGTATTAAAGAAACGTATATATTAATGACTTTATAATTATCTGTAAGTCAATCCTTTTTCCTTTTACGGAATATAAAATTGTTTGACAAAACGTCATTCTCAATAGAGTCAACGTATGGTACGAAAATAAACTACAATTATTTCAAATAATTTTATATTCCGTAAATGGAATAACGATTGACTTAGAAATAATTGTAAATATCATTAATATATACATTACTTAATACTAGAACTTTTTTTTCTTCTTATTTTAAAAATAAATAACACCTAATAATTTTTATATTTTTAAAGTTATATTTCATTTTATAAGGTTTTTTTCAGGTTGATGACGTGCGTCTTCTGCGTTATAATTTTCACTATATTCAATGGATATAGAGTTAATGAAATTAAATTTCATAAATCAACCAGCCATGCTATAACCATGGAAACAACTACTATATTAAGAAAATTCTAATTGACAGATGTTAGTGTCAATGAAAAGAAAATGAATGTGACAGAGAGATGAGTATGTTGAGATTGATGTTGGGGAAGGCACCGAAAGATAGGATAAAGAATGAGAGGATAAGAGAAATGTCTCGAGTGATAGAAGTTTTTAGAAAGATACAGGAGAGGCGATTATATTGGTTTGAACATATCATGAGAAGAGATGAATAATATATTGGAAGAAGAATGAACAGCTTAGTAGTAAAAGGTAGAAGAAACAAAGGAAGACCAAAGAGAAGATGGAAGGACTGTATTGCGGAAGACTTGAGAGAAAAGGAATTAAATGAGTACGATAAGCAAAATAGAGAAATGAGTTGATGAAGAAAATCAAGAATAACGATCCCTAACGAATGGGAAAAACTAAAGAAGAAGAAGAAGAAGATGTCAGGGCCAAATGCAACTTACATAGTTCGTTTATGAAATAATTTTACTATAAATAGAATCTTTTGCAAGAAAATATATGTATGGAATTTGTAGATAATACAAAGAATTAACGGAAAGTAATATGCTGGCCACATCAGATCTTTTTATTCAAATATCACTGCGATTTTGACTATGGTCTCTGTACCTTCCTTATTTTATTAATGATGTGCTAAGGGTGAAGTTGGCATCATATGTTAATTATTTCGTGAACCGTTCAATTAATTTAAAAAAATTTTGAAGCACAAAAGAGCACTAACAATAGATGTACTAAGTAATTTGAAATTTTATTAATGACATGCTAAGTGTGAACTTGACACGTCATCATATAATGTTAATTATTTCGTGAACCGTTCAATTAATTTTAAAAATTTTTAAAGCACAAAAGAGCACTAACCAAGCACTAACAAAAGATGTAATAAGTAATTTGAAATTTTATTAATGACGTGCTACGTGTGAAGTTGGCACGTCATCATATAATGTTAATTATTTCGTGAACCGTTCAATTAATTACAAAAATTTTTGAAGCACAAAAGAGCACTAACCAAGCACTAACAAAAGATGTAATAAGTAATTTGAAATTTTATTAATGACGTGCTAAGTGTGAAGTTGGCACGTCATCATATAATGTTAATTATTTCGTGAACCGTTCAATTAATTTCAAAAAATTTTGAAGCACAAAAGAGCACTAACGAAGCACTAACAAACGAAGTAATAAGCAATTTGAAATTTTATTAATGACGTGCTAAGTGTGAAGTTGGCACGTCATCATATAATGTTAATTATTTTGTAAACCGTTCAATTAATTTTAAATTTTTTTGAAGCACAAAAGAGCACTAACGAAGCACTAATTACTAATATAAAAAAGAATATTTGTGCTTCCAATGACGTGCCAACTTCACGGACCCATTTATTACCATCCGTCATCTTTAGGTAAGGAAAAAAAGTTTGTTTGTTCCGCTATGCTGTATTTTGCAATTTACTGCCTATCGCCGTGGTAATAATTTAAATGACTAAAAATTATTTTTCTGTTCGATCCGTTTCCGCCATATTATTTATTTTAGAAAATACTTCAGGTTCTATTATATTTATAAAGGATACTCAGTAAGTAGTTATTTATGTATCAAGGCACTGAAGTTCTATTTTTATTACGAATGTGGAATTTATTTGCCGGGGTTCTTATAGCCGAGGAAAATAAAGCATATGAGTAATAAAAAGGAACTTCAGTGCCGAGGTGCATATTAAGTTTTATTTGAAATCGAAAAATTGTAGAACCGACAGATATATTTATTTTTATACTTTATATATGTCAGTCTGACATTGAATATTGCTAATCTCCGACACTGAAGTTATTGTAGAGAACACTCAAAATTATATGTTTTTTCTGAAACTTGTTCATCGGAATTATTTAGTTCGTTCGTCTTGCACATATTTTTTATCATTTTACGTAAAAATTTACTATTGTATTTACATCAAACACTTGCCCAAATTATCTTACATATATAATAATTATCATAAGGTTGGCAACACTACATTTGTATGAAATCGTCTTATAATGGATTACTTTAGTGCCAATGGGGTCATTTCAAAAAAATAAAATCATTGTTTTTTTTATAAAATCATGAAATCCGAATAAATATAGTAATATAAACAACATGAATATGCGCCTTTTCATTCATAAATTTGCTAATGAACTTTCGCGGCTGTAAAATTCGTGACGTCATGGCTTGTTACTCACACAAAGACATTCCTCTCACACACACACAACGGTCCACGTAAAGCCTGATTTATAGATTGCATAGAATAGAATGGAATAGAATAGAACAGAATAGCACAGGGAATAGAAATATAAATCAATGTAAATGTATGGAACCATTTATACTTGCACAGAATGGAATAGAATAGAATGGAATAGAATAGGAAATAACCAAATTTTATTTCTTATTCTATTCTATTCCATTCTTATTCCATTCGGCTTGCCTCGTTAATATTCGTGTGAATGGTGTGACTTCGTTGCATTTGGCCAGTGGAGTATATAGATTTATATTTTGGAGGGGGCCCAGATTGTACAAAATAATCTTAATATATAACTAAAAGTACATCAAATTAATTAAGTATAGGTGGTAATATTTAATTACATAACAAAATGTAGTATTCGTTTTTTCCTTGCACAAATATTTATAATTTCTCTTCGGCCCCTCCCACCTTATATACGCCACTGCTTTTGGCCGATCCCCTAACCTAAAAACTTACTGTGAACAACAGTTTTTCTGCAGAAATTCTTTCTTTTTTAGTAAAAACAAACAATGATATCATTTACTCGATTCTAAATGTAATTAGTGAAAGAAAAAAATAACCAATAAATCAGTTAATTTAGTGTAAAAGTAAAACAAAAGTGACGTCATTCTATTCCAAACTATTCTTTTCTATGCAATCTTAAATGGTCTTAAAAATTTCTATTCCTATTCTATTCCATTCCTTATTCTATTCTATTCCATTCTATTCTGTGCAATCTATAAACCAGGCTTAATTTTCGTTTGCTGTTGTAAACAACCTAACCTAAAATTTGTGACAGGTGACAGCAGAGTTAAGAGTAAAGGCATGTAAATAAAACATTTATTAAAATAAATACCAAAAGTTGTATGAAATATATTTTTCGTTAACAATATGTTGCTGTCACAAAACCAAACTGATAAGTGATAACGTAAACAATCATAGTTCCAAACATAACCGGTAGAGAGCTACTGTCGCATCCGCCAAGCCGTGGCGTATAGCCGTGACGTCAGCGTTCAAATATTTGAAATTAAAGACAACTTTTAAAAAATCATATCTCTGATTCCAAAGACTTGTAAGGTGTAAAACATACACCTACATATTTAATTTGACCTATTCTTTCAAGAAAAAATAATTAAAAAATGTGAAATGACCCCATTACTGAATTTTTAATGTCGATGTTTGCACAATTTAGTGTCTATTTCAAATAAAATATAGTATTTCATTCTCCACTATTTTAATTGTTTACTATTGCTATCAAATAAATTTACTTTATTTCGTGGCCGTGTGCCTGGTCGCGAATCTGAGGACCCGGATTCGATCCCGACCGACGCCAAAAATTATTTCGAATATTAATGAACCCTGTGGTGTGCTCTCCACGCTAGCAATGAGTGTCTGTGAGGTGACGACTGGTAAGCACCCGCATGGTACAAATATTTCATCGTTACCGACATCTGTGTACAAAGCAGATTGGGACACCCAGCAATGGGTAATATGCCGTGATGATATATTTATTTTTATATGACAATGACATTTATTTATTTATTTCAATTTCTAAAAGTGAAACATTACATAGCATGTAGGTACTTATTGAAAAATATCAGTTTTTTTCCTAATAGTCATGTGTCACTGTAAAAATTATCACTACCAGCTACCTCGGCCTTGTACCGCAAGTTACTGGAAAAATGGAACGAACAGAATCTAGTAACTTTACAGTTAACCATGCACTAGATAAAACAGCAAATTACACCTCCGCGGTTTGCGGCAGATGCAGGGTAGCGGAACGAACAAACCTTTGTCTTTGGTCAAAAAAATCGATGGACAGATTCTTATGAATAAGCACGTTTTAGGATCCTCACAATACGATTTTACCATATTTACAATTGTCTGATGTATGTATGTGTGTGTGTGTGCGTGTGTGTATGTGTGTGTTGATATTTTCAGGTTCGATAACTCCAATAGTACAATTATAATTTTTGTATATACTTGAGTTTGCTTCCAAATGAAAAGCTGATTAGATTTTGGTTATTATAAAGAAATTACGTCCCATAAATCTTGCTATACACCACTATGGAAACAGAATCTGTAAATATAATTGATGGGCAGATGTCAGAAAATTATGTTTGAGAAATAATTTTACTGGAAATATATTTATTGCAAGAAACATTCTATGTGGAATTTATACAAAATAGGTATTTACAGAAAACAGACGACCATATTGTGCTGGCTACAAAAGATTTTTTTAACTGGTTCATCTGCATAGCTTCAATTGCTTCATCAGCAGCACCTCATCGTCTTTTTTTGTTCACTTTAGTTACTTTATGAAATAATTATTTATGTCAAATACAAACGTATTTTCTGTAAGAGGCGCATACAATTTTGTAGGGTGAATTTGGCATTTATACTCTTCATACAAACCGAGGCTCATAATAGTTCAATCAGTTTACATTTCCTATAAACAAATTATAAAACCTACAAAAATGGTGAGATATTTCTATCCTCTACTTTAAAATATAGATTTTAAACTTACAAAAACTGTATATGTTATTTAAGTACTCCACCAATTAATAATGGGGGAAGGGGTTATATCGCCTTTATAAATAATATCTTTAATTTTATTAGGCATTGTATTCACAAGCCCTGCACATTCTTCTGTTAGAGTATTGTCCCATATGTCTTGTGTCAAACCTTTTAAATGCCGGTCGAGCGATTATCATCCGTCTTTTGGTCCACAGTTTTTAGTCTATATTTGAAGTAAACGAAAGAATTTTGTGGAAAATTTCTTGAAAATGTAAGCTGGCTAACTATTATGAACCTGGGCTCGTATATATTTGAATAAAATGTGTTCGTTTGCTTTAAAAAATGAGTAAATTTATTTATTTACATTCCTGACATTCCTTTGCTCCACAATTAAATCATCAAAGTATTACAAGTGGAAATTATTTAAGATATACATATATCAATTTAACAGAAAGTTGCTACATAATATGACACAAATCTCCTATTTGTAAAAGACATTTTATAAATAAAATTAATAAATTATAAGTAAGCTAATATTGTTTAAAAAATTCATTTGGCAGTATTCTTACACAAATTTTTGTGATACTGAAATCACCTTATCAAATAGTGACTAACTCGTTCTAAAAGAAATAAACGTTCACCAAACATATGTTATTAATTTGGAATATAATATTTATTAATTTGTTTTTTCTCTTATTTACTAGCGTAGCTGTCACTTTTGACAGTTGCTGTGGACAGTTGAATGGATTGAATACAGACGTATGGCCACTTACTTTCTTTTGACCAAATTAAAGTTCACTAGATTATCGACAACGCATATGTTGCACCACCATTGAACACGCGTTGAATTAGCTTTCGTAGTGACATCTAGTGACAGGTAGCCTAAACTTTTTCATTCGGTTTTTGAGTATTCGGGTTTTGAATTTTCGGGCGTTGAATGATTCTGTGCATGAATATTCTGGTTTTGAATATTTGGTATTTGAATGATTCTGTGCATGAATATTCTGGTTTTGTATTTTCTGGTTTTGAATATTCGGGATTTGAATGATTCTGTGCATGAATATTCTGGTTTTGAATTTTCTGGTTTTGAATATTCGGGCGTTGAGTATGCACCCTTCGGGATTTGAATGATTCTGTGCATGAATATTCTGGTTTTGAATTTTCGGGCGTTGAGTATGCACCCGCTTCTAATCTCTCTTTAGATACTCGTAGTTGTCTCTGGGCTGCTATGCACAATTGTCAAAATTTTGAAAACTCGATCGGCTATGTTGTTTGCATAAAGTTGTCAGAACCATTTCGTGTTTGGTATGAAATGAGAGATCTTGTTAAGGGCTGTCAGACACAAGTATCAAAACTTTGATAGGTTGATCGGCTGTTGTTTTTTTGCATAAAGTTGTTAGAAATATGTGGTGTTTGGTATCAAATGAAATATTTTCTGAAAGGCCGTCAGGCAGAAATGTCAAAAATATGACAACTCGATCGGCTTTTGTTTTTTTTGCATAAAATTGTCAGAAATACGTCGTATTTGATATCAGATGAGAGGTCTTGTTATGGGCTCTCAGGCATCAGTGTCAAAACTTTGATAGGTCGATCGGCTTTTGTCTGAAATTTGTAATATTGAGAATAAGGTTAGCGTTAGCACTTCGCGTTTATAGTATGCCTAGACTATCATAAAACACTATCGTTGGAGCCCTAGGGGAAGTCGGCAGGGCCGAGCTTTCGCTAGTCCTTATCGGCAAAATTTTGTCGGTCTACACAGCCTAAACGGTGCGACCGATTTTTATGAAAATTGCTTCATATTGTAGAGACAAACTCAACTTAATTTCCTAGTTTGACTCATTTTTCTTTACGATGCATAGTTTTTGTATAAAAAAATATTAAACGTAGAAATTTGTTACATTGAAACAATGGATCGTAGAATACATGGAAAATTTTAAAAAGATAAACGCTGTCATGTGTCTCATTTGACTTATCAATTTGAATCTTAAAATGGAAATATTTGTTTAATGAGGAAAATTTGAAAGAAACTAAATTCAAAATCATAAATAATGAGAGTGGGCAATTATTTTACAAAGGTAAAAAAGGCCTAAAACATTGTATTTAAATGTAATAATTTTTGACAGTTTATATGCACAAGGAAAATATATACTTTTCAGGTTTTTAAAAATTAATTTTCAATGCTAAATATATGTACCAGTTACGAGTGAATTCATGAAAACTAAAGCAAAAATTTTGTATAAAACTTTGAAGGAAAAGGATGAATTTTTTGTGAGTGATGGATGGTTACAAAAATTTAAACGTAGATTTGGCATCAGGTTTTTAAAAATATCTGGTGAAAAGCTATCTTCAAATCCCGAACTTGTGGATCAATTTAAAAAAGATCTACGTGCGATTATAGATAGATTAAATCTAACACATGACGATCTATAATGCAGATGAAACAGGTCATTTTTGGAAGTTATTGCCCGAAAAAACTACTGTAACGACGATGAAAAAACAGTCCCAGGCATAAAGGCTCAAAAGGCAAGACTTACTTTTTTTCATGTATAAATGCAACTGGAGAACGCAAAATTAGACCCCTCGCAATAAGCAAAGCAAGAACCTAGATGTTTCAAGAACTTTTCTTTTCCTTTTGATTACATATATTCGAAGAATGCTTGGATGACATTAGGAATTTTTGAAAATTGGTCCCATAATTGCTTTATTGTTCAAGTAAGTCGATGCGTGCTAAACATTTAATTTTTCACGAACTTGATAGTTAATTTACATAATTTCCCAGGTCAGAAAATATATAACTCAAAATGCTTTGCCCATGAGAGCAATTTTTCTATTCATTCACCTGCCGAAAATTTACATTAAGATGATGGAAATATCTTCGCTGCCTGGTAAACGCCCGCATGGTACAAATATATCATTACTGAAATCTGTGTACAACGCAGATATGCCGTGATGATATATTTTTTGTTTTATTCTTGCAGCAGCGCAGGGTAAAAGGATAGAATAGAGCGAACTTGCATAACTTGGCGGCCAAGTTAGTACACCTCAAATTGAAAACCAAATTTACACCGTTTGTTCAAAAGGTTTTAAATTTGGCACAAACAAATTCCAAACCATCTCCTACCTACTGGTGAAAACATTTGAAATATATTTCCCCCATTTTAAAATTATGAATTTTTAAAGGCAAGGCCGTCATTGAAAACCAAAATTCTGCAAAACAAAAAAAAAATCAACTTTTAATTTGACAGGGGTGGTTACTTGTAAATCAATTTGAAGATCTACGTGCGATTATAGATAAATTAAATCTAACACATGACTAGATCTATAATGCAGATGAAACTGGTCAGTTTTGGAAGTTATTGCCTGAATAAACTACAGTAACGAACGATAAAAACAGCCCCAGGGAGAAAGGCTCAAAACGTAAGACTTTCTTTTCTTGCATGTACAAATGCAACTGGAGAACACAAAATTAGACCCCTCGTAATAGGCAAAGCAAGAAAACCTAGATGTTTCAAGAATTATTTTTCTTCCTTTTGATTACATATTCGAAGAATGCTTAGATGACATTAGGAATATTTGAAAATTGGTTCCATAATTGTTTTATTGTTCAAGTAAGTCGATACGTGCTAAACATTAAGTTTTTCACGAACTTGATAGTTAATTTACATAATTTCCCAGGTCAGAAAATATTTAACTCAAAATGCCTTGCCCATGAGAGCAATTCTTCTACTCATTTACCTGTCGAAAATTTACATTCAAATAATAGAAATATCTTCACTGTCTACATGCCTGGTAAACGCCCGCACGGTGCAAATATGTCATCATTACGGAAATCTGTGTACAAAGTCGATTGGCACACCCAGTAATGGGTAATATGCCGTGATGATATATTTTTTATTTTATTCTTGCAGCAGCGTAGGGTAAAATGATAGAATAGAGCGAAATTGCATAACTCGCGATATTCCGCCGAGTTAGTACACCTCAAATTGAAAACCAATTTTTTTTAATATGTCAAAATAATTTTCAATTATTCTTTTATTTTCAATTTTATGCCAAATTTACACCGTTTGTTCAAAAGGTTTTTAATTTGGCGCAAATATATTCCAAATCTTATCCTATCAACTCGTGAAAACATTTAAAATATATCTCCCCATTTTTAAATTATGAATTTTTAAAGACAGGGCCGTCATTAAAAATCAAAATTCTGTAAAACTAAAATAATTCAACTTTTAAATTGACAGGGGTGATTAAAAAATGCATAACACAAAAATGGGGAAAGATATTTCAAATCTATTTTGATTAGTAGATAAGCACAGTTTTGAAGAATATTTGAGCCAAACTTTTAATTCGTTAGCGAAAGGGGTAAATTTGTAAACGGAATAAAATTAATAAAAAGAATATTATATATTTTTTTTTGTTTTACCGCTTAGCCAAATATGTTCAACCTACTACACTGTCCTTCTAAAGCCACTGTCTACCTAAATCCGAGTTCTGTGCGTTAGGTTTCGTTTCTGTCAGTTGCTTTTATAAAATTTGCACGCTCAGATTGTTTCGGGGGCAGTTTGGGTGGGCAGGTTGCATGGGCAGATTTTTTAATCACTTATTTTAGATACCTATATTATAATGCAGAATTGAGAAAATATTGGCAGCTCGATCGGCTATTGTTTTTTGTGTAAAGTTGTTAGAAATATGTCGTGTTTGGTATCAAATGAAATATTTTCTCAAAGGCTGTCATGCAGAATTGCCAAAGTTTTGACAGGTCGATCGACTTTTGTCTGAAATTTGTAATAATGATAATAATGTTAGCGTTAGCACTTCGCGTTTAAAGTATGCCTAGACGAATTGGATGTACGTATAGACTATCATAAAACACTATCGGCGGAGCCCTAGCTTTCGCTTTCGCTAGTTATATACTATATCTCCAAACCTATATGAGATACAATAAAAAATTAAATGTGTCAGATTGAGAATTTAATTATCTTTATTATTTTTAGTAACAAATTTTCAAAAATAATAAATAGATTTTTGTTAAAATACTAGTACTTCCGGTTTTTCAATTGTTATCAGAATCTATTCAACTCTTTCCATTACTGTTAGATTGAGGAATCCGTCGTTACACAGGTCGTTAGTCATATAGAATTTGAGAAATCGTACCTCCAACGACCTCACAGACACACACACACAACACACACACACACACACACACACACACACACACATCCACACACACAGACATCATGGTAAACATGTTATAATCGGATTCTAAGGACCTTAAAACGTGCTTATTCATTAAAATCTGGATATGAGATTTTTTAGCATGAATCCAACACCTCTCTTAGCGAGAGGTAAAAATACTGTTTAGTGTACTAAAGTCAACCTTTATTGTTCATCATGTCAAATTTTAATTATTTATTATGTATAATAAATAAAGTAGCAGGACTAGTCATATTGCCCAGATTTATTTGTGGCCAGGTGGCAAGCTTTCGGCTACGGTTATCTGTCTGGGGATGTTATAGATCCTTGTTCAAATAATAAATAATAACATGTGAATGGTAAAATTGTCCATTTTGTGAAGATAAATAAAGAAAAATGACAAAGAGACTTCTATTATAATTATATTAACTAGCCTGTATGATTTCTTTGTAGCAATTGATAATTTTTACAATCTGAAATCTGAATTTGAAACATGAAGGTGTAATAGACCGAAGGTAGAGAAAGAATGAAAAGTACTAGTCATTAAGTACAGTTGATAAAACAGAATGTGCTGCGTTGCTTAGAACACCTGGGCGGCAGTTTCAAGGCGTCCGAGTCAACAAGCTTCCCCCAAACTAAGTTTATAAAGCAACTTTGATGGAGACGAACGGTGCAGTGTCCACCATGACTCAGGGGCTATGGCTTGTGCTACTTGCACTGTTCCTTGTCCAGCAGGTACATAATATTCATATTTTTAATTCAAAACATTTGTCTTTTTGTTCTCACTGTGAAGACCAAAGTTTACATTACGATCCAAGTATTTATTTTTATAACAAAATTCATTGATTATTTTTATACGGAAGAAAAATGTAAATAATACTAATATACGAAATAATACAGTATTTTTGTTTGCATAGTCTTTTATAATTTTTAAATGGGCGCTATAAAAGAAAATAATTCCTATTGTTGAACAGACATTTTGAATGAAAATATTTCTGTGAATCGACTTAGGATAATGTACATAAATTATGCACTATATTCTACAATGCTAAAATGTAAGTTAAAAAACATAAATTTTCATATTTATAAAAAAAAAAACAAATTTTATTTGAATGGTAGGTTTACAGAGTTTTTCTACTAGACGTAGACGGATCTAAAAAATCGACTTCTATAATGTGGATCGGTGTATTCCGATTGCAAAAATATGATCTTGCTACGGAAAATCATAGAAAAAATGGGGTCCTCCATAGTAGTAACAATAACAAATTAGAACATGGGTCATTCAATTATTTTCTTTGTTACTCGTAAACTTTATTTATTGATACAGCCGACTAATTTTGAAAATTAATTTTTACTAGTTACTAACTTGTGAAAGTGACAGTTAGTAATCACGTAGTAACGTTGTTGATATGTGAAAATTGTGTTTTGTTATTGTTTCACATATTAAAAATAAGTATCACTTGCAACTTTCAGGTTTTGGTTATAATTTTCTATTTGATTTACAAGTGAGTATCAAACAAAATATTGTACAATACACGCCAGGTAACTGTTTTACTGCCTCAAGGAGATGACAGGCTCGCCAGTCATTTCCTCGTTTCTGCAGTAAAAACCGTTTTACCTGGTTTGTAATGTAAAATACTATTATTGTTTTGCTTATTATCTACGCATATTTGCAATTATTTACCATAAAAGTTATTTTAACATATTTATGATGTATTTTTATGTGCTGAAATTATTTATGTGACTCCAATTGCTAGCGAAGTTCACTATTTGAGAACAAAATTATGTGTACATTTACATAAAAGAATATTAAAACCAGGGGCGGCTCTACATAGGAATTAATATGGCTTAAGCCCTAAGCCTCCAAGAGTCAAAAGGCCCACAAAAATTGAATTATTATCATAAATTTTTAATACTTTTTCATTAACCCTAGAATACTGGACTATTTCAAACATACATGAATACTGGACAGTCGTAAATTTTACGATTTTTTTATTAAATTAAAATTAAGTAAATTTCTACATTACAAACATTAGCAAACATAATTCTAAATAAATTGTAATTTGAATACATATATTAACTTATTTTAATATAAACATTTTTACTCTGTTGCACACGTTGTACATATATTTCCACGGTGTTCCCCACATATGGCATGTTGGCATGTGTTGCAATACGTCGTAGTCATACGCCTTTTTTTACTTGGGCAGTAAAAACAAATAGTGCGTTTTTTCTCTTCACACATCGGAGTTTCGTTTTCACTAGAGATATTTAGAATATCGCCTATGTCTTGTCGAAGATTTCTTCGCAGTGTTTTATTTTCTAATCTCTCACTCATCCATGGTTTTGCAAGACAATGAGCTAATTCAATCATATATTCGTATCTGCGTAAGGGTTTTTTGTTTAGTTTTAATGTATTTGAAGTATAAATAACATACGAATTTACGTTTGCAATATTTAGCATATCGTAGAACACTACCATTGGCCACCTTTGAGTTTTCCTACTGCAGTTCATATTTGAACACATTTGGTCGAATGTGTCTACTCCGCCTTTTGTCTCGTTGTAATGAGTTATTATTAACGGTTTTCCTGTTGCTGTAACGTCATTCCCTTCATGAAGAGTTGAAAGAAGTAAGACAATTTTTTTTTTTTTTTTGGCATATATGATACCAAGGTTTTCTTCTGATCATAACAAAATATAGATGTATTTGGGTTTCTATTTCGTACTTCCAATAATTCTGTAGGAACTTCCTTTTTATTTTTGCGAAGAGTACCAATAACCGTAAGGTTATAAGGATCTTTTAGTAATTCATCAGCTAAAGGAACCGAAGTGAACCAATTGTCCATTGTAATGTTCCTATTACTACCATAAACAGATTTAGTCAGATATTTTACAAAATGTGAAGCCAGCGGCAAACCATTTGTTTTTGTTTGCTTCCCTAAATAAGGACTTGCATCTACGACATATTTTGAAGAAGAGTCGCACACCATAACAATTTTAATGCCGTATTTAGACGGTTTATTTGGTATGTACATTCTAAATGGACATCGTCCACGAAATCCAACCAGCTGCTCATCAATAGTAAGGTATGACGAAGGTGTATATGATGTCCTACATGTTTCGATAAAGATGTCCCATATTTCACGGATATGTGCAAATGGATCTTCTTTCTTTCTTTCTTGTCTTGTTTCTTTAGAATCAAATCTCAAGCAATTTATTAGAAACAAAAAGCGTTCTCCACTCATGCACGCCCTATAAAATTTTCCTGATAATTTAGGGTCAAACATATGTTTTGAAGACAAATGATTATCTTTATTAGCTGCAGACATTATCAAGACAGCAAAAAGAGCTTTTAGCTCATTTTTTGTCGTTTGAGACACATTAGCGTGGCTTTGATATTTCTGTGATTGTCTGGTAATTTCTGAATTTGTGTGTAAAAGAATTATTTCTATTATGTCATCTGAGAAAAATAACAAGAAATATTCCTCAAACGTAGAAACGTTTTTGGCATTACCCTTGGGACCAGGTATGAAATGAACGATGTTTCTTGCTGCCGTTCTTTTACATTTAGCAGGCATTATTGCTGACCATTTATGACCATTTTTTCCTTTTAGAGAGTTTTTATTAGGTTTTATTACGTACTGAATAGAAATGTTTTCCGGTACATCACTTAGTTCCTCGTCGTTGTCCGGTATGTCGCTTGGTTCTTCGTTGTTTTCTGGCGTTGTCTCTGCACGATCTTCTCGATTTTGAACTGGTTGATCTTCAGATGCAGTAGACTCATATGCGTTTGTTGCCAAATCAGACATATGTTCATCATTGCTGTCGCTGTCTGAGCCTTCCAGTTCAACTTCTAAGTTATCCTCTTCCCAATCACTACCACTGTCTTCAAACGGTTCAGCTTCACTTTCATCGCCACACATTATACGTTGTACTTCGGCCTCTATTTCTTTTTGTGTCAAGTATTTTCTAGCCATTTTCTTAGAAAAAACAATTAACGGTGTTAAAAATTCAAAAAGCATTAAAACAAAATTTCTTACTGTAAAAATTGATGAAAATGTGGTTACTTTCAAACTGTACGAAAATACTGGACATTCGTAAATTTTACGATGCGTCTTAATTTTTGCGTATTTAGCGAGGAGGTTAACAGTAACTAAACTCACCACCTGCTAGATCACCACTAAAAATAAAGGTACTGGAATGCGCGCTAAGATGCAACACTCGAAATGATCCGAAAAAAGACGAAGTATGTAGGGGGTCGTAAAATTTACGAATGTCCAGTCTCGGATAGCTAGACTTATGCATATTAACAATAGAAAACGATGTTACCAGATCGCTCACGTTCGACGACGTTATAAAAGACGCAAATAATAAAATTAAAAAAAAAAAAAAATTAATAAAAATTGGCAGAGCACCCAGCTATAGGTAAATGACATAATAGTATATTTAATGTATTTTATAAAACAAATATTTGTTTGTACGTTTTTGTTAATAATATTTCTTTACTTTTTATATTTTTTATACAATATTTAATGTTTGTCATTCAGCACCATTTCATAAATAAATATATTTCAACTCTAATTTTAATATTATTAAAAATGAATTTTAAACCACAATTTAAAGATTTTTAATCTAACAAAAAAATGGGGTTCCCCCTTGTACTTCAAGCCCTAGCCCCCGAAAAACATAGATCCGCCCCTGATTAAAACCCATTAAGGGTGTACTGTAGACAGAAACAGTGTTGAAAAATACTGAATAAGTTTTCTCAAATATGTAAAAAGTATGACATAATTGACGAACCGTTCGGCGAACCGTACGCCGAACCGGTCGCCGAACCGTTCGGCGAACGGTTCGACGAGCTCTTAGCAGATGATGGTGGGGGAATGTTCGTCTCTTTTCCATTATTGTTGCAGATACATATAAGTATGTTTTGCGGATTCCAAATAATATCATGATTTCTATACATTTCGATAAATTTTGAAGTATTGTCTTTAGACCATTCCATTTTTAGTAAATGTAGTATTAATGAAGAGCAAACATCTATTACGAACCAACGAATAAAGTGAAATAAAATATTTTGTTGCAAGTATCCGTTCGCCGTCGCGTCCAGACTATCTGTAACGTGTTCGCGCAACATCCTTTGATCGTTCGTTGAAATACCGACAACGGATGGATCGCGCAAACGTTGCAGGCAAACGTTGCACGTGTTGCATTGCTTATCTCGGATGTCGGATCGCCGTTTTGTTGTGCCGGTCTGGACGTGGTTCGCCGAACGGTTCGTCGAACGGTCCGGCGACCGGTCGCAGGTCTGTACGAGGCTTGTGGAGGAACAAGCATCTCCCTTTCCCCTCGACTCTTGTTGTTGACCAATCGCACAGTTTGAGGTGGGTTGTCACTCGAGTGTACCTATTCAAAAACTTGTTTTATGTTCAAATTAAAAGTTAAGCTAATGCAGTTTATATTTGCAATAACTTATATTTTTTAATAATATATTATATACACAGATTGTATTAAAATAGTTAAAAACTAATATCAGACACTGTAACAGATGAATTTTCTTTATTTTTCCGTAGAAAAGTTTTTTTTTTAACTATACCACTCGCATTAACATATACACAAGTGTCGTATTTCAATATACTCACACTACAGTATGAATGTTGAAGAATAACTGTGGCAACGTCGCTCCTAGACATTTATTGGTACATTCGGGTATAAAAGTAATAAGATATTTTGAGATATAATACTAATTCTAAACTACAAATGGAAACTTCAAAACAAATTAATATACTTCTTTCTTAAAATTACAAAAGTAGTATTATACTGTTTAAAGTTTTCATGCTTTTCACGTAAAATACCAATTTAAAAAATATTTCCTTCGAATGTATGTCTGAAATTCCTTTAACCAAAGATTAGCTCTTATTCGCTAATGCCAAGCGGGCGTCATTAACTTAACTGATACTCCATCTGGAACGCTTGTACATAGTTGTCAATATAATTCTACCTATTTATCGTATCTTCAGATTATAATTTTCTAGACAATAAAATTAAATCTGGATGGTAAATAATTTTCAAATTTTTACATAAAATGCCTTAATTAGTTTTCTATAACATATTAGTTTTCGATTAAATGTCGGTATGGATATAAAAGTTATAATATAAAATGTTGTGTTTATTTTTCCATTTTCTATTCTTCACGTGTTAAAAAGGCCAAATTTAATTGCAAATATCTCAGGTATCGCGTGGTTAATTGTATTAAAACTTGGAGAACAGGTAGAATATACTTCAGTTGAGATGTACTTAAAATTTCAATTACTTCTGGGTAAAATGGTTTCGCGATATAACTACCTTATTCAGTTATATAATATTTCGAAAGTTTTAAACCAGACTAGAGATTTTTATAATAATAATAATAATAATAATAATAATAATAATAATAATAATAATAATAATAATAATAATAATAATAATAATAATAATAATAATAATAATAATAATAATAATTATTATTATTATTATTATTATTATTATTATTATTATTATTATTATTATTATTATTATTATATCTTTATTTTATGCAAAATAGTCTAACTTAATAGTATTAATTGAGGACGTTGTCGGCACTTGGTGGAACATTTTTTAAAGGGTAAAAATAAAAACACTTGGTGATGTCCACGAAATAAATATAATTGTTCTTCAACTAGTTTCGGCTACATGCTATCATCATTCCTGATATAGCCGAAACTAGTTGAAGAACAATTATATTTATTTCGTGGACATCACCAAGTGTTTTTATTTTTACCCTTTAGTCTAACTTAGTTTCATTATTTTTATAAAAATTATTATTATAACTTTTATGTTGTTCACTTTTTAGGATTGCATCCATTTCCATATATAATGTCAAAACTAAATCCTAATACTTAGGTATACTAAAAATCACAATTAACTTTTATTTAACGAAACAAAATATTTATTTTTTCACGACCGGGAGTAGAAATTAGTTTCTATGACATCAAAGTAGGGATAGAAATGTCACATCAATAATTGATTTGCACTTACTGTTTTAATTTGTACGGAATCCTGAATATACCCTTCTGCGACCGCAGTTGACTTTCATCCAGTAATGATGCGGATGTTCTTCGCAAACAATGTCCCGTATAAGAAGATGGATTTGACAGTCTCAAATACGTAGCTATTTGACTGGGTATTTTTCTGAATGTATTTTTGCCAATGACCTGTGTAGTACATTTTTCGTTCCGATACTGTATGAAAAATCTGTTGTGGCCTGCACAATACCTTCCGTCAATCCTGTGTATTATGTATAAATTCCATACATAATTTTTTTTGCAAAAGATTCTAAATTTCCAGTAAAATTATTTCATAAACAAACTATACAAATTGCATTTGACACTAACATTTTCTCCTTCTTTAGCTTTCCCTATTCGTTAGGGGTCGCTATTTTTTATTTTCTTCTTCCACTCATTTCTGTTTTACGACACGTTCTCATTCAGTTCCTTTTCTCTCAAGTCTTCCGCAATACAGTCCTTCTATCTTATCTTTGGTCTTCCTCTGTTTCTTCAACCTTCTATTACTAAACTATTCATTCTTCATTTAATATATTCTTCATTTCTCCTCATGACATTTTCAAACCAATGTAATCATCTCGCTTGTATCTTTCTAGAAACTTGTAACACTAGAGTTATTTCCTTACCTATCTTTCCATGTCTTCCCCAACATCTAGTTCAACATCCTCATCTCTGCCACATTAATTTACTTTTATTTATATCTATCAATTTGAATTATATGAATATATTAGTAGTTTCCATGTTTAGCATAGCTGGCTGATTTATAAAATTTAATTTCTTTTTAACTCTTTACCTCCATATCTATTGAATATGAAGTATAAAATGCAATGAAATCGTATAGAGAATAATATATTTTTTAAGTTATAATAACTTTAAATGTCAATAAATCAAATTTAGCTATTAAATCTTCAAATGAGGCTACTTCCGGTTCACCATTTATAACCAAAATCTAATCAGTTGTTTTCTGGATGTAAACTTGAGGAATATGGAAAAATATGATTTTTGGTGGTATTGAAGTTATGTGATCCGAAACTTTCGTCAGACACACACAGAAACACACACGCACGCACACACACACACACACACACACACACATACACACACACACACACACACACACACATACATACATATATACAGACATCATCGTAAAAATGGTAAAATCGTATTATATATATATATATATATATATATATATATATATATATATATATATATATATATATATATATATATAATCAGCTCTGTAGGCCTTGAAGGCCCATGGCTTTTTGAACTACACCTCTCCACTGTTCCCTATTCATTATTTTTCCTTCCCATCTTGTAATTTTCATTTGGTTTTGTCCTTTACGACTGCATCGTACCACCTTCCTTTGGGTCTTCCCCTTCTCTTTTTCGCTTCGATACCTTTTATGAGGCACTGTTTGGCCACCCTGTCCTCTGACATACGTTTCACATACCCCAGCCACCTTAGTCTTTGAGCTCTTATCGTTTCCACTATACCCGTTTTACCAAACATGTCTATTATTTCCTTATTAGTTCTCCGTAACATTATTTCACCGAACTTTTTCCCACCAAATATCCTTCTTAAAATTTTTCTTTCCCAAACTTCAAGCCTTTTTTGATTATCCACACTTAACACCCAAAGTTCACAGCCGTACAGCACTGTTGGTCTAATTACCGTCTTGTATATTGACACTTTGGATTTTTGCGACACTAACTTTGATTTGATAATCTGGCTTAGCGCACCCACACACTTGCTACCTTTTGATATCCTTGTCTGTATTTCTAAATCTTCTTTATTTTTATTGGTCAGTGTTACCCCAAGATAATTAAAGTTATCAACTTTTTTAAAATTGTAGTTTATACTTTCTTCACATTTTATAGTCAGACATTCTTCTGTTGAATTTTCTCTACCTATTTTCATATATTTTGTTCTTTCCTCATTAACTCTTAACCGTAGTTGTTTAGCTTTCTGTTCTATTTCCTGGAATACATATTCTAGTTCACGGCTTGTCCTTGTTACTATCGTAGTATCGTCGGCATATGCGAGTATTTGATGTCTATGACCATATATACTACCTTTTCTGTGCAGGCCTCCTTTTCTTATTACCCATTGTAGGGCTAAATTAAAAAGAATTGGCGATAGTGGGTCGCCCTGTCTTAACCCCCTTACTACTTGAAAACTTTGACTTTTTCTCCCATCAATTGTTACTTTGCAACTGGTATTGTTTACTGTCATTTCTGTCAAGTGTATAAGTTTTTCAGGTATTCCAAATTCTCTCATAATTAAACTCAATTTGTCTCTTCTTATCGTGTCATATGCCTGCTTGAAATCAATGAAAAGTATGTGAAGGTCAATATTATATTCGTAGCTGTTCGCAATCAATTGTTTTAAACAGAATATTTGGTCTATAGTTGCTCTATTCCTACAAAAGCCTGCTTGGTATTCACCTATCACACTCTCTGCTATAACTCTTATTTTATTTCTTATACAAATTGCTAAAATTTTGTACGCCACATCTAGTAACGCTATACCTCTATAGTTGTCACAATTTGTTCGGTCACCTTTCTTATGCAGAGGAGAAATTATAGCTTCATTCCATCTTCTGGGCATTTGTTCCTGCTCCCAAACATCTAGAATTAGCTGGTGCAAATAAGTAACAAGACTTTCTCCGCCGTGTTTGTATATTTCAGCTGTTAGACCATTTTCGCCAGGATTTTTATTATTTTTCATTTCTTTTATTATTGCTATGATTTCTTCTTTGTCTGGAGGCTCTGTAAGATATTCGTAATTTTCGTTTCCTTCCACTTTACCGTCTGTTCCACTTCCTTCATATTCTTCCTCATCTTGCTTATTCAACAGATCCTCAAAGTACTCCGTCCATCGATTGACCTGTGATCAACTGACCTTGCTTGTTCTTGCAGTATATTGTCTTTGGCTGAAAACCCTCCTTCTGTGTTTTCACTGCCTGGTAGAAATTCCTAAATCTCCTTAGTTCTATAATTCTCTTCTGCTTCTCTCAAAACTTCATCCATTTTATCCCGTTTTTTCCTTTTACATATACTTTTGAATTTTCTTCTTTCATTGTCGTACAGCTTTTTATTATGCTCATTTTCCTTTTGCAATAGATTTAACCTTGCTTTATTCGTTGATTGTCGTATATACTAAAACATGCTTATTCACTAAAAACTCATCATTGAAATTTTTGACCAAAGACAATACCTTCCATACCTAAAGGTGACGGAAGGTAAAATACGACGATGATCAATATGAGGTGGGCGCAAAGCATGCATATTTGCGGTATATGTTAAGCATGTTCACTCTCTATTTTCGTTTTCAGTTACAACAAAATTCGCTCAATTTTGATTTTTGTTTGTGGCAATCTGACAATTAATGTGGATACTGTATCCTCAATGTTGTCGATCAATAAATGTACTAATTCGTCCCCATGACAGGCTCTGCCCAAAATCATTGCAAGCTACATTTTATTCATTCATTATTGTTGCAAAAATAATATGTATTATTTGAAATTTACCTTCATCATCAAAAAATGTTGATCATCCGCTTTCAAGAAAAACTTGTTAAATTGTTCTCTCGTCAAACATTCTGACTTTTTTGCTTTATACCCAACCGAATTACATTTTAAGAAAGCTATCAATTTATTATATTTACTTATGTCAACATGATCTTTTGCAATTAAGTACGATTTAATCATGGAGTAATGAGCCCAAATTGTGAAAGATTTATACTGTGTCACCTTCTCTGCAAAATATGTCAAAAGTACAATCTCTGTATATTTTTTTATCTTCTTCTGTTTGCACCATTCGATAAATTTGTTATAGGCTCCATTATATAACTATCTAGACTTCAATAGTAATAAGTTTAATGTAGCTGTACTTGCTATTTCCACAATTTCAGCTGGTTATTTGTAAACAATTTTATCCATTTTTCACAAATTAACAGTTTGTTATTATCAAGAAATAAATGCAATTTGTTGTTACAGCATTTGCAAAAAAAAACAAGGAATAAGTAGGCAACTATATACTTAATTTAATTTGATTGTGAAAAATGAATGTGTCATATTTTATTTGAAGATTCCTTTTAAATATGAGGTGAAAAAAATAGTATATACTGCAGGAGAGAAGTATATTTTTACCTCTCGCTAAGAGAGGTATTGGATTCATGCTAAAAATCGCATATCCAGATTTTATTGAATAAGCACGTTTTAAGGTCCCTACAATCCGATTTTAACATTTTTACGATGATGTCTGTGTGTGTGTGTGTGTGTGTGTGTGTGTGTGTGTGTGGATGTATGTGTGTGTGTGTGTGTGTGTGTGTGTGTGTGTGTGTGTGTGTGTATGTATGTAGGATGTTGGAAGGACGATTACTCAAAAACTATAAGACTTTAAATTTGTTTAACTACGTGTTTCCCAATCGGACATTCATGGGAAGATTTGAAAAGGTTTTGGTAACAATTGGACAACCGGAAGTAAAAGATTCTTGAAAAAAAATCTTCTAAATAATATTTTTTGAATTTTATTCTTGGTAATATTAAAGAAAATTAATTTCTCTATCTGATACATTTAAATATTTTATAATATATTCTATAGATTTAGAGATAAAAGAAATATAATATATAAAATAATCTGTTATAATAAATTTTACAGCCGAAAGATTGGCCATGGAAAATAGTTGAAAATTTAAATTGTTTGTAACTGACAGTTAAATGTCAGTGTCAGAAATCCGGAGACATTACTGAAGACATTTTCTGGGAAGTACATACATTATATTATTTTTTAATGTATTAGTAGTTAAATATTTAAAATTATAGGTATATTACATATATTCTTCAAAAATACTGTCAATCCTGACAATGAATTGGAAACTTTTCGAAAAATTAGAAGAGGACAAAATTTCTTCATAAAATGAATTTAAAATTAAACAATCTAAATATAAGGAATAGATATATGTAAGTAGAATTTTTGGTATAGAGTGTAGGTATACAAGAAATGTTAAATACAATAGGGCGCGAGCAGTCATGTGATTTTGTTGGCCTTGACAAGCAGATATGGGGGCCCATGTCAGAATGATAGCTAGTAATTATGTATATAGATGTTAAGTATCAAAATTTCTCATTCTAAATTTAGTGATTTTCCAATTCCAGGTGGTTTATTTTCCTCGACAAGGAAATTCCACACTCCTGACAAATTGACAAATTAACTACGTGTATTTAGAAAATCTTGAAATTCTGAATGAAAAATTGACAATTGACATCCATGTACATAATTACTAATTATCATCCTGAAACAGGCCCCCACATTTGCTTGTCAAGGCCAACAATGTAACATGACTGTTCGCGCCCTATACTTATGTAACCGAAACAAAGAAGTGGCGAGAGGTATTGTGCTGGCCACAACAGATTTTTTTCCCTCGTCGTATTGTAGCCCTCGTCTACGGCGATACTATTATATACCAGGTGTCTACTTGAAATCTTTTATATAGGGAATACAATATAATTGTTTTAATTTTGCTGTAGTTAGTTACCTATTAAATTTAGACAAAAATGTTTCAAATAAATGTTGTATATAATATTTTTCTACACCTAAATCACTAATTATATTTTATTTTGCACATTTTAAAACCCGTAAATTAGAATCTGAAATTTTATACATGTTGCTCATTTGTAGTGATAGCCATGAAATTGACATCAAATTACAAATAAATGCAAAATGTTTTAAATGTCAGGAATATTAATTTGTGTATCAAAGCTGTAAAAGTGATCTTTTTTGGCCGAATCTGAAGTTTGTTGTCGAGGCGAAGGCCAAGGCCAGCAAATCAGATGAGGCTAAAAAGGAACTTTTAAGCTGAGGTGCACACAAGATTTTTTAGGCAATTATCACAAAATTATTAATTCTTATTTAAAAATATATTTCATATCTGACTGATTCATGTCAGTTGCAGAGTGCCATACTGTCATTTTGACAACTCACAAAACAATCTATGTACTTACTGTCAACATATATTACAACCTAAAAATGGATATAAAATGACTACAAAAATTAATTTGTTGAGTGAGAAACTGAGCGATAGCAATAGCAAAACCGATTTTGTGAATGCTCCGCTTAAAATTTATGGTGCTGCATGTAATACAACACTAAATTTATTGGCTATTTAAACAAACTTTTGACAATTACGTTCGTAAAGTTAAATGCGGTCGTAAAGTAAAAGCGGCCGTATAGTAAATGTGGCAGTAAAGTAGTCTTTGACAGATATAAAAATAAAAGTGATACTATATGGTTGCCAAAGGACACGTAAAACAACTAGTTGTGTAATAGCTGCCTAAAAAATTAGTTTATAGGGTTAGATATTAAATCATTTTAATTTTGTTATAAAATGAGATTTCGTAATGATTATATTACTATTAATTGTGTTTTGGTTTCTTTCTAACATTATTTCTTCACTTGGTCCGCGCACATTCAAATATCTAAGAAAATAAATGATAATAAAATCTTTTTTTACAAATATTTTGGGGCCCCATAAATAACATATTCCCGAAACCCCACAAAATCGCCAGTCAGCCCATAGGGAGGGGTAACACATCCAAATATTCTGCTAAGATTTCATCCCAAACTGTACAGGATATTTGTGAAATATCAGGTTAAAATATTGTATTTATTTGTATTTTTGTACAACAATATTATGTGAATGTGATATTAAATTAATGTAAGTATGTATTACAATATATTGCTGATTGAAAAGTGAGTATTAACAAATAAGTGTTATATAACATTAAAAAATTGTGTAATTGTAATAATAAGAATTTAGAAATTTGTAAGTATAATATTATTTTTATCACTTTACAGATCATGATTTAAAAATTATATCAAGAAAACAACTTAAATAGTATAAACACCATCTAGCGTCAAATATCATAAACACACCAATACAAACAATTTATTTTATTTTATAAATAATCTACTGTCGTGTCTTATAGTCAGCATATTAAAAATGGATCATATAGAAATATAAGAAAAATGTTCTTGGTAATATATGAAAGTATGTTTCCTTAAAACAAATCTTTTATGTAACATATTTTCTTTGTTTTCAAAAATATGGTGACTCGTTACATTATTTTGTAGGAAAATCATATTTCCTTTGATGCAACAAACCCCACATTGATATATTTTTTACGCTCGAAAACCGAAAACCTATTGTCGTTAGCCACTTTTAAATTTGTTCTGAAATGAATCTGTGTGATCGCTCAAAAAGGATGATTCAGAAGGGAAAGGGGACGGTTGTCTAGTGATCACAAAATGAGAAAGTGGGGATAACGAATAAGAAATGAGAAAACATACTTCTTCTTAATCATGATCACTTTGATGCTTTTGATTGTGAATCACAGCCCGAAGGAACACGGCTATTATGTGGTTTATATAGTAAAGTTCTCTATAAAGGTTCCTAAATAATAATAATAATAATAATAATAATAATAATATTTTTTTGTTTTTTAACTAGATGAGGGCATCAACTGCTGAGGTTATTAGCCCATATACTAATCAAAAAGTATAATATAAATAAATATATGCGACATATACTATTATATAAGTATTACAAATAGAAGTATAACAATAATATTGAAAAAGGTAACATGTAAATAAATACATAAAATAAATATACATATGTATACGAGATGAACAAAACCCACATGCATAAAATACAATAAATATAGGAAAAATAAGTATTTACGCATACTTATGTATACGTATAATGAGAAAAATAGAAAAGAATACAAGAATTACATAAAGAAAATTTTAACGAGATGAAAAAAAAAAAGACAAGTCTATAACTTTTCATATATATTTACCGCACGCAAAAACTTCAGAACATTACGGATCTTATCAGAGTCTGTTAGAATAAAGGAAAGGTCTTGATCTAAATGATATAGTCGCCTGAGTAGATCATACTGTGGACATGCAACAAGAATGTGTTCAACTGTCAGAGCAGTATCACATCTGTTGCACATAGGGGCATTATCCCGATTTAAACGGTACCCATGTGTCAGACTTGTATGACCCATTCTCAGACGATGGATCTTGACTTGATCCCTTCTGGTAAGATCATTCGGCAATAAATATGGCGCAACCAACGGCTTAATGGTTTTTAGATGGTTCTGAACCCCATCCCATGTGCGCTGCCACAAAGCCAATACCTCTTTCTTCAGATGAAGACTTATATCTGAAGATTTATACATTACGACATCAACAGAGTTACTATCAGCGGCAAAACGTGCTGCCTCATCAGCCAATTCGTTACCTCTAATGCCGACGTGACTTGGCACCCAAAGAAAATAAATATCTCTCCCTGTCTCATGAAGATGTTTCATGAGGGACAAGATATGCTGAATAATTGGGTCAACAGTAAAAGGGTTTGAAATGGCTTGTAGGACACTCAAAGAATCACTTACTACGAGGAACTTCCTAGAAGTTCTGACGAACTCGCAGTAGCGTAGGGCTTGCCAGATAGCATAGGACTCTGCTGTGTAGATAGAAGTTAGAAGAGGCATTGACCATGAGTGCTGTGTGTTATCGACAGAAATTGCGCAACCAGTACCATGGTGGGTTTTAGAACCATCCGTATAAATTACCAAAATAATAATAATAATAATAATAATAATAATAATAATAATAATAATAATAATAATAATAATAATAATAATAATAATAATAATAATAATAATAATAATAATAATAATAATAATAATAATAATAATAATAATAATAATAATAATAATAATAATAATAATAATAATAATAATAATAATAATAATAATAATAATAATAATAATAATAATAATAATAATAATAATAATAATAATAATAATAATAATAATAATAATAATAATAATAATAATAATAATAATAATAATAATAATAATAATAATAATAATAATAATAATAATAATAATAATAATAATAATAATAATAATAATAATAAAGACCATATCCTAGTCAGCAGAAGAGATCTCCATCCTGCCAACCCGAAGTTTACGCCATCATTACGAGCAATCCTAGAGCCCTGAAAATGAAAAGTACAATTTTGCTAATGTATTGTATGTAATTATTTACCCTGTAGCTCTTAGATGTACTAGACTTAGGTGAATAAACTAAATAATAATAATAATAATAATAATAGTAATAATAATAATAATAATAATAATAATAATAATAATAATAATAATAATAATAATAATAATAATAATAATAATAATAATAATAATAATAATAATAATAATAATAATAATAATAATAATAATAATAATAAATGCCTATTGTACCTTGTTCATATTGATGAAATCAATGAAGTTGAGCATTTTTCAAACGCGCTATATATATATATATATATATATATATATATATATATATATATATATATATATATATATATATATATATATATATATATATATATATATATATATATATATATATATAGGGTGTATCAACATAATGGCACAGTGCATTTTATGTATGTATATGAAAAGTTACACAAAAAAGTGATTATGATATTTTGTAAGGCATAAAGGGGGACATATTTTATTAACATAGCCATTATTATTTTAAAGCTAGTAGTACTCAACTTATGGATCAATGTTACATTTTTTTAAATGGCATTATTTTTTTTTTCACTACTAGCCTACAAACATACGATTATTGACTTGTTATTGAGTTGTGAAATTGTTTTTCTCTACCGCTTCCTTAGCAACGCTTAACAACGGTTAATAATGAATTATTATTGACCATGGTTAATTATGCGAACTGTCACTTTTTAAAGAAATTCAAGCTTCTGAATTTATTTAACTTATTAAACGCAAAGAAAACATTATATTTAAATTTGCCGCCTAATTTCAAGTTGCCAATAGTTAAATTTCAGATTAAAAATCTTAATATTCTATGATCTTATTTCTTATCAAATTTTTCATGCGTTCACATTATATTTACAATGCGAAATGTTAATTTAGGTATTTATTTATTGTTAAATCTATGAAAAGGTACGTGTGTATTGTAACATTATTTCAATTATCTTACATTGTACATTTTTTAGGGTTATAATTACATTTCTATGTAAAAACACAAAACAGGTAACATTTATTTGCTATTTATAGTTGAAATTGATAGTGCAATTGTGACAAGTCAAATTTATTGCTGCAGAACCAGTATTCAATGAGGTTTGAGTGTTTCCTATATTTATTGTCGCATTTTTTTTGTTAGACACCATTCTTTAAAACTTGTATACACTTTCATATATATCGGTTTAGATTTTTCTGGCAGCAATGTATCAAACTGCACATTTTGTGCCGCTTCTTTAATTTCCGGAGGGGTACAATTTTCCGTATTACTTTCTTCAAACATGTTTACTAATTGTTATCAAAATGAAATGTCAAATATTAAAAACAATATTAAAAACAAAATAATTTTATTTCTGCCTACTTAGTTTTTATAGATATTAATAAATGTTAATGTTCAAAATTCTTATGTTATTATTAATATAAAATTCGTTAAATAGAATTTAGGAGCTAGTAGTGAAAAAAATAGTATATAAACCACGGTTGAGAAGATCATTATTGACCAGGCGCCTTGTATCACTCGGGCTTCGCCCTCGTATTACAATCTTGGCGCTGGGTCAATAATGATTATCTTCTCAACCTTGGCGTATAATATACTATTATTGACTCATTAAATAGAGAATTTTCTTCTGAATTCAACAATATGATATCATACCCTTATATTGCGAAAATTTTGATACAAATTAATTCAAAGTTAGTATTTTAATTTTTTCAAGTAGGCTAAGCAAACATTCAACTATTAAAACAAAAGAAAATTATCTGTCATTATTGTATGTCATTGTTAAGTATTATATTATTTTTTCGAAATGTTCCAAATTTCGTTATTTTTTACTTCCTTGTACGTAAGTAAAGGAAGTATTGTAATCGCGAAAAAATTCGGTTTTCAGATTTCAGCGGAAATATCCATTTTGATCATCCCTGAATCCATTTTGACTAATTTCGTCGTGACGTCTGTACGTACGTACGTACGTTCGTACGTATCTCGCATAACTCAAAAACGGTAAGCCGTAGAAAGTTGAAATTTTGTATTTAGGACTCTTATAACATCTAGTTGTGCACCTCCCTTTCTGGTTATTACACAATTTCCAGAAGTGGCAGTTTACATGTAGCCTATAATAGATTTTAATGAAAAACTGTTTTAAAATATAATCCAAAACTTTTCAAATTTGGTATACAAGACTTTTATGTCAATCGAAATAACATAATAGATTTTGGTTAAATAGGCTAACCGGAAGTGGTACATTACTTAAAGTTGTTAACAGTTTTTCTTGAATAAAATGGTTTTATTTTGATTTTAGAAATAAATGCTTCAAATAAAAGTTTTAGAGAATTAATTTCTGCGTCTAGCACATCAAGTATTATTAAATTAGCCCTTTGTATAAGCGAGATATGTAAATTTAAAAATTATATACTTTTTTGTTTTTGTAATAAAGTTTGCTATGGATTAGGACAAAAACATTAAAAAATGTTCATGTCAAATTACGTTAAATACGTGCAATTTTATGATTCGTACAATAACAAATATTATATTTTTATTGTGAAATTAGTCATATTCATTGTTGTAATCAAATATTTCTTAGTTGTAATCAAAACTCTCTTTAAAAAGAACCGGGTTAGATTATGGTCGCTGTATATCGTACTGTTTTGAAGTTAAAATTAATATTTTGTAATTTATTTATTAAAAAAATATGTATAGTTTAATAATCGTACAAGGAAGTCGTGTGGTGTCCACATCAGATTTTTTTATTTCGCGTACCTAATTACTATTTAGTCTTGCGTAATTAGGATAACTTTCTGCAAATAACTTGCATGCTAGGAATGCATTTTGATGGCTTTTGCATCAATAAATAAAATCAGTATTTGATGAATCTGCTGCCATTATTAAAGTAATGATTACAAAGGTAACGAAAATTAACTTAATTGGTTCTTTGGATTTGGCTTCGATTTTGATACCGTGGACTAGTAATTTCAATTCCGTTATAAAATACGCGATTAGTATAAAAAGAAATTAATTAAAGTGTATAATTTTCATTTGGACGTTATGTACAGTGGAAAAATTATTTACTTGTCACCTCTGTGAACATATGTATATTATATGTATATACATATACTGAGATCGAACTCTGTTCAATATTCAAAGCGTAATAATCTCCCTAATTCACGGAAACTCAAAATGATGCACAAAATATCTTCAGTTTTGTTGAACATCTAAAGTGGGAGAACGTTACGGTCCAGCCTACTTCTTACCTTCCCCTTTACACTTGCAAAACCGTAGATGGTTAGGGATAGATGCAGTACAGCCTGAAGTTCCAATGGCATATGCATAGTGTACGACCAATATAATTTTTTTTAATAGTTTAGAATTAAAAAAATTCAAAATATTTGTTATTCACATGAATTTAAACATTTATTCTGTTATGTTTACCGGTAAGTCACCAAGAAGCTGTAGCAGAACGTTATTTGAGAAAGTAAAATAAATAAATAATAAATAAATAAAATAAATAAATGTTTATTGTGAAAGGCTTAGCCTATACAAGAGAGTGGTGAAATATATATAAAATACAAATAAATGTCAATCAATTTTGTTTACAGCATAATTTAAATGTTCATGGCAAATGCTCTTAATTGAAGTGCTGAGATCGTGAAATTGTATATGTCGTACATCTTGTCTTTGGTTAAGGATTTGAACAGCTGGTTGTGGTAGTTCATTTCGTCTGGTTCGTGGAGATGTTTTTGGAGGAAGGCCGACCTCGGAGCAGTGTAGAATGGACACATCACGAAAAAGTGGTAGAAATTATCAGGCTGTAAACAGTTACATATTGAACAAATGTTATCAAGATCAAATTTAAATACCGATCCATTAACATATAACTGAGTTGTAGTTCTTGTTGAAGAAACTCGGATCTGGCTGATGATCTTTACAACGTTAAAGTTTACTTCAGCTGATAAATAAGTTAAGTCGGCTTCAGAAGTTGTTATATCCTTGTACATGACACTGTACGATGAGTTCAAAATTCTAGATTGGTCCTCGTCTTCCAGTATTTGAGCAGCGTTATCCAGAAGTTCGTGTTGACAGAGTTCCAGTGCATTAAAACTTTGTTTATTCCACGTTTCCAGACTGTCAATTTTTGCAAACATATTCTTGACTTGGGTTACCCAGTTATATTTTGGGTTATTATTTGGGCGTTTGTCTAGATGTACCAGCTTGCTGTAGCATATCTTTGGATATCTGGTGGAGTTCATTAGTAGCAGTTTTTTGCAGTAGTTCACAACCAAATTAAATATAGTAATTTCTAATTTTAGTTGGTTTATTTCTGTTCTTACTATATAATTCGGTGTATATCTTGACCAGTTAAACAAGTTTTTGAAAAACCCTACTTGGACTTTTTCTAGCTCATTGACGTATTGCAGGCTGTAAAGTTCAGCTGCGTACAGTAGAGTAGGAAGAACTACTGTTCTATACAGGTGTAGTTTGCCCTCCCATGATGTCATTTTAGTTTTCTGCATGAGAATTTTGACATTTCCTGCTGTTGTTCTCGCTTTACTCATCATGTTGTCCTTTGCTTTCCTGAATGTGCCTGAGCTTGTGAATATAACACCCAGATACATGTATTCTGTTGCCATTTCAATGTTTGAATTTTGACAGTAGAAGTTGGTATCTAGTCGACAAGGCCTTCCCTTAAAGAATTTCATAACTTTTGTTTTTTGATGGTTTATTTGCAAGTTATTGTTGTTGCAGTATTTTTCCAAGCATTTTAGTTTTTTATGAACATCTGGTATAGAATCGCATAGTATTGCTAGATCATCTGCGTATAGTAACATCAGGATGTCTATGGAGTGAGTTATAAAGACGCCTTCTGTTCCTTGACTTCTAAAAAAGTTCTCAATATCCGCAATAAATAGACTAAATAGTAGTGGGCTTAGAGAGTCTCCTTGTAAAACTCCCTTATTGACTTTTATGGGTTTTGAGTGCATACTATCGATGTTCAAGATGATTTCAGCATTGTCATATATGTTTTTCACGAGTCTGATCAATTTTGCACTAATTCCTAATTCAAATAGTTTATACCATAATTTCTCATGGTTGATAGAGTCAAAAGCTTGCTTAAAATCGACAAATATTACATAGGTGTTACGCTTCTCTATAAGACGTGATTGTGCAATAGCGCTCAATGTAAATAGATTGTCTAAACACGATCTCTTTTTCCTAAAGCCACATTGTGCTTCAGGAATAACGTCGAAGCTTTCAGCCCATGTTTCAAGACGGCCTGAAATGATGTTCGTTAAAGTTTTTAATATGGTATTTAACATAGCTATTCCCCTATAGTTATTTGGATCGGTTTTATCTCCTTTTTTATGAATTAGGATTAGATTTCCTTTAGCAAGATCTGGCGGTATGGTTTCTGATGTTAAACAGTTGTTAAGAAAATTATTTAGTGTTTGAAACCATCTATTTTCGAGTGACTTTATTATTTCGTTTAAAATGTGATCGGGTCCGGGAGTCTTATTATTCTTCAAACGAGTTAAGGTACGTTTCAGTTCAAATTCAGTTATTGCTGTGTCGAGGAATGGATGTAAGACTGATGTAAACTGGACATCCGCCACAATATTGGGTTTGTATATGTTTTCATAATAATGTTCCCAGTCTTTCATGTTAATGGGGTTGGAGGTTTCGAATCTTATTTTATGCTGTTTATAAGTTTTCCAAAATTGTTTCTTGTCAGATATGTTGTTAATTTCTTCTTGAATTTTAACTGCGTGGTTCTTTTTTCGAATATTTAAAGTATTTTTATATATTTTCTTATCTTCCAAGTACTGATTTCGTTTACTGGTATTTGTTCTGTCATTTGCAAATTTGTGGTAGCTTTTTCTCATTAACTGTTTATTTTTTCTGCATTCTTTATCGTACCAAGGTTTGTTTGTTTTCTGGCCTTTGTATGGTTTTACTGTATGAGTCATTCCTAATTCATTGGATACTAGGTGGCAGGCTGATACTATTTCGTTATATAAATCTGCAGGCAAGTTCATTGTGCATTGAATGTCTATGTTTTCTATCCTTTCTCGGAATTTTTCGATTTTGTTTGGTTCCCAAATAATTCGTTGACCTGTACTAATATTTGGACTATTAGAGTTTGTAATATCTGAGATATCATTTTTCTTGATGTTAGGTAGATCAAGTTTTAGTCTGCACAGGAAATGATCTGATAATAAAATTGTATTTTCTACTTGAAAATCATGAACGATATCCATGCAGTTAATGTTGGTCCATATAAGGTCTATAATGCTTTCACCTGTCTTACTAATGTGGGTTGGATGAGCCGGGGTGTCACTGTGTGATCTGCCATTGAGGACATAGAGACCTTCATTTTCCATTGCTTCGACTAGTATTTTTCCTTTTTTATTCCAATATCCGTTAGATAAGCGTTCATGATATAGATTAGTATTTTCAAAAATTAAATCTTCTCCTTGGTTCATATTTCCAATATGTGAGTTGAAATCTCCTCCCACGATTATTGGTAGATGAGCGTATTTTTCATTGATATTCTTTAGCGCATTGGAGAATAAATCTACTATAGTATCGAAATCGTAGCTTGGCGAGAAGTAAACGAACATCAAAATTATTTCTTTTTTATTTTGAGTGAAAAATATTTTTAGTATAATCCAGTGAACTGTCTTTTCTATAAGCGATACTGTGTTAGCTTCATTTTTAATATACACTGACAAGCCCCCTTTTGCCCGACCTCTGCTAGCATCTTTAATTGCATTACTGTAATAATGTTTATATGAATGTAGGAATTCTGGCTTAATATTGCATTTTTTCTCCTCTTGCCAAGTTTCGCACACACATAACACGTCTATGGATTGCAAATAATTTATTTCTCTGTTATTTAGCATGTAAAAGTTTTTGTGACCCTGCATATTCCAGATTGCAATTGATGTATAATGTGTATTTTTATTTGTTTGCAGGGTTAGATTGCTTTTTACTTTTTTGAATCCTTTGCGGGTGTGGTTTGAGCTTTTGGGCGTAGCAAGCGGTCTATCGGGCCTTCAATTTTCTTTTGTGGTTTCTTATTTTTTTCTTTTTTAGATTTATATGTGTTTGAATTGTTGGTGGTTGGATCTTTTTTTTTATTATCTAAACTTCCCGCTGCTGTCTCAGTTTCATTAAATTGTAATTTATCTTCAAGGTTGGAATTAAAATTACTGTTTTCTTGAATTTCTATGTCCTGTTCCTGCAGTAATATCGGAAATGATGGAGTTGATAATCTTCTACTTTGCATTGTTTCTAATTTTTCGGTTTCATCGGTTCTTTGATGATTTAGTTGCTCAATAGAAAATGTTTCTCCATCAATTACCAACTGTGTACCCTTAATATATGCTTTATATCCCGAATTTCTGGCTTCAGTAAGATGAGGGTATAATTTGCTTCTGGTTTCCATTTGAGCCTTGGTATAATCTTCCTCTATAAAGATTTTAGTACCTTTTAATAATTTACGGCTTTGCAGTATTTCACGTTTCTTATTTAAATTCCATAGTGTGATGGCTACTAAGCGGTTCTTGTTGCTGTTTCTTGTACCTATTCTATAGATGTTCTCTATATCATCGTTTTTTATTTGTAATCTAAGAGTATTTTTAATCAAAATCAATGTTTTTTCTCTTAGATTGTCTTTTGTCTCAGATGATTCTTCAAGTAAGCCACGGATTATGAGATTTTTTGCTTTAGCATTTATTTCCAGTTTTTCTAATTTATTATTTTTTTCTTCGATTTCCGATTTCAGTTTTGTGTTTTCTTTTTGTAATTCTTGTAATTTTTGTTCTATATTTATGACTTTGGCTTCAGTTTGTTGTATCATTTGTTGTATTTCCATTTTGGCATCTTCGATTGCTTTTGTTGTAAAAATTTTACTTTCTTCAATTGTTTTTAATATTAAATCTGTGTTTGAGTCTCCCGTCATTTTAATTACGATTAATATGGATATATTTTAAGTATTATTTAGATTAGTTAAAATTAGTTGGTTAAAATTTTAAATTGTATATTACATTTATTTAAATTTTAATATTTAATTGTTACTATGGTTGGCAACACTGATTATTAAAAAAAAGAGAAAGAGAGAAAGTGTGTTTAAACATCTGCGATCACCGGCTTAGTCAAGTGCTGAGTAATTTGTTCAAATATTATTCAAGGTTAAGTATCCAATGATTAGTATATTTAAAAAATTATAAATATTATTAGTTTTAAAAAAAATTGTTTTACTCACGGTTATTCTCCAGAGTTTTATCAGAAGTAGTTTAAGTTCTTTTATTTAATTTTCACTATTAATGGTACAAATTGAGATTTTAAGAAGAGCAGAAAAAATAACAATTTTATAACTCAAACAGTGTTGCCACTCTCGAGAAAGTAAAATAATTTTTAACATTCAATCGGTTTGGGAGAATGTAAGGTCCAATAACGTACTCCCCTACGATTCCAGCCCAAACATTTACTGAAAAACGTCGTTGATTGAGAATTAAATACACCATCCTTTGTGAAACAAGCTTCGTCTGAAAATAAAATAAAATTTTCAAAACGCCTCTGAAGATTGCAATGTTAAAGAAACCAACGACAAAACAACAATCTTGGCTGGAAGTCTTCAGGTCCCAAAGCTTGCACTTTTTGTCTAGAAAATGGATGAAGACCTTGTTTCTTCAGAACTTGCCAAACTGTCATGTGATTTACATCTACTCTATTTGCTATTACTCTTGTGCTCGTCGATGGCTCATCTTCAATAATATTAAGAACAGCTTCTTCAAATGCAGGGGTTCGACGTAATCTATTGGAATTCCCACCAATTGTTGAGTGAAAACTTCCAGTCTCTGACAAACGTTTGTCTCTTCAAAATACGGCAACTTGGTTGCTGACGATTTGGATATCTTCTCCGATAAATTCTACGAACTTCTTGTGCATTCCTCCTTGCCTCTCCAAAAACCAAAAGTATGTCAAGAAGTTCAGCGATTTGATAATTATGCATTTTTATACACAAATTATGTAAATAACTTTTCAAGATGAAGTAGTAAATTTTTTTTTTTTTTGAAAATAAAGATATTTCTAAAGAACAAGATCAAAAAGTATTTAAATTTGAACGTACAAACTAGAAATCACGTGCCTCAAATTTGAAGTGCGCGTTTATTATTCGGCTTTTGTTTCATTGTTTAATGGCAGCTAGCCTACTTTGTTGTAAATGATTAAAATTTATCTTGTAATTCAATTTGAATAAAAACTTTTTTTGGACAGATCGAAAAAAAGGTTTCAGACAAATGTTATAGTAGATAGTTTAAGGATTTTATAAATGTTCATGTCAAATTACGTTAAATACGTGCAATTTTATGATTCGTACAATAACAAATATTATATTTTTATTGTGAAATTAGTCATATTCATTGTTGTAATCAAATATTTCTTAGTTGTAATCAAAACTCTCTTTAAAAAGAACCGGGTTAGATTATGGTCGCTGTATATCGTACTGTTTTGAAGTTAAAATTAATATTTTGTAATTTATTTATTAAAAAAATATGTATAGTTTAATAATCGTACAAGGAAGTCGTGTGGTGTCCACATCAGATTTTTTTATTTCGCGTACCTAATTACTATTTAGTCTTGCGTAATTAGGATAACTTTCTGCAAATAACTTGCATGCTAGGAATGCATTTTGATGGCTTTTGCATCAATAAATAAAATCAGTATTTGATGAATCTGCTGCCATTATTAAAGTAATGATTACAAAGGTAACGAAAATTAACTTAATTGGTTCTTTGGATTTGGCTTCGATTTTGATACCGTGGACTAGTAATTTCAATTCCGTTATAAAATACGCGATTAGTATAAAAAGAAATTAATTAAAGTGTATAATTTTCATTTGGACGTTATGTACAGTGGAAAAATTATTTACTTGTCACCTCTGTGAACATATGTATATTATATGTATATACATATACTGAGATCGAACTCTGTTCAATATTCAAAGCGTAATAATCTCCCTAATTCACGGAAACTCAAAATGATGCACAAAATATCTTCAGTTTTGTTGAACATCTAAAGTGGGAGAACGTTACGGTCCAGCCTACTTCTTACCTTCCCCTTTACACTTGCAAAACCGTAGATGGTTAGGGATAGATGCAGTACAGCCTGAAGTTCCAATGGCATATGCATAGTGTACGACCAATATAATTTTTTTTAATAGTTTAGAATTAAAAAAATTCAAAATATTTGTTATTCACATGAATTTAAACATTTATTCTGTTATGTTTACCGGTAAGTCACCAAGAAGCTGTAGCAGAACGTTATTTGAGAAAGTAAAATAAATAAATAATAAATAAATAAAATAAATAAATGTTTATTGTGAAAGGCTTAGCCTATACAAGAGAGTGGTGAAATATATATAAAATACAAATAAATGTCAATCAATTTTGTTTACAGCATAATTTAAATGTTCATGGCAAATGCTCTTAATTGAAGTGCTGAGATCGTGAAATTGTATATGTCGTACATCTTGTCTTTGGTTAAGGATTTGAACAGCTGGTTGTGGTAGTTCATTTCGTCTGGTTCGTGGAGATGTTTTTGGAGGAAGGCCGACCTCGGAGCAGTGTAGAATGGACACATCACGAAAAAGTGGTAGAAATTATCAGGCTGTAAACAGTTACATATTGAACAAATGTTATCAAGATCAAATTTAAATACCGATCCATTAACATATAACTGAGTTGTAGTTCTTGTTGAAGAAACTCGGATCTGGCTGATGATCTTTACAACGTTAAAGTTTACTTCAGCTGATAAATAAGTTAAGTCGGCTTCAGAAGTTGTTATATCCTTGTACATGACACTGTACGATGAGTTCAAAATTCTAGATTGGTCCTCGTCTTCCAGTATTTGAGCAGCGTTATCCAGAAGTTCGTGTTGACAGAGTTCCAGTGCATTAAAACTTTGTTTATTCCACGTTTCCAGACTGTCAATTTTTGCAAACATATTCTTGACTTGGGTTACCCAGTTATATTTTGGGTTATTATTTGGGCGTTTGTCTAGATGTACCAGCTTGCTGTAGCATATCTTTGGATATCTGGTGGAGTTCATTAGTAGCAGTTTTTTGCAGTAGTTCACAACCAAATTAAATATAGTAATTTCTAATTTTAGTTGGTTTATTTCTGTTCTTACTATATAATTCGGTGTATATCTTGACCAGTTAAACAAGTTTTTGAAAAACCCTACTTGGACTTTTTCTAGCTCATTGACGTATTGCAGGCTGTAAAGTTCAGCTGCGTACAGTAGAGTAGGAAGAACTACTGTTCTATACAGGTGTAGTTTGCCCTCCCATGATGTCATTTTAGTTTTCTGCATGAGAATTTTGACATTTCCTGCTGTTGTTCTCGCTTTACTCATCATGTTGTCCTTTGCTTTCCTGAATGTGCCTGAGCTTGTGAATATAACACCCAGATACATGTATTCTGTTGCCATTTCAATGTTTGAATTTTGACAGTAGAAGTTGGTATCTAGTCGACAAGGCCTTCCCTTAAAGAATTTCATAACTTTTGTTTTTTGATGGTTTATTTGCAAGTTATTGTTGTTGCAGTATTTTTCCAAGCATTTTAGTTTTTTATGAACATCTGGTATAGAATCGCATAGTATTGCTAGATCATCTGCGTATAGTAACATCAGGATGTCTATGGAGTGAGTTATAAAGACGCCTTCTGTTCCTTGACTTCTAAAAAAGTTCTCAATATCCGCAATAAATAGACTAAATAGTAGTGGGCTTAGAGAGTCTCCTTGTAAAACTCCCTTATTGACTTTTATGGGTTTTGAGTGCATACTATCGATGTTCAAGATGATTTCAGCATTGTCATATATGTTTTTCACGAGTCTGATCAATTTTGCACTAATTCCTAATTCAAATAGTTTATACCATAATTTCTCATGGTTGATAGAGTCAAAAGCTTGCTTAAAATCGACAAATATTACATAGGTGTTACGCTTCTCTATAAGACGTGATTGTGCAATAGCGCTCAATGTAAATAGATTGTCTAAACACGATCTCTTTTTCCTAAAGCCACATTGTGCTTCAGGAATAACGTCGAAGCTTTCAGCCCATGTTTCAAGACGGCCTGAAATGATGTTCGTTAAAGTTTTTAATATGGTATTTAACATAGCTATTCCCCTATAGTTATTTGGATCGGTTTTATCTCCTTTTTTATGAATTAGGATTAGATTTCCTTTAGCAAGATCTGGCGGTATGGTTTCTGATGTTAAACAGTTGTTAAGAAAATTATTTAGTGTTTGAAACCATCTATTTTCGAGTGACTTTATTATTTCGTTTAAAATGTGATCGGGTCCGGGAGTCTTATTATTCTTCAAACGAGTTAAGGTACGTTTCAGTTCAAATTCAGTTATTGCTGTGTCGAGGAATGGATGTAAGACTGATGTAAACTGGACATCCGCCACAATATTGGGTTTGTATATGTTTTCATAATAATGTTCCCAGTCTTTCATGTTAATGGGGTTGGAGGTTTCGAATCTTATTTTATGCTGTTTATAAGTTTTCCAAAATTGTTTCTTGTCAGATATGTTGTTAATTTCTTCTTGAATTTTAACTGCGTGGTTCTTTTTTCGAATATTTAAAGTATTTTTATATATTTTCTTATCTTCCAAGTACTGATTTCGTTTACTGGTATTTGTTCTGTCATTTGCAAATTTGTGGTAGCTTTTTCTCATTAACTGTTTATTTTTTCTGCATTCTTTATCGTACCAAGGTTTGTTTGTTTTCTGGCCTTTGTATGGTTTTACTGTATGAGTCATTCCTAATTCATTGGATACTAGGTGGCAGGCTGATACTATTTCGTTATATAAATCTGCAGGCAAGTTCATTGTGCATTGAATGTCTATGTTTTCTATCCTTTCTCGGAATTTTTCGATTTTGTTTGGTTCCCAAATAATTCGTTGACCTGTACTAATATTTGGACTATTAGAGTTTGTAATATCTGAGATATCATTTTTCTTGATGTTAGGTAGATCAAGTTTTAGTCTGCACAGGAAATGATCTGATAATAAAATTGTATTTTCTACTTGAAAATCATGAACGATATCCATGCAGTTAATGTTGGTCCATATAAGGTCTATAATGCTTTCACCTGTCTTACTAATGTGGGTTGGATGAGCCGGGGTGTCACTGTGTGATCTGCCATTGAGGACATAGAGACCTTCATTTTCCATTGCTTCGACTAGTATTTTTCCTTTTTTATTCCAATATCCGTTAGATAAGCGTTCATGATATAGATTAGTATTTTCAAAAATTAAATCTTCTCCTTGGTTCATATTTCCAATATGTGAGTTGAAATCTCCTCCCACGATTATTGGTAGATGAGCGTATTTTTCATTGATATTCTTTAGCGCATTGGAGAATAAATCTACTATAGTATCGAAATCGTAGCTTGGCGAGAAGTAAACGAACATCAAAATTATTTCTTTTTTATTTTGAGTGAAAAATATTTTTAGTATAATCCAGTGAACTGTCTTTTCTATAAGCGATACTGTGTTAGCTTCATTTTTAATATACACTGACAAGCCCCCTTTTGCCCGACCTCTGCTAGCATCTTTAATTGCATTACTGTAATAATGTTTATATGAATGTAGGAATTCTGGCTTAATATTGCATTTTTTCTCCTCTTGCCAAGTTTCGCACACACATAACACGTCTATGGATTGCAAATAATTTATTTCTCTGTTATTTAGCATGTAAAAGTTTTTGTGACCCTGCATATTCCAGATTGCAATTGATGTATAATGTGTATTTTTATTTGTTTGCAGGGTTAGATTGCTTTTTACTTTTTTGAATCCTTTGCGGGTGTGGTTTGAGCTTTTGGGCGTAGCAAGCGGTCTATCGGGCCTTCAATTTTCTTTTGTGGTTTCTTATTTTTTTCTTTTTTAGGTTTATATGTGTTTGAATTGTTGGTGGTTGGATCTTTTTTTTTATTATCTAAACTTCCCGCTGCTGTCTCAGTTTCATTAAATTGTAATTTATCTTCAAGGTTGGAATTAAAATTACTGTTTTCTTGAATTTCTATGTCCTGTTCCTGCAGTAATATCGGAAATGATGGAGTTGATAATCTTCTACTTTGCATTGTTTCTAATTTTTCGGTTTCATCGGTTCTTTGATGATTTAGTTGCTCAATAGAAAATGTTTCTCCATCAATTACCAACTGTGTACCCTTAATATATGCTTTATATCCCGAATTTCTGGCTTCAGTAAGATGAGGGTATAATTTGCTTCTGGTTTCCATTTGAGCCTTGGTATAATCTTCCTCTATAAAGATTTTAGTACCTTTTAATAATTTACGGCTTTGCAGTATTTCACGTTTCTTATTTAAATTCCATAGTGTGATGGCTACTAAGCGGTTCTTGTTGCTGTTTCTTGTACCTATTCTATAGATGTTCTCTATATCATCGTTTTTTATTTGTAATCTAAGAGTATTTTTAATCAAAATCAATGTTTTTTCTCTTAGATTGTCTTTTGTCTCAGATGATTCTTCAAGTAAGCCACGGATTATGAGATTTTTTGCTTTAGCATTTATTTCCAGTTTTTCTAATTTATTATTTTTTTCTTCGATTTCCGATTTCAGTTTTGTGTTTTCTTTTTGTAATTCTTGTAATTTTTGTTCTATATTTATGACTTTGGCTTCAGTTTGTTGTATCATTTGTTGTATTTCCATTTTGGCATCTTCGATTGCTTTTGTTGTAAAAATTTTACTTTCTTCAATTGTTTTTAATATTAAATCTGTGTTTGAGTCTCCCGTCATTTTAATTACGATTAATATGGATATATTTTAAGTATTATTTAGATTAGTTAAAATTAGTTGGTTAAAATTTTAAATTGTATATTACATTTATTTAAATTTTAATATTTAATTGTTACTATGGTTGGCAACACTGATTATTAAAAAAAAGAGAAAGAGAGAAAGTGTGTTTAAACATCTGCGATCACCGGCTTAGTCAAGTGCTGAGTAATTTGTTCAAATATTATTCAAGGTTAAGTATCCAATGATTAGTATATTTAAAAAATTATAAATATTATTAGTTTTAAAAAAAATTGTTTTACTCACGGTTATTCTCCAGAGTTTTATCAGAAGTAGTTTAAGTTCTTTTATTTAATTTTCACTATTAATGGTACAAATTGAGATTTTAAGAAGAGCAGAAAAAATAACAATTTTATAACTCAAACAGTGTTGCCACTCTCGAGAAAGTAAAATAATTTTTAACATTCAATCGGTTTGGGAGAATGTAAGGTCCAATAACGTACTCCCCTACGATTCCAGCCCAAACATTTACTGAAAAACGTCGTTGATTGAGAATTAAATACACCATCCTTTGTGAAACAAGCTTCGTCTGAAAATAAAATAAAATTTTCAAAACGCCTCTGAAGATTGCAATGTTAAAGAAACCAACGACAAAACAACAATCTTGGCTGGAAGTCTTCAGGTCCCAAAGCTTGCACTTTTTGTCTAGAAAATGGATGAAGACCTTGTTTCTTCAGAACTTGCCAAACTGTCATGTGATTTACATCTACTCTATTTGCTATTACTCTTGTGCTCGTCGATGGCTCATCTTCAATAATATTAAGAACAGCTTCTTCAAATGCAGGGGTTCGACGTAATCTATTGGAATTCCCACCAATTGTTGAGTGAAAACTTCCAGTCTCTGACAAACGTTTGTCTCTTCAAAATACGGCAACTTGGTTGCTGACGATTTGGATATCTTCTCCGATAAATTCTACGAACTTCTTGTGCATTCCTCCTTGCCTCTCCAAAAACCAAAAGTATGTCAAGAAGTTCAGCGATTTGATAATTATGCATTTTTATACACAAATTATGTAAATAACTTTTCAAGATGAAGTAGTAAATTTTTTTTTTTTTTGAAAATAAAGATATTTCTAAAGAACAAGATCAAAAAGTATTTAAATTTGAACGTACAAACTAGAAATCACGTGCCTCAAATTTGAAGTGCGCGTTTATTATTCGGCTTTTGTTTCATTGTTTAATGGCAGCTAGCCTACTTTGTTGTAAATGATTAAAATTTATCTTGTAATTCAATTTGAATAAAAACTTTTTTTGGACAGATCGAAAAAAAGGTTTCAGACAAATGTTATAGTAGATAGTTTAAGGATTTTATAAATGTTTTATTTTCAAAAATCGATCGATTGGTTTTCAAAATATCTTGTTTTGAAATTTTTGATCGGTCGCCATTTTGTTATTTGATAAAATAGAAAATAATTGTAAATACAAATGTTTTAGAGAACCGAAAGCAAATACTGAAAGTTTTTGTATTTTTTAAATATTCCTTAAAAAAGGGAGTAATGACGATTTTTCGAAAAACAAAAAAAAACGCCAATAACTATGAACTGGGGCTCCAAATCAAATTTTTGAACTAAGAAAAGTTGTTTGTTTCAATGAGTTCTAACTTCCGTTTTCGGGTGTTACAACTTAGTATTAATACCCTGTATATCACATTGTTTGCTGTTTACCAACAAAAGTTACAAACAAAAACAAATATACCTGCTAACCTTCACGTACCAGACCCCGTGTGTAAAATGAAAAGATTTTTTTGCGCTATAATTTTTTTGCTTATTTTTTGCTAATTTTTGCTGTATATATAATTTTTTTTGCTGTTTACCAAAAAAAGTTATAAACAAAAACAAAAAAACCTGCTAACTTCACGTAGCAGACCCCTTGTTTAAAATGAAAAGTTTTTTTGCGCTATATTTTTTTGCTCATTTTTTGTTAATTTTTGCTGTATACATCTAATTTTTTGCTGTTTACCAAAAAACGTTATAAAGATAAATAATAAGACCTGTTAACTTCACGTAGCAGACCCCTTGTGTAAAATGAAAAGTTTTTTTGCGCTATAATTTTTTGCTAATTTTTGCTGTATTCATTATTTTTTTTGCTGTTTACCAAAAAAGTTATAAACAGAAACAATAGTATGTAGGTACCTGCTAACTTCACGTAGCAGACCCCTCGTGTAAAATGAAAAGTTTTTTTGCGCTATAATTTTTTGCTAATTTTTGTTGTATATATCACATTTTTTGCTGTTTACCAAAAAAAGTTAAAACAAAAACAAGACCTGCTATATATTATTCAATGTAATGTGCTAGTGACATCTCGTGTCATTTTTATGTGTAATGGTGGAACTGAGTAGGATTCTGTAAGGGTTTGGAAACTACATCAAAAGGCTTGTTAAACTGGGTTAATAAATAAATTCTGCTAGATAGATCTTACTATTTTTTAATAAAGATTACAAATTACAAACATGACAATATAATTGAGTGAACTAAACTTAATAACAGTAAATTAAACTAAACTTTTAATAGATTTTTGGGCCTACTCAAATATATTTTCTACAATAACTTTTAACGAATTTGGTTCCCAAATTTCTTCTTCCAACAAGTCTGTATTGTTATCTATGTTTTCGTCTATGTCATTTATTTGACTCTGTTGTACACCGTATGCAAATTTATAAATTAATTTAGTTTTTTCAGTTTCACATATAGTGGAGGTATAGTGTTGTTTATGAAGCCTTTAGTATGTGATAAAGCTGTTACAAATATTGAATATATTAGCTTCTTAATTTCATCGAAATTTGTTGCTAAAATTAACTGCCCAATTGCTCTAATATGAAAATGACGAACTTTTTTATGCCGAGTAGTAGATGGATGTATTTCTACAGCCACACGTATGAAACATGTAGGAAGTTTTGCACCGTTCTGCTTTGTCAGAACTTTTGTGCATTCTTCAATATATTCAGACATATCAGAGCAACTAGCAAATGCTCTGCACATTGCGCCGATTAAAGCAACAGGCAAGTCACTAACTGCTTCTTTAGGATTTTTAGTTCTTAGCCGTCGCCACTCACTTAGCCAGTAATGTATAGCAATAGCATCACTATTTTGTCTTTCAGATAACATCTGAGAGACTGATATTTGTCCTTCATGTTCATTGGACAAATGAATAACAATAACATATAAAATTATATTTCCAGACAATTTTCGTATAAATTTCTTTTTGGCAGTACGCATTATATAGACGCAATTGATCGGGTGCTCAGTAATGTATAAAAAAATTAAACAGCCAATTTCATGAACATTAATTCCAAGAGATTTTATTGGATCTTGATGTAAGAGGTCCCTATTACGCAGTTCTGACTTAATTTTTCTTAATACATCCAGGGATGGTACTGTAGGGAGGCTTTTATCAAATAATATTGTGGAAGACTCGTATAACCTCTTCCGAGTTAGAGACCCTGTTGAATTTGTATTGATCATTTTTCTCCCTAATTCACTTCTAGAGTGCCCAATAAGCGATCGTTTTTTACCTCTCGCTATGAGAGGTATTGGATTCATTCTAAAAATCGCATATCCAGATTTTAATGATTAAGCACGTTTTAAGATCTCTACAATCGGATTTTAATATTTTTAAGATAATGTCTGTGTGTATGTATGTGAGTCGGATGGAAGGACGATTTCTCAAAACTATAATACTTAATATCTGTTTAATTACGTATTTCTCAATCGGACATTACTGGGAAGAGCTGAAAAGGTTTTGGTAGCAATTGGACAACCAGAAGTAGCAGATTCTTAAAAATATTCTTCTAAATATTATTTATAGATAAATTTTGTTGTTGCTAGTAAAATAAGAGTAAATTCTCTATCTGATACATATAAATATTTTATTATATCTTTTATAGATTTAGAGAAAAAGAAATATAAGGTATATAATATGGGGTCTCGTGGTCGTGTGCCTGAGTGTCTGGTCGCGAATCTGGGGACCCGGGTTCGATTCCGACCGACGCCAAAACTTACATTGAATTTTAATGGCACAAAATTGACCCCTGTGGCGCACTCTCCACGCCAGCAGTGAGTGCCCGCGAGGTGACGCCTGGTAAGCGCCCGCACGGTACAAATATTCCATCATTACCTATATCTGTGTATGAAGCAGATTGGCACACCCAGCAATGGGTAATATGCCGTGATGAAATATTTATTTATTTTTATTTAATAATCTGTTGTAATAAATCTCACAGCACAAATAATGTCATGGAAACCAATTGAAAAATGAAAAAAATTGTAACTGACAGATAAATGTTAGTGTCAAAAATCCAGAGACATTACTGAAGATTTTTTATGGGAAGTACATACATTATATTATTTATTATTGTATTAATAGTTAAATATTTAAAATTATAGGTATAGTACAGTACTCCCAGTCACTCGTGGCAGTTAAGCAGTGATTCTGCACAGAGTAAGAAAGTATTCGGGTTCGAAAGAGAAAGGTAGTACGCTCGGAAAGTACAATCCGTGCATGATATTATGACTTCAATAACATATGCTCGTTTGACGTACGCATTCTAGTATGCACGGTGCATGACGTCACTCCGTGACAAAATAAGCGATTCTCGTCACTATTGCATAGCCCCTAAGCACGTAAATGAGTTTCACAGCAACATTTCTATACCTCATTTACCTCATAAATCCGCGTAATAAAAACATGGGAGTGGGAGTAAATAATTAGAAAACAAAATAATTTTATTAGACATTTTATTTTGCTCCACCAGCGGCATTGGGTACAAAACTAATATAATTATGTCATACACACTCAAGTACTGATTTTTATAAATTGTCTTTATCTAATGTTGGAATTTTCTTTAATACGTTCATGTAACAATCTAATTCTAAAGTACATATTACATCTAAAAAACAATGACTTTGCATCATTACTTAAATCTATATTTTCGGATAACAGTATAAGACTTTTTAGAAAATTTTCAGTAATTTTCAAACCAGATCCATTAAAGTTATTGAAAATGTCCACTAATTTTTTACATTTATTTAAAAAAATATCTGTTGGTTTTGTTAACCCTCCCTCATATACATGATTGATCTAAGAATAAGAGGAATCGGTAGAATCAGGAATGTATCCAAGTTTTTCTGAATTCCTTAGCTCAAACACGACAAACCTTACCAGATTCTCTAGACCATCCCACTCAATATCACTCAAATCGTTAATCAAAATAACATCGTCATATTAGGTTAACTGAAGGAACAGCATCTGGTTTTAATTTCCATTTTTTAAAAGGCAATTTAAGTAGTTTCTCCTTTACACAAAAATCACTGTCCACAAAATGTTTAGAGCAAATTGGTGCCGTTTTAATGTTAAACTTGCGCTGTTGATAACACTTGTGCACCCATGTAACGCAAACAGATTTTCTTTTTGGAAATGAAAAATACCCTACAGTCCTTGCTGTTTTTATTATTGTTATTATTACAACCAACGACCGCACAAAATACCATTTTGAGGATAAAAACTGAGAATTTAATTATCTACAACTTTTATTTGAAACATTTTTGTCTAAAATTAATTGGGAACTTTTGCGCAAGGAAAAACTCATTTCCCATACGCCTATGGTCCGTTTTTTAATTAACAGCCTGTATATGTATCAGTTATTATTTTTTATTTAAAAAATCTGGGAATCTGGGGAATTTTGTTCTCAGTCTGGCAACTTTTTAAAAAAAATCTGGGGAAAATAATTTTAAGGACCTGGCAACACTGCCGTGTACAGTACTCCCAGTCACTCGTGGCAGTTAAGGTTAAATGGAACCCCTAGTGGCGCGCGTTCGAACGTTGGTCAGAACGCTGACAAATGAATTTAGTTATTTAAACAGCAAAATTATAAAAATAATCAATTTTTTTGTTAAAATCATGAAGAAAATAGTTAAGGTTTATTCTTCAACAAACGATATATATGATAGTTTCAGTCAAATTATAGATAAATGGGAAAATATGTATATTTTTTAAATTTTAATTAATTACTCCAAAACCAAATCAACAATTTTTTATTTTTTTTTGTATGTTATGTGTATATATCCCACCAACACACATATACAATTTAATTAAAATTGACCAGCACAATTTTGTGTAATTAAAGAAAAAGTGTCATTTTTGGTACAAAAGCTAACATAAAAATTAATATTTCAAAAACAGAATCAACAATTTTCTTTATTTTTACTTATGTTAAGTAGGGGAGCGCGCTATATCTACATTATTTTTTTTAACAAATTTAAGCAGTACAGTTTTTTGTTACAAGACAAAGTTTGACAAAAATAAGGCGTTTCTAACTTTTTCTTTGAAACGTAAATGAAAATTGCAATTTTACAATTTTTACTACAAAATATATTATATTACCTTCAACATAGATATTTTATAAAGTTTAATACTGTACCTGGTACTTGTAAAAAAATTATTATAAAGTCACAGAAATTTTCATAATTCCTGTACAGGTACCAGGCGCCACGAGTAGCTAAGTGAGTAGTAGTTGTACTTCTAATACAATATTACCGGCTATCTTGTTTCTATAATGCCGCGAACAGCAAGTTACTTTAAAACCGTATTATTACCAATTTAAAATGTTTATGAAAATTATATATATATATATATATATATATATATATATATATATATATATATATATATATATATATATATATATATATATATATGGTGACCGCAACCCCGGAACATAGGACTTAACATGTAAAATCATACTGTTGTAATTTCCTGCTTCCCTAATTATTTTAGGTAAAAATGCTTCAAATAAAAGTTATAGAGAATAAAATTCTGCATCTAAAATTTATTTAGTAAGATTATTTTGACGAATAAAGCTTATAATTATTTAAAAAAAAAATGCATTTATAAATATATATATACGCATATATATATAATATTTTAATCAATAAGAAAAATACGTATTTATAACAATTTATTGTCATTACAGTACCTATTAAATAATAGCTTTCATACAATTATTAAAAAAATGCAGTTACAAACAAAATTAGTTCACTTTTTATTTGTTTATTGACTTCAGATCCAATACATGTACGGGTACACAAAAGTATAATTATTGTTTTGTCAATAAATATATACATATTTACATAATTTTTAACTGGTAAATTATAATCATATTTGAAAAATATTATATTTCTTTGAAAATAATCATCCTTTAAAATTTTCCTAATCCCAACCTTGTCAAATCCCCGGCAAAATATCCAGCCATCCAGCTGTGAAGGGTCGGGCTGCTATCACAGGTAATGTCATGTGCATATACTTGACACAAGGCATAAAACTATTTATGCATAAATTATGGTTTCTACTATTATAATACATATTAGCTATTTATTGTTTTCCATTACTTTATCAATTAACATAAATTTTACAGTATTTAACAATAAATCATTTTTTGGTTAAAGTTCTATATTTTATTTTGTAATATGTTTGATTGGTTTTTTTCCTAAACTAGTAGTTTTTTAGCCCTTGTTCCCAATTAAATATGTAATACATGTATTTGTATGTAAAGTTGTACCCCGACTTACACAAATTCGACATACGCGATTTTTGTCGGTCCCACCTATCGCGTAACTTCTGGGTATTACTGTATTCGATTTTACCCCTAATTTTACGGAATTGTTTACAACGAAATTTCATCGTACCGGTTATTCATTGGGAAGGGTATATCCTTCCTAACGAATATTCAGTTTAGTTTGTCGTCGTACAGTGGTGTTATCGTTTTATTATATTGGCGGCACAATGGGTGACAACTTGCCTCGCAATTTATGTTATTTTGCACCTCGTTAAATGATGTACCAAACAGAAAATATAAAGTAATGTAATACATTTTTATGACTACCATAATATCTCGCGCTGATATGTACCGGCCTACCATAGATAAGGGAGGTATAGAGATCGTGAAAAAATCATATATCGAAATTTTCATAAATAAGTACATTTTAAGGTCTATGGGATTAGATATCATCAATTGCACAATAATGTCTATGTGTATATGGATGTGTGTGTGTGTGTGTTTAAGAATTCATACACATTAGTATTGAACACCAATAAAGTTGAGAGTTGAGTATCACTTAAAAGTCTAAAAATTGGTGTCATTTTTCACATATGTTGGCATATTATCTGTATTAATTAATTTAAAAATTTGAAAATTAGTATAACTAGGCAGGAATGTATACAGAGTGACACAGAGAAGGCGGGCTAGTCAAAATAACTTTTTCATTTATAATTATTTTTAATTCTCCTTGCATATTTGTAAACTAGGCTTAGGGGCTCACAAATCATGGTATTTGATATGATGGTAGCCCTTCCAGTTTAACCGGAAATGATATTAACTTTCATATTTCAAATGGAACATCCTATATGTTTTTATATACATATTTGGAATCTATGTAAATTACGAATTCAACAATATCATTGAAGTGCATTTGTGTTGAAGAAATAAATTACAAATACGTATGAGACAATTATGAATAATTAACCTGGTAAGTAATATCAGGTAGGCTGTGATAACAAATTGATCATTTTTTGTAACAAAATATGAAAACTTACAAAAATAATTTACTATTTAAACAATTAACTTAAATATTACTTAATATTATCTCAATTATTTTCACAGCTTGCCTAATTAATGGCTTACCAGGTTAAATATTCATAATTTTCTCTTACGTTTTTATAGTTTATTTCTTCAATAAAAATGTACTTTAAGCATATCGTTGTATTCGTAATTTTACTTAGATTCCAAATGTATAAAAATATAAAGGATGCCCCATTTCAAATATGAAAGTTAATGTCGCTTCCCGTCAAACTGGAAGCGCTACCATCATGCCAAATATCATGATTTCTGAGCCCGTAAACCTAGTTTACAAATATGCAAAGAGAATTAAAAAATAATTATAAATAACAAAGTAAGTTATTTTGAGTGGCCCGTTTTTCAGTGTCACCCTGTATAAAAGAAAGTTTGTTTCATTATTTTTTTTTAATTTCTTTTAAACAAGTTATTGAGTTTCAAACTCGACTGACTATAATTATTTTCCCGATAGTAAGCAAGCTTTGTCAGGAGTACCCCAAAACATTGAAATACGTGCTATAGAAATTGTGCGTTGTAAGATTTGTGCTTGCTAAAGCTACGTGCTTCAGGCAATGAGTATAATTCACCGAACTTGTTTCCGAATCCCAGAGTATGCTTGCCACCTCTAGCTTTACCTTTACACTCAGCACTGACAGCCGCAGCCTTCTCTAATATACAAGCCATGCTGTTCGAATGGCAACAGCGCAAAATCTGTTTTCGATGGTCCTACCGTCATACTGGATCACCGCTTTATCGTTTGTATCACGGTAGAAGATACATACAGGTATTGTAACCCAGCCGATTGCAAGCGGCGATGAGTGTCGCTCGTCCGTATACAATTGTGCGAGAGAGAAGGATAGTGAAAGACAGAAAACGGTGCCTATGCATTCCGTTCGCTTACTGTGTTGCTATCGAGTTTTTCTATATTATTTTCACGATTTCAAGTTCTTGTTTGTTAATGGTGTTAACAGTAGCATATATTATAAACTAATAAAAATGGGTAAGAGGTACCCAATTGTAAATACCATGAAAAGATAAAATATTAACATCGAAAGACTATATTTGTGAAAAGCATTTTCAACCTCAGTATAACAGTTAAATGATTAAGACATATTAAATAAAATTGATCAACTTGAAAATATGTCTACAGCACAAAAATTATTATTAAAATAATATAATATATAATAATATATATAATTATATAAGTATTAATGAATTATTTTTATTCAGTTAACGCAGGTAGCGCACGACATGATAGCCACCTTTTTCTGTCTCTCTCGCACACAACTGCCTGCGTTCTGGCGATAAACTTGACCACTACTTCTCTTTATTATGTACTGTGGCTTGTATTTATAGAAACAAATACACATAATTATGTTATACATATTTATTACGTACTAAATCCTACATTTAATTTTAATACTGTAGTGTACAGAAATATATTATTTGTATTAAAATTACAATTACTTCTTAAAAGTATGTACCTAGTTTCCTTTTCTTATTTTTTGGACATGATTCTATATTTTTCGTTGCTCATGTTTGCAATTATTTTTATTTTTTACATAATTGTTAAGCAATATGTTGGCAAAAACACTACTTAACATATTCATAATATGTATATAGCCCTTACCACAAACACAAATATTGCGAAAATCGTCAGAAGAGAAATCATTTTTCAGACTGAGAATGCTCAGTTCGCATAATAAATTTTGTTGATGCTTACATCTAAGAAATTTATATTCTAAATCATTATCATTAATAATGTATTGTAAGATAGCATACATGTGTATAAATATTATCATTACAATTGTGGGTGATTTCTTGACTGTGATGTGATTAGGTGTTAACAATTACTCGAAAATTCAGTCAAACAGTATTTACTCTTACTAAACCAATGTTTCGATGCATCCTTGCACCTTCTTCAGGGTAGTAAGATCTTACAAATTGTTACAAATCATGTACACAAAATACATTCGTACCAACATTCAGTTAATTTATTAAACATCGTACAAAAATTCAAAGAGCAAATGGATGCGCTAATCTTACTACACTGAAAAAGGTGCAAGGGTGCACCGAAACGTTGTTTTAGTAAGAATAAATGCTGTTTCATGAAACTTTCGAGTAATTGTTAACACCTGAATATCATTACAGCCTCTTTTTACAAATGTTTAAGGTATATTCATTAACCACGGACGGTACTGCATTTTCCACCAGCTTTGGTTGTCTAAGCAACAATTGATGATTATGTTCCATCACTTTTATTCAATAATTTATCATATTTAATAATATCACCTTCTGAAAAATGTTTTGCACACACTACTGATGTAGACGTAGGGGTTCATAGTTCGATTTTCAACCTGGTACCCTGGTACACATCAGTGATGAGGCATTTACCTATACAATAATGCAAAAGATGTAATAAAACACTAACAGAAACTAAAGTTATTTTCCTTTATTTTTCATTATTAATATGTAACTATTTTAATATTAGACATTGTAGCTCACTGTATGCATTTTACGATCAACAAAGATTACTTTACAAGTTTTGTTTAATTCTTAAGTAAATAAAATCCTTTAGAAACTTCTCGTATGTTATTGAAAGTTATGTTTTTCACTCTTAATTTGTTATTTAACCCAAGAATATTTTTTACATAGTACGACAACATCGTTGGATATTATAAAATTGAACAAAACATACTTTTTTTGGGTTTTACTCAAAAATAAATACAAAAATACAGTGCACATACGAGTCGACGCGCGCAAATCTTCGACAGTAGAACTCTCAACAGCGTTGTCAAGTGTCAGCAACACGGCTTGTATGTTATAGAAGGCTGTGACTGAGCTATTGAGATTATTTATGTGAATGAATTTACAAGTTTTAAAAAATAAACAAATCATTGGAAGGTTCAATGAAAACAGTGAATCCATTGAACGGTTCATTTTGTGTGTTCATTTTGTGTAATATGTTTACCACGGGAGGGCAGCATATTTAATCTATTTGTTTACATATTCCATTTATGTATTATTTATTTTTTATTTATGAATTAATTACGAATTGTAATACATTTTTATAATATTCACTCGATCGTTAGCGTTTAAGAAATTCATTTTGACACGAATATTTGATATAAACAAAACAAAAAACCAAACAATGAACACATTGTTGACACGAAAAAGCTTAATTCTAAATTATTGTAATTGGAAATATAAGATAGATATTGAAATAGGTAACAATATTTTATAAATAAAAAAATTGATTTTAACAATGATAAAAATTGATTACAATAATCAAAATATGGATTTAATAAAAATGCATAATTCTTTCTTTTGATCTTAATAATACATGATAATAACACAATGATTGTGTATGTTTTGTATTTTTAGCACACCCAGCAATGGATAATATGCCGTGATGATATTTTTATTTATAAACAAACTATTATACTTTTGCAATAAAAATATCGTATTAAATTATTGCAAACTAATATAAAATAAAATTGAATGATATTTTGGAGATATTTATATAATGGCGATATAGTATGTATATATTTTTAAACATTTTATATATTTCTGAAATGTATTGTTTTGATTTCAACTTTTTTAAAATTTCAAAGTGAAGAATAAGGATTATTACTTGCGTATTCTTTGAATTTTGGTTTATGTCTTGGATATAAGTACGGCAATTGTCCAACAGTTACAACTAGCAAATATAAAGGTTTCTTCTATATCGACGTGCTTTAAAATAATGCCTACTAGCGCTCGCCTCGGACTTGAAACAAATTACTGAGGGGTCACAGTTAACGTTAAGGTGAAATGATACTCCCTTTTATTTTGTTTCTACGCCGAGGCGAACGCTAGTGTGCACTGAAATGAAAAATTATGGCTGAATCGACAAAGTAGAAATATTTGTACATTTAACAGTCTCCATCTATTCGGTAATAGTCATACTTTGTTCCAAGTTATAAACCTAAAAGTAAAATATGTCGTCTGGCATTAACTCTTGTAGGTTGCCTATAGCAAATGAAAATAGAACATTTTATTGAATGTATAATAATAATTTTAGTAGTATTAACGAACGTAAAGATATTTTATTTGTATGAAATATTAATAATGTATTGCAAGAGGGAAGAGTGATGAAGTGAATGAATAATAAGTAACAAAATTTTTAAAATCGTACGTAACATAAATATTACATATTATTCCTTAATTACATAATATTTTGTATTTTCCGTAGGAAACTTTTATTATGAACATATTTATAGACTGTAAGAATAAATGTTACATTTTCACAATTATTAAAAAAATTAATAATAGGTAGGTAGGTACATCACAATATAAATAATTTTCGTATGATATTAAATGTATTGTCTTCGTATAATATTTGGTTTACAATGAATGTCTTGTTTTTAATGTAATATTTAATAAAATATTATGCGACGAGGTTCAGCAATTCAGCGTCATCCATATCCACTTATCCAGCGTTATCACCCATGACGCTTTAGTTTAGGATTGTAATAATTGCTCCTAAATATGCTAAAACAAAAAATTGAATATATTTAGTTGCACTTTTTATAAATATGTTACAATCTATATACCATTATGTATGATGTAATATAAGCCAAATAGATAATAAACCTGTTTCACATTTTTCGAAAAGTATTTGAAATAAAAGTTTATATGCAATATTTTTTTAGTAATATAGTTTTTTAATAATTTCTTATTTTCGTAAATAATTAAATATAAATCTGATGAGGCCAACACAATACCTCCCGTTTAATTCAATTTTTATTCATGTAAATACTTAAAATTAAATTAAATTTAAATACCGGGTTCGATCCAGACCGACGCCAAATATTTCGAATTTTAAATGGCACAAAAATTACCCCTGTGGTGCATTCTCCACGCCAGCAATAAGTGTTCGTGAGGTGTCACCTGGTAAACGTCCGCACGGTACAAATATGTCATCATCGTTACCGAAATCTGTGTACAAAGCTGATTGGCAGACCCAGCAATAAGTAATATGCCGTGATGATATATTTTATTTATTTATATACTTACCTATATTCATTACTGGCGTGGAGAGTGCACCACAGCGGTCGATTTTGTGCCATTTAAAATTCTAAAATATTTGGCGTCGGTCGGAAACGAACCCGGTTCCCCAGATTCGCGCGAAGTGACGCTCGGTAAACGCCCGCACGGTACAAATATGTCATCATTATTACTGACATCTGTGTACAAAGCAGATTGGCTAATCCAGCAATGGGTAATATGCCGTGATGATATATTATATATTTTTATCTTACCTACATATTTACTTATGCTGGAAACTGTATTAAGTTCCTTTCCTATAATTATTGTTCCATTTACTAATTTCTTTTTAAAACGTTACTATTATTATTATTTGAAATAATTAGTTTGTTATCAGTGACATATCTGTCAGTTACATACATTTGAGATCTGAACTGTGTAACTATGGAGTTGTGTTTAAAGCGTAGGCTCCGGGATTAAAATTATAGATAATTTTAGAAATTTACCCATAAAATATATACAAAAAATGTTAACGCAAACATGTAAAAAATTTAAAAACTTTAATTCTTTTAATAACAAATCTCGAAAAAATAACATTTAAAGGTATTTTTCGAAGAAAAACTATTTTGAGCTTCCAGTAAAATGCCATTTCCAGTTATCTGATTTACTCCAAAATCTAATGACCTCTTTCCATATAAGAGTAAGGTAGAAATACAAGGTTTCAAAATTTTCTGAACGATAGTATTTGAGTTAGAGCGTAAAGAGGATCCACACATACATACATCATCGTGAAAATGTTAAAATTGGATTGTAGCACCTTAAAACGTGGTTATTTACCAAAATCTCGATATGCGATTTTTCGCACGATCCCTATACCTCCCTTACCAAGGGTAGCGGGAGGTAAAAAAAAATGGCGCCAAAAATAGTCATGAAAAACAACCCCTTCTTCTGTGACATCCTAGTACATACGTTACGTCATCGCCAGGAAAGGTAATGGCGTCAGTCTTTTGGGACGCCAAAGGCATTCTGCTAATTTATTTTCTTGATAAAGGAGAAACTAACTGGACAGTACTACGCCACACTTTTAGACAAGCTGGATTGCTGATAGCAGCAATTCAAGAACTACGCCCGGGAATGGCAAAGAAAAAGAGTTTGTTTCACCACGACAATGTGCCAGCTCATTCAAGTCGTATTGCTCAATAAAAATTGACCCAACTGCAATCGTCCCCCATCTACCGTACTCGTCCGATTTAGCTCCCCCGGTCTTCTATCTCTTCCCGAAACTCAAAACGCTCTTCACTGGAAAGAGATTTCGATCCAACGAAGAAGCCATCGAAGCAGTAAATGCTTATTTTGAGGATCGCAAAGAAAACAGAACACGTGACTTTTTCAAAATATCCAAATTTCATAAATATATTGTAAAATATCTAATAAATATTTCGAAATATTTTCAGTTTTCATATTTAGAAGGCATATAAAAATTATTGTAACAGCCCTATTATACCTTCTTGTACATAAGTATCCGAATGGTTCTGCTAATTATTCATCATGTCATATATATGTACAAGCTTTTCATTGAGAATATGTGTTCGTACTTTCAGAATAATAGTTATTTATGTATCAATTAAGGTAGGTACCTACTGAAGTTCTACTTTTTATCATGAATGTGGAATTTAGTTGCCGAGGCCGTAGGGCTGAGGAAATAAACCATTTTAACAAACTTTGTGAACTAAGACTAAATTACTCGAATGACTGTTTTTTTAATAATTGGTGACTACAATCTGCCCAGGATACAATGGGCCCCCAATTTAAACTATTATGAACCAAATATTACGGACCGCAGTTCAACATATTTAGAATATATTAACACACTCAACATTTGTTCATTATGTCAATTCAGTGGTGTTCAAAATATAAATGGTAGAATTTTAGACCTAGTTATGTGCTTAACGGATTGCGATGTAAACTTAAGTGATAACCCCATATCTACTATAGATACTCATCACTCCCCACTTATAGTATCCTGTCACACGAATCATCAGAAAATGTTACCCATGAACGACATTTTAACCTACAATTTTAACAAATGTAATTACGAAGACTTAATCTTTAAACTCTCTGCAGTGAACTGGAATGAAAAACTAAGTAGTAAAAATATAAATTAAAATGTACACACTTTTTATAGCATTCTTAACTGCTTAATTAACTATTATGTCCCTATTCGTACTATTAAAAATCAAAAATATCCTCCCTGGTTCTCAATTTCACTGCAAAAATTAGTTAAAGGAAAGAATAAATTTCATAAAAAATGGAAAGTATACGGTGGACAGGCTGACTATAATTCCTTCTCAGTATTACGTGATAGAGTAAAACAAATGATTAACCATGATTATAGCACGTATATTAATCAGGTCGAGAATAACATCAATAATAATCCAAAATTCTTCTGGAATTTCACTAAAACATTCCGAAAAACTAATAATGGTATTCCTAATGTGGTTCGTTACAATGATGTTGAAGCAATTTCCGGCCAGGACGTTAGCGATTGTTTTGCCAATGACTTTGAATCTGTATTTGTAAATAACGACTCTAATGAAACTACTGAATTCCAAAGAACTATAGACCCATATCAATCTTGTCTACATTTGGTAAAATATTTGAGGCCCTGGTAATTCAGGAAATTAAAAATGATTTATACAACATAATTATTAAGGAACAACATGGTTTTTGTCCCGGAAAATCTGTCACGACAAATTTAATTTTCTCTGATTACCTAGGTACAAATATGGATAAAAAAAAACAAGTCGATGTCATATACACTGATTTTAGGAAGGCAATTGATCGAGTTCATCATGGCACCCTTTTAAAAAAAATTGCAAATGTTGGGAATTCACGGTTTATTACTGCGTTGGATCGAATCGTATGTAACTAACAGATCACAATTAGTTTGCTGCAATGATTTTAGATCACGTTGTATTTCAGTCACTTCCGGTGTACCGCAAGGGTCTCATTTAGGGCCTCTGCTTTTTATATTGTTTGTGAACGACATATCTAGTTGCTTTAACAATTCTAAATTTTTACTCTATGCCGATGATCTTAAGCTTTTTAAAATTATTTCAAACAATGACGACAGTTTACAACTTCAAAGTGACCTAAATAACTTACAAAACTATTGTACTTTAAATAAACTCTCAATAAATGTATCTAAATGTCAAGTGATGAGTTTTACGCGAAATGCAGCAGTACTAAGCTACAATTACAGTATAGATCGAGCCACATTAGAAAGGAAAATTATTGTTAAAGATTTGGGTGTTCTTTTTGATTCGAAATTTCTGTTAAATGATCATATAGATAATTGTGTAAAACAATCATACAAAATATTGGGTTTTGTTTTACGCTGTTGTACAAACTTTAATAATCCCAATTCCATCATATGTTTGTTCAACACCCTGGTGCGTTCAAAATTGGAATATGCATCGATTATCTGGAATCCTTGCTACCAAAAAAATATAAATATTATAGAAAAAATCCAAAAAAAAAATTGTATTTATACTCTGTAGAAAATTTAATATTGAATGTAATAACTATGAAGCAAGATTACAATATTTTCACATACTTTCTTTGGAAAACAGAAGAATTTTGGCAGACATGATCTTATACAAAACATGTAATAATTTGCTTGATGCGTCAACGTTTGTATTTAAAATAAATTTTTCTATTTCAATTCAATTCAATTTATTCAATTCTTTTGATCAATACAATATTGATATAAGAAGCGTCATATAACATAATGATAAAATAATAAATAATTATTAGTTTATTAATTACAGTTTGCAATAAAGTTAGGACTTATCACAAAGAAAGTCATTATAATGATAATAATTTTTTTGAATAAGAAATTTTTTTAATGAAATTTTAAAACAATTTTCAGATTTAATTTCTTTTAAATAATGTGGAAGTTTATTGTAAAACTTTAATCCTATATAGTTAAGGTTATTCTTGCATTTATTAGGGAGATTAAAATTCGATTTTCCACGAGTATCGTATTTGTGAATATCTTTTTGAATTAAAAAATTATGTTCATTTGCTCTAATATATAATAACACACTGTAAACATACAGACAAGTTAAATTTAAGATATTTTCTTCTATAAAAATGTCTTTGCAAGAGGCTCTAGGAGGCAGAGAAAAAATATTTCGAACTGCAGTTTTCTGAAGTTTAAAAACTCTACAAGCTGCAGATGAGTATCCCCAGAAAACAATACCATAACTTAAGATGGGGTAAAATTTAGAATAATAAAAAGTTTTTGCTGTATTTACATCAGACATTAATTTTAACCTTTTTATTAAGTAACATAAAGAGGTTAGCTGGTTAGAATTTTTTTCTATATGTGTATCCCATTTTAAATTTTGTTGAATGTGAAGTCCTAGAACTTTGCTACTGCTAACTTGAGGTAGTTGCTGATTATTGCAATGAATTGATACAACGTCTTCCTGTTTGTTTGAAAAATTCATTAACACAGTTTTTTTAACATTTAAAGACAGACTTAAAGCTGCAAACCAAGAAGATAACTTGGTTACTCTATCATATATCTTATTTGGATCATTTTCCTTTTCTAACAATAGTGACACATCATCAGCATAGGCAATGAAGTTGTACGATTTTAAAATACTTTTAATGCCATTTATGTATAAAAGGAATAAAGTAGGGCCAAGAATCGAGCCCTGCGGTACTCCATACACAATGGTATGTTCATTAGATTTATTGTTATCATAAACTACAACTTGCTGTCTGTTTTGAAGATATGACCAAAGCCAATCTGCACAAATGCCTCTCAAACCATAATAATCTAAAATTTTCATAAGAATTGAGTGATTCACACAGTCAAACGCTTTTGACAGATCAATGAATACTCCGTATATGTTCTTACCTTTATCGAAGGCATTGTAAATGGGATCCAAAAATTTTGCAATAGCTGAAGTTGTGCTAAGTCCTTTTCTGAACCCATGCTGCTCATTAATTAGAATCCTATTCCTTTCAAGAAATGATTGAATCCTACTCAAAATTACTTTTTCAAAAATTTTATGAAAAGATGAGACTAAAGTAATTGGTCGATAGTTTGAGACTAAATTTTTTTCCCCGTTTTTATAAAGCGCAATAACTTTCACTTGTTTCAAAAGGTCCGGAAATATGCCTTCTGAGAGTGATAAATTGATGCAATACGTTAAAGGTGCAATGATCATTTCATAACAATCTTTTAGTAAATTATTAGAAATTTCATCAATTCCAGATGAAAAGGAATTCTTTAAAGATCCTATTAGTGAGGCTATTTCACCTTCAGTGGCAGGCTGCAAAAATATTGATTTAGGATTATGATTAGGTGTAGGGTAAGAGTCATAACTAGAGACTAATATTGAGCTCTGAATATTTTGTGGTATATTAATGAAATAATCATTAAACATATTGGAAATATCTAGGGGATCACTTGCACTGTCATTATTATATTTTAAATTATTAATTTTTTTCTGTGTAGTGGAATTCTCGACGTTTAGGCTATGATTTATTAAAGACCATATTTTACGTGTGTTATTGTTAATATTTTGAATTTGTTTGTAGTTAAAATTTCTTTTTGTTTGTCTTATTTGTTTACGATACTCACATTTACATTTAATGTACTGTTCTTTAGTGATAAGTCCTATTTTACATAAGTCATACATTTCTTTTATTTTTCTGGCTTGCAATTTTACTTCATTTGTTACCCAGGATTTTGAATTAGAATTTTTAACACATTTAATTGTCGGATGTGTAACTTCAAAATGATAGTTAAAAGTTTCCATGAAATTGTTAAAGCAATTGTTTACATTAGTTTCATTGAAAACTGCGTGCCATTTTTCACAAGATAATTTATGTTTAAAGTTATTTAAATTATTTTTGGTAAACTGCCTACGTATAACTTTAGTATTTGTTATAAACGTTTGATTACAATTTTTTACACAAATATATTGAGCTGAGTGATGTGCAATATTATTATGAATGACTGTTACATCATATTTAACACTATTTAGATTTGTAAATATATTGTCAACACAAGTTTTACTATTTTTGAAAATACGAGTAGGTTCGTATATTGTATTATGCAAATTATATGTTTTCATTACATCTAAGAAAGATTTTTTATCTGTACTTTCAACTAACAAATCAATGTTGAAATCACCTAAAACAACCAGATTTCTATTTTGATTAGTTAAAAACAATTTTGATAAACACATATCTAGTTGTTTTAAATAATCGTTTACCCTAGACTTTGGTGATCTGTACATAACTAATACATAATAAATTTCATTCTCAAATTTAAATTTTATTCCACAACATTCAAATGTAATTTCAATATTTAAGTCTTTAACAAAATCAATTTCTTGGTAGTTTATTCTACTACTACAGAATATGTTTACACCACCACACTTATTTTGTTTTCTATAAAAACCACTTGCTAAAGATAGATTTTTTATAGTATAGGATGGTTGTTCTTCTTCTGATAGCCAGTGCTCAGACAGGCATAAGATGTCACATGGTTGTGTAGTTGTGAGAATGTCCAATTCTTCAATTTTATTCCTCATACATTGTATGTTCTGGTGAAAAATTCGTAAAGTTGACGTACCTGTGTTAGCTGCAGTAGTCATTGATGCAGGTTGTGTATAGGATGTTGAGTTGAGTTTGGTTTCATATGTGTCAAACTGAAATTTTTGTTTTCTGTCTTCTCTGAAAAAACCTCGTAATATATGCACCAGTCGGCCATATGTTTGGGTTCATAACTTGCTGAAAGAAAGTTAGTAAGATTAACTATTACTTTAAACGATGAATAGTACTGTGGATATTTTGACTCGTGTGCTTCCACTGTTACTTCTGGAAAGTCTTTAATTAAAAAAATGGTTAAATCAGTAGTACTAGTATCGGGATTTAAACGGGACACGTACACAAAACCTTTTTTAGGAGCAGTTTTGATTGCACTAAGATTTTCAGCATTTCCTACAACGTCTGACTCTTTTCGCTTTTTTTTTGTTTTTGTTTTTGCGAATTACTTCGGACCATGAACTATCATCTGTATTTGAGATAATTTCATTTTTGTTATTGTTATTTAAATTACCTTCAGTACCGGTATTTGTTAAATTGTCATGGTTATTATTTACAATTTTGTCTTTTGACATTTCTGGAAAGTCTTTAATTAAAAAATTGGTTAAATCAGTAGTACTAGTATCGGGATTTAAACGGGACACGTACACAAAACCTTTTTTAGGAGCAGTTTTGATTGCACTAAGATTTTCAGCATTTCCTACAACGTCTGACTCTTTTCGCTTTTTTTTTGTTTTTGTTTTTGCGAATTACTTCGGACCATGAACTATCATCTGTATTTGAGATAATTTCATTTTTGTTATTGTTATTTAAATTACCTTCAGTACCGGTATTTGTTAAATTGTCATGGTTATTATTTACAATTTTGTCTTTTGACATTTCTGACCTTTTGGAGGACGTTTTTGGCTGGTTATTAATTGTCAAATTATTGTTAGATGTCGCATTATCTCTTGTTTCTGAATTTATTTGTAAATCACATTTTTCATGTGAATCGTCAGATTGTACTACCGTATTAGTTTTTTGGGACAATAATTTTAATTGTTCTTTTAATAAAATTATTATAGATTCTTTATCGTTCACAGTGTTACACTTGTCTTTAATAATATTGTTTTTTTGAGTAATTATTTGTTTTAAATATAAAATTTCAATTCGAAGAACTTTTACCTCATTTGAAGTAATGTCAACTGACTCATTAGCATTAACAAAATTGTCTTCAACAGCACAACAGTTTGTCAAATTGTCACTTATTACATAGTTTTTCTTTAGACAACAGTTCTTGTGGAGCACGCCGTCACATATTGAACATTTCACAGTATTATTTAATGCACTGCGCTTGCATATTTTACAGATATTTTTAACACTATCAGGAGCTTTTATAGAACCATTACTCACACCAGGCGCCATATTGCAATTATTAGCCGAAAGAACACTAGATCTAAGGACCTGTTCATTTTACCGCATTGTCATACAAATAACTATAAGAATTCACCTATAAATAGAATGATGTCCACGTACAATTCTAAATTTGCTGATGTTGATTTGTTTTGTACATCAATGCAGCAATTTAAAACTATTATTAAAAATAATTTATATTAATTCCTAAGTTCTTGTACACTCTGCGTATCATCGTATCACTATGTTAATTATTGTTAACTATTGTTTATTTGTAATTATCTTTGGAAACCTGTTATTGGTACCTATGTACTGTTGGTTTTCTTAATAATAAATAAATAAATTTATCCAAATATTTTCAAAATAATTAAATCCTTTATATTAATATAATAACACATTTATTTAAATGCAGGGCATCGAACCCGCCAAAAACTGGGTTCGGTTCAGGTTCAGGTTAATTTATTTTTTGCGTGATGGGTTCGGGTGTGGTCCTGGTTCAAACATTAATAAAATTTGCGGTTTTGTTCCGGGTTCAGGTATTGGGTTCAGGTTTGGTTCGACCTAATGAAAATTGAATTAATGTTTTTTGAATAACAATCTTCCTATAGAAATTATTTAAAATGCGAGCCAAAATTTACGCAAGACAAGAACACGAACACAGTTTTCACCAACAGACAACACAGGCGTCGATAATTGGCTATATTACGATTACGTTTACGTTTCGTACTCAAAATGAACCTGAACCGGAGCTTAACCCTAAACCCGAATTTTAATACCCAGTTCGGTTTCGACTCGGGTTCAATTAAAAAATATATTTGAGGTTTGGTTCCAGGTTTGGGTTCGCCAAAATGTTACGGTTTGGTTCCGGTTTTGGTTCTGTTCAGGTTCTAGTTCGAAGCCTTGTTTAAATGGGGGTTAATTTCATTTTAAAAAAAAGTTCTCTATTTTTGCATTCTTCTCTGAAATTAATAATACCCGAAAAAAATTATTAAGTTGATGAAATTTGCTTGAGACGCCACATCGCCTGTGACTGCTATAAGACAGAAGTCGAATGATAAAGAGAGTAGAGGGAATACATCGACAATAACAAGCGCGTGAACAGTTGCGTAGGAATCGAACATATATAAATATTCAAAAATCGTTGCATTTAAAAAGATTCTTAAATTTCCAAGTGCAGTTGACACCACTCGGAATTTGTAACTTCTTTTAATTCCTTTTTTAGATCACATATATTTTCTCGTGTATCCACATGACTAGTTTTCTTTTGGTCATTTTAAAAATTCTTGCCCATACAACCATCGTTCATTGTTTCTTAATAATGACAATTTAGACCATTTGGTGACTTCACCTGCCATATTTTCTTCCAATGCTAACCTGTCGCTATTTGCCGGATTTTATTGTCTCTTGTATTTCGTCAATTCGATGACCAACAAATTATTTAAACATGTTATCCGTAGCAGTGAAGACTCGCTAGGGGTAGGCAAAAAGGCAACGCCTACCTTATACATCGTAATAATACCAAAATGAAAAATATGTTTTGTCTCTACTTTTTAATAAAAATAAATATTAAGTTTATTCACAATTATTATAATAATATGTTGATTCCTAACCTTTTAGAGGTTGGGAATACGCCATTCCTAACTGTAATGATAATCTTTTGGGTGCGAAAAAGCAGATTTCACTTCCACCCCACGGGTTGAAAATGTTTATTTAGGGGTTGCCTAGTACTATTTTCATAGATCCTTATAATAAGGTAGGCCAAACAAATTTTAATATAGCTGTCAAAAAATATTGACTTAATGATTTATTCTGAAAATTATTGATTTAAAAAGAGGATGATTGTGAATAAAATAGTATACATACCTCGATGGGAGTTTCATCACAGCCTCGCGCTGTATCTCACCTCAAGGATTCGCCTCTCGGTAATACACATAAGCCCTCGGCTATACGCTATAATGAAACATCCCACCTCAGTTATAATATACTATTAAAAACATGACATATAAAATATTTTCTCCAACATTATTTTAGGAACTACACATTCCACCACTACAAATTATGTTGGAATTAATATCATTCGAACAAACAGTGTGGCATAACTCCGTTTGGAATAATTACGCACGGCTTCCGATAAATCATTATGTGTTCAGCCGTTCAGCGGTATATTAGCGCGGTAGGTACAGGTCTCCGAAATAGGAACTCATCTAGGTTGCTTACAGATAACATGCGATAGCCTGATGAAAAGAGAGAAATAATATTATAATTCTAGCTAAATAATTATTTGTACAGTTTAAATTAATATTGTTTGTTTCCTAAAAAAAATATTATTTTCTTAAGTAAGCTACATTTTTCATATCATTTCTAAATTTTGTTGGAAAAAGTACTCTGCAACATGTTTGGAACGGCTTATTCCAATACTTGTTGTAGTTGTAGAGTATACTATTATTTATTTAGTTACAAACAACAAGCTACAAGAGCAAATATACCCCAAAAAGCGCATAATTGAGTAATTGAAATCGTGAAGCATACAATCACACATTCGTCCTGCACGAAAATGTGAGAGAGAGGGAGACGAAGCTATGGAGACTGTAAGAGATAGAATATAACGATGTACTGGGAACCAATGATCTCAACTGTTCTGTAGATGCGCCCTAGAGAGAAAGAGAGAGAGAGAGATTGTGTTTTAACCATTAGAGAGCGACAGGTAGTGTATGTCACGTGGTAGGGTTACTAGCAGTGCTTGTACAGTGTGTATAGGACGTAATTTCCGGTGTTTCATACATAAAAATCAGGGTCAGACCGAACCCACCGAGATGATGAGAAATTTCTCATTTCTTCCGCAGTCAGTTTTCTTTTAGGTTTACCTTTCCAAGCCCAACATTCTTTACCGTACATCAAAATGGGCACAACCACTCCATTATACCCTGAACCTAGCATTTTTAGATACTTTTACGTTTCTAGCAACCTCTGTAATCAATTTCATGATAATTTTGTCCAATCATACTACCCAAATATACAAACTCATTCTCCACTTCACTGCATCCACCAAATTCATTCTGTCGACAATTCACTTTTTTCAAATACTAATATCTTGCATTTATCAACATTCAACACCAGATTCATATTTCTTCCAAATACATGTATTCTCTTTATCATTCTCTCAGTTGCTCCTCATTTTCAATCAAAACAACTAGATCATCCGCAGGTAAATGTTTTTATTTACCCCGATTTTAAGAAATTAAAACCTCGTTTGCTGATCTTTTTGCGACAAAATAACTTTGGCTGCTCGCTTGCCATTATTACAAAACACGTGAATACAATAGACAACAAAATACAACTTTACACTACGAAACGCAATATAAAATAAATGCTGCGAAATATATGTAAGACAATGTATAAAGTCGGGAGGAAATATGGAGCCACCGATTTCATTATAGTTTATCTATTCATCGCTAGGTCTACTCATAGCGCCACTTCCTTATATTTCATGAAAATACTTGTTTAAATTACGAATATATTCTATATTAAAAGATAAATATTTAAAATACTTACCTGAGACATATAGAAATATGTGTAGTACCTAACACTAAACAAAATTTAACATTAGAACTTCAGACTTTTGAGAAAAAAATAAAATTAAACATTTAATTTTTTTTTATGTATGTTCTCGAAGTTTAATTTTCGATTTTTTTTTTATATGATTTGTAGAACATAATTCTTCAAAACATATTAAAGGTTAAACAAAATTTAACGTTTAGTATAGAAGAAACACATTAAAATGTATGAAAAAAGTAGGTTTTTGTATTTTTAAAATTGTTCTCGAAGTTCATTTTTTTTTATTTTCACATATTTTATTCCCTATCCTGTTATAAATTGTTCATGCAAATTTAATTAAAATTCAACATTTAGAACTGATGATATTTTAAAAATAATATTTAAATGATTGTTTTGGGTGAATAAATAGATACAAAGGTTATTGAAACTATTTTATTTTCATGACAAATTGTTTCCTTTTTATTATTATATAGGAAGAGATCATATTACATTATACAATTTTTAATAAAACATGAAAAACCTATTCACTAATTTTGAATTTCGCGGGCAGGGGTATCATTTCATCTTAAGCAGTCTGCAGAGAGTGAGAAAGTATTCGGGTTGGAAAGAGAAAGGTAGTACGCTCGGAAAGTACAATCCGGGTAGCAAGTTGTTTCATTAGTTAAATATTTGTGATGAAAAATAAAAAATAACCCGTTTTAGAAATGAAAATAATTTGATGAATATTTTGTTGGAGCACCATTTTCTCTCTCTCTCTCTCTCTCTCTTCATAAAATCAAAAATATTACTAATTATTTCGCGATTTTGGCTATTATGTGCACGACCGTTCAATTTACTTTTAAAATACATTTTCGCACAGACTGTACTAAAAGCGATGTTCACTCTACAAAATCAGATGTGAAATAGTTTTATTGGTAACTTTCACCCCCACTCTAGCGTGCTGTCACTGCGCATCTTGTGTCAACTGCCACGAGTGATTGGGACTGGGAGTACTGTACATATACCCTTCAAAAATACTGTCAAACCCGACAATGAATTTGAAACCTTTCGAAAAATTAGAAGAGTAGGACAAAATTTCTTTATAGAATGAATTTAAAATAAAAAATCTAAATATAAAGAATAGATGTAAGTAGAATTTTTGGTGTAGTATAGGTATACAAAAAATGTTAAATACAATAGGCAATAGGGCGCGAACAGTTATGTGACGTTTTTGGCCTTGACCAGCAGATATGGGGGACCGTGACAGATTGATATCTAGTAATTATGTACATACATGTCAAATATCATAAGTTTTTATTCTAAATTTTGTGATTTTCCAATTCCATGTGGTTTATTTTCATAGACAAGTAAATTCCACAGTCCTGGTGACAAATTAACTACTTCAATTTATAAAATCTTGAAATTTGTAATGAAAATTCTTCCATTTGATATCTATGTACATAATTACTATTTGTCATTCTGACACGGGCCCCCATATATGCTTGTCAAGGCCAACAATATCGCATGACTGCTCGAGTCTTATAGTTATGTATCTAAAAAGGGAAGTGGCGAGAGATATTGTGCTGGCCACAACAGATTTTTTACTATGCGAAACACTATAAGGTTTTCCTATTACATAACAATTAACAAAAAAGCCACTGATATCGGGATTGTCAATATCTGTATATTTTGTGTAACAAGTAATTATACTTTGGCATTCAGCACAATATGCCTTTGCTTTAAAATATTTTTTTCCTGTAGTATTTGCGATTATAGTATGATATTTAAATATCCAGGCACATGGTAACTTTGATGAATTTCAAATTTCTTGTGCAAATATATTTGACCATAATTTAGGTGTAAATTTCAATTTCTTTTTACATATTCTTGTTTTTCTACTATAATATGTTAAACATGTTGGTTTTATTTTATTCCATTCTGTTACATTTGTATATATTTTAAAATGTAATTCACTCAAGGCTGCATCTTCTGATTTACTACTGTGGTAACTTTCTTCCGAGCTTTCTTCAATTATTATTTTGTCATCATCAGATAATTGTCCTAAATTTTCACACACTTTGTTCGTATTTATTCTCTCGTCAGATAACTCAAGAGATTTCCAATAATTTAACGCTCTAGTGTATAAATTTTTAGAAGAAATACCTAAATTATTTTCTATTATAATTTCAGCCCATATTTTTGCCGAGGGAGGTAAAATTTTATTGTTGCATGTAGACTTTTCGGACACGTCCTGCCATGTTAAAAAAAAATAAACACTAAAAATGAACATTTCAAGAATTAAAAAAAAAGTTACTTAGCAAATATTTTTTTTATAATTTCTAATATTTGGTAAGATTGCATTAAATGTTCATAAAAATTCAGATCTTGTTCCATAAATGAATTTTGCAAGATTTCTTTCAGGGCAATAGATGAAGTTAATTGAATATATTTCAGTGCTTTTGTTTATAACTCTTTTTGGTAAACAGCTAAAAATGTGATATATACAGCAAGTATTAGCAAAAAATAAACAAAAAATAATAACGCTAAAAAACTTTACATGTTACACAAGGGATCTGCTACGGGAAGTTAGCAGGTATCTATCTGCTATTGTTTTTGTTTATTACTTTTTTTTGGATAAACAGCTAAAAATGTGATATATTATATATCATATATACAGCAAAGATTAGCAAAAAATAAGCAAAAAATTATAGCGTAATAAAACTTTACATTACACAATCCCCTTGTGCTACGTGAAGTTAGCAGGTCCTATTGTTTTTGTTTATAAATCTTTCTGGTAAACAGCACAAAATGTGATGTATACAGCAAATAATAGCAAAAATAAGCAAAAAATTATAGCGTTAAAAAACTTTACATTTTATACAGGTGGTCTGCTGCGTGAATTTAGCAGGTACCTAACTATTGTTTTTGTTTATAACTTTTTTTGGTAAACAGTAATAAATTTGATATCTACAGCAAAAATGAGCAAAAAATTATAGCGCAAAAAAACTTTTCATTTTACATAAGGGGTCTGCTACGTGAAATTAGCAGGTATATTTGTTTTTGTTTATAACTTTTGTTGGTAAACTGCAAAAAATTTGATATATACAGCAAAAAATTATAGCACAGGTTCACGGACCTAAAGAGTTCTTGTTTATGAACATGAGTAGTGTAGCTAGGCCGATTCTACATCAAAATGGTCTACTGCGCAGGTTTCTGCGCAGGTTTTACCCCCACCCCAAGCCCCCATCCCGGCCCCCGGTTTGGCCCCCTCCCGGGCCCCCGCTTCGGCCCCCTCCCCGGCCCCCCGCTTCGGCCCCCTCCCCGGCCTCGCTTTGGCCCCCTCCCCGACCCCCGCTTCGGCCCCCCACTGCGACTTGAGGTCAATGACCTTGCATTAGCTAAAAATAGACCAACATCTGGCATGCACGTGTTCAACCAAACAGGGTATGGTGATGAATCATGTTCTAAAAATAGACCAACATCTGGCATGCACGTGTTCAAGTCAATGACCCTGCATCAGCTAAAAATAGACCAACATCTCGCATGGGTGTGGTTATGAATCATGCTCTAAAAATAGACCAACATCTGGCATCCACGTGTTCTAGAAAAACCGGTTAGAACCAGATGTGGTGATTAGTCATGCTATAAAAATAGACCAACATCTGGCATGCACGTGTTCAAGCAAACAGGGTGTGGTTATGAATCATACTCTAAAAATAGACCAACATCTGGTTTACACATGTTCCAAAAAACTGATTGGAACCGGATGTGGTGATTAGTACTCTTTTAACTTTTTCGTGATAGGTTGATACGATTTTTCAAGTTCAATTTCTTTTTCCATAGTACCCGTTTTTAAAGCCTGCAATTTTTGCTTAACTGCTTTACGCGCTTTTATTAATCTCTCTTTAAGATTTTTATTCATATTTAACACAAAAAAAAATAAACAGCTAAGAATAAGTAAGGACCAGGTCTCAACCGACAAGAACAGGTATGAACAGGTCTGAACAGGGTAGGAACAGGTCTTAACAGGTCAGGAACAGGTTTTAACAGGTCAGGAACAGGTTTAAACAGGTCAGGAACAGGTCAGGAACAGGTCTGAACAGGGTAGGAACCGATCTGAACAGGTCAGGAACAGGTTTGAACAGGGTAGGAACAGGTCAGGAACAGGTTTTAACAGGTCAGGAACAGGTCTGAACAGGTCAGGAACAGGTTTGAACAGGTTAGCCGAAGCGGGGGGCCGGGGAGGGGGCCGAAGCGGGGGCCGGGGAGGGGGCCAAACCGGGGGCCGGGATGGGGGCTTGGGGTGGGGGTAAAACCTGCGCAGAAACCTGCGCAGTAGACCATTTTGATGTAGAATCGGCCTAGCTACACTACTAACATGAATTTCATTTAATATTTTATAGTTTTATTACGATAAAACAACTTTCTTTTACTACGTACTGTATTTAGATCACTAATAAAATCTGTATACTTATGTGCTGCAATTTGAGCAACATTTCATGGGTCTAGCCGCACGTTCATGTGCTTGTCTATGCCTATAACAGTAGGTATTATGGTATTATTCGTTAATCTGATGACAACGCATTTTTTTTTTAGAATAATAGATATGAAATATGTATTAAATTACAATGGCATAGAAAGTTTGTATGTCGTTATTTGGAAGGTAACAGTATAGATATAGTGGAAATAAAAAAAATTACCACGAAATTTGGAAATTTAAATTTGAAGTCTAAATGTTGAAAGTAGCTCAAGAAATAATACAGTACTGGAATTGGCGTCAGATAATACACATGATCGACTGATCGACATGTTTATAAAAAACTCTTGGTTCATACTGATGACAATAATAGATACATTATGATACTGTTTCTTATAATGATCGTCATTATAGTTATAAATTTGACATTTATTATGTTGTTACTATGACATTGTAGGCGTTACCATAATGATTGGCGTAATCATTATGATATGAGTCTTCAAGATTTATTATACAAGGCAAAGCCGAGTTTGATAACCAGGCGTTTACTATAATGATTTGTTACAATCTATTTTACATACAAAATTTTATTCGTTGAAAAAATAAAATTGGTGACTGAGTGGAATGTGTTGGTGTATGGAGTGAAACTGGAATAAACTCATTCCAAACAGAGACAAACTCGTCTATTTGGGTAGCATGATGTCAAGATTGTCAAGGGATGGACGATAGAAAAATTTGTCGGATGGTTCTGTTGATATCGGTCGGTAATTTATCATTATGGTCATGCAATGTACGTGATTCACACAGACCGTTCAAGACATGTCGTTATCATTCCGTTGGTTTTTGATTTTGAGTAAGATCAGTATACAAGCGACACCGGAACATAGAACTTTAACATGTAAAATCATACTTTCGTAATTTCTTGAATTATTTTAGGTAAGAAAGCTTCAAATAAAAGTTGTAGAGCTTAAAATTAGGTAGAAAATGTTAAAAATCACCCTAGAAATAGCAATGGCTATGGAACTGAAATTAAATTAACTAATATTAGCGAGGCAAAAGAAATATGCTTAGACAGAAATGTGTGGCGTAGGGTGATTGTTTTGTAACTATTATTGTGCTCCGGTCCCGGTCACTTTAATATGTAGGGAGTGAGGAATATTTGCTGTATTAATATGTATGGTTAGTAAGAATTACTATAGTTCATTATCTGTCATTATGGTAGTGAGTACCATAACGGATTTATTATGGTACTAATATCTATAATGATTATCATTATAGTACTTGAATTCAAATTTATGCTACTGTCATTATCATATGGCAGCATATAAAAATTTATATACACTTTGTACCAGTGTCCTATAAATACTGCCACTAATAAACAATATAATATTTATATATTTTTTTTAAATATTTAGTTCTAATGAATTAAAATAAATAATATTTTAACGAATTGTCAACCTATTTCTACTACCGGTACTAATGAGTTAAAAATATAATAATTTGACCAGGGAAATTTAAAAGAAAATACGAAAAGTGTGAAACCAAAATTCTGTATTATTCTGTATTTGTTCTAGGAGACAAGTGGAAATGAAATATCTGAAAACAGAGTCAGAAGATCACTGTTAGATTTATTATATCAACCAACAGATAAGGTAATGATTCTTGCATCATTTTTAGTGTTGTCAAGAGTGAAAATATGGAACGCCGTATTATTATTTATTCTACATTTAAAAAAAAATCTTAAATTATTTCAAGACGTCAAAAATTTAATTTCAGATATCCTTAATTATTAAAAGACATCAATAATTGAATTATGAACATCTTTAAATAATTAAGGACGTCTAAAATTAATTTTAGATATCCTTAAATAATTTATGATATCGAAAATTGAATTTCAGATATCCAGAATTGAATAAAGGATATCAAATATACATTTATAGATATCAAAAATTTAATTTTAGACATGTAAAAATGGTACTGAATTTTCGAAATCAAAAAGTAAATTTTACATGTCCAGAATTCAATTTTAGATATCTGTAATTGAATTTTTGGTATATTTAATACTAAATTAATTTTGAATATCAAGAATTGAATTCTGGATATCACATCTCTTTAAATAACATGTCCTGAATACGAATTTTTGATATATTAATTAAATTTTATATATCAAGAATTGAATTCCGGATATCACATCTCCTTAAATATAGTGAAAATGATTAAGCAGAGGACTCACGTCATCGACCTGAAAAAAACCTTATAAAATGAAATATAACTTGTGAAAATTAATGGGTGTTATTTATTTTTAAAAGAAGAAGAAAAAAAGTACTAGTATTAAGTAATGTGTATATTAATGATATTTGCAATTATTTCCAAGTCAATCGTTATTCTTTTACGGAATACGACGGGCGCCTCCATATTTTAGTCTCCAAGTAAGACAATATCTTCAAAGTTTATTTTGTGATCGGTGGATAGGCAGAGGTGGTCCAACTACTTGGCCTCCACGTTCACCAGACTTGAATCCGCTTGATTTTTATTTTTGGGGTCATTTAAAGAGCTTAGTTAATTCGACGCCCATTAATAACGTAGAGGATTTGCGGCAAAGAATCATAGACCGTTAAGACAAAAACCAGGAATATTCGAACGTGTTCGACAATTTATGTGAAGACGTCTAGAAAGTTGCATGCAAGTTCAAGGAGGACATTTCGAACAACTATTGTAATTTTGAGAGTAAAAAAACATTATTAAAAATAAAATTAAAAATTCAAACGAGTATTTTATTCCAAAATGGTTCGTTTCCGGACATGGGTGTATTAGGATTATTTTCTTGTTTTGGTTTGTTTAATATATTTTCCAAATTTGGTCCCCTATTTTTCGAACAGCCTGTATATATATATACAAGAAGTAAATAATATGATTCAGAGATAACTCATGAATAATAAAGTACAGATTAAATAATTATTAAAAGCTAGACCCTAACATGCAATGGTAGGTAATATATTTATTTTATTAGAATATAACTACGACTTAATATCTAAGAAGAACAAATTATTTATAAAATAACAATTGTGGGTACGCAACACCTCCTATAAAAAATGGAAATTGTATTGGAACGATGATTTACAATGGAGTAGTGCCACGCCTGCCTCGGACTGGATGACGGTATGGAACGACGGGTGAAGACGATTGGATCTGGTTAATCATCGCCTGGAGTGGTATGTTTCCCCTTTCGGCCACGGTGTCCTTGGATCGGAAGTGCATATGGGACATTAGTAGATTTTATTCTAAAATCAGAATCGGATTTATACATAGTTCTTTTGAATGGGGGACGACACTTTAGTTATAGGATTTTTAATGGTACAGCACAGTTTTTTTAATAGAATCAGACAACCGCACCATCTGCACATTTTTATAACTAGAGCACAAACCACAATTCCTCCAATGGTTGACAATGCGATGGTATACCAGTGGGTTTGCGACACGACGCTTGTTTATCTGGTCTGTGATAACCAGCAGTGGCAGCACGCACTTTAGAATTCTATCATAGAAAACAGGCGAATGCGATTTTACTTTTACGAATCTTGGTAGCATGCACTTTAGAATTCTATATGAGCTTTTCGTTTCGGGAATTTTCGGGTTTTATACTATTAACATAGAAAATATTATGACAATTGTATATAATAAATTTATAAATTATATATAAATTGTCTTTGAATTAAATTGGGACGTTAGTTTAAAACTTTCGCCTCGAGTCGTACGCTTGCAGGCGAATATTTTGAGACACGCATGCTACCAAATTTTCGCTTTACGGCGAAAAGCGAAAACAAATGCATCATTTGATAGAATTCTAAAGTGCGTGCTGTCACTACTGGTCGAATTTCTCTAATTTTTTATTGGCATGGCGCAGATCGTTTAGATCAAAGTTTATTAATTTGATCGGCTTCAGATGGGGTGATGTTGTTTCCTGTAGGTGCTTAACAAATTTGCAGCATTAATCCTTTGTTATATCGACTGTAGGGACAATATTAGTAAAAAAAAATAAAACGTCCGCCGATGATTGTAATATATAATTATCCGTGTAAGCTTTGCAAGATTTATGAATATGGATCGATCCCGTATTTTGTAAAGTAACCTCGGTGTGACTTGAAGAATCTTCTTCACAAATAATACTTAGGGTTATGGGATGCTGCAGAACGTAAAGCCAATTGTTATTATTAATATATTTCCACGTTTCAATTGTGGATTTTATATTCACGGTGACACAGTCCTCAGGTATGGTCTTACGATGTGGCGACAATAGTTGCGTTTCAAAAGTGAGTTAATATGTCTGCTTGTGGTGTGTACGTCTTTGCAGATGAATCCTGCTCTCTGTATTCCTTGCAGATAACAATATCTTGCATACGGGTAAAATAAGCTTTGGATTGGGCTAGGAGAAGATAAGGTTTTTGGGTTGTATATACGTGAACACGGAATAATTTTGATGCTGAACTGGCAGAGGTATTAGATTAAAAAGGTTGTAAGCTACTTTATCAACCAGCGGAATTTTGATAATACTAATAATAATATTTGTTGAAAAGAGTTGCAAATTTAGAATTTTGTAATATATATATATATATATATATATATATATATATATATATATATATATATATATATATATATATATATATATATATATATATATATATTAATATTGCTGTTAGTAGCCTTAATAGGTAATTCAAATTCCCCTTTATAATTTTGCAATTCTAAGAATAAGGATTTTAGTGTTATCATTTGAGACGATACAATACCATGCATCCCAAATTAACCGCGTTAATTAATTTGTCATATTCGTTGCTAATTCTAGTAGTCATTGTTGAAAGAGTTAATGTTTGTAATAGCAGAAGATTCAATAGTTACTTTGTCTAAAACAGCATTTGTTTTGATTGAGTTTTTATTAATTATTTCTATATTTTTATTCATTATGTCTTCAGTGGATTTAAAGGAATTTACTGAATTGTTGAAATTTTGGATTGTATTCGAAATAATTTGGATCTGTGATTTTAATAACGCGGGGTGAAATGTCTTGTCCAGAAATTTCGTATAGAATATTATTTATGATTTCGATTTCTCTAAATTGTTCTTTTATTCATTTTAGTGTCTGCTCACAATGGAAGCTTACGTGATTATGTTTTTCCAGCTCATTTACAACAGCTGTGCAAGAATCTTTAGTGGCTTTAAAAAATACTTCATAGTTGAGTAACTGTGCTGTAAATGTGTTAAATTTATAAAACTTAATACGATTAGATCGGAATTACTAACTTTAGATACACCTAAATTGTTGTATAATAACCCGCTTAATTTTTTGAACTCGTTATTATTGTAATAAGAACAGGATATATGAAGTATGAATGTTGAAAGGAATATCTAATGGTCAGCATCTGAAACGAAATGTTTCAACAGATTAGTGTGGTATCGTTTCCTTTCTTTTCACCTATTTGAATTTCTACTATGCCATTCGAAATTATATTTGTAATTTTATAAGGACCATTGAAATTGGGAGTTAATTTTTTTGAGCGGTTGGTTTTATTTTTGTTGTTGTCACGGAACTGCTGGACTGATTGGCTGAAATCTTGTAGATTCCACTTCACAACACTTCACAGGATGTTTAGGATTTAATTTAATATACTAATGCCGGTTAGTTTAAATTAAATAATATATTGAAGTAAATAATTAAAGAGTAATACAAAACATGAATAAAGCAATTATACGTACGTAGAATAAACGCGGGGCGAATATGACAAAGGTAAAAGCGAAGTGATTTCTTTAACTGTTGCCTAGGTACTAATTCTAAGCGTAGTTTGACGTCGAACTATTGTTCTCAAACTCTAAGCGTGCGAATTCTTATTCGCGTAAGCGTGACACACAGAGAGTGTCATAACGTTAAGACAGATTTCATCTGACTGACGCATCCTACCATCGATACAGAACATCTAGCTATGCATTTCTGCTAACTTAGCAAAATTTAGCCGTCTGCCCCTTCAAGCCTATTTTTGAATATATCACGCCATAGAATTACGCTTTATGCAATGTCACATCACCCTCCCGTTTAGATACGAACTTAATCTTCCAAAGAAGTTTAAATTCGTATTCTCAAAAAAATCTAAACTAAATTAAACTAAATACAAACGTAAAATCGGAGTACAACCCTGTTCATCTGAGATTAATAAACATATACAATGAGTTGACTTTATCACTAATATTTAGATTAGCTCAGTCTAAACAAACCTTGAGGTGCGTGGACTTCTTTCTGTCCAGTCAGCTGAAATACACATTCCACGTATGTATAGTGTATTCAACTGAACGAAGTAATAACAATAAAAACTGATGCTTTTACTGTCTAATGGTTGAGATGTTGATGACCAATGCTGGTACAGTATTAGCGTTTGCAAATCAATGTACATGTGGCTAAAACCACCCACTCACTAACATGAGAGGCACTATGTTGTTGACTTATTTCTATTGTGGACACGAAACACAAAACACATGCACATGATTACTCTGCTTTTGTAAATCACTGCACTGTTTTATTTTCCACAAACGAATTATTGAAATGATTAAGACACTATTTCACACTCACACACTCGCGAGGTGTTTGGTGCCTTCGTCTTCATGACGTGGGCGTTGGCGATGGCCAGTATGGTTCACATCCTCAGAAACATGACGCATGTTAAATGCGTCCACGGTAGATCCATGGTTGCTCAGCTGCGGGACCTTGACTTCTGGTATGGTGTCGTGATGACGTCATAGCTGATGTTGTCATAGCTGGCGACGTCACAGCTGGCGGTGTTGGTGTTCTCACGACATGTGAGGGCTGCGGGAAAGACATGGCCGTGTCTTCAGCGTCTCCAGGGTCTGGAGTGTCGTCAGCGTCGAAAAAGGCGTTGCGCTGATTGTCTGGCACGGGTTCGGAGATAGGAACGTTAGAATCAGGTTCTAGGACAGGATTTGCGTGATCTTGGGATCCAGGAATTATAAAGGGCGCTACATTGAGATCGTCTGCTTTATTTCTAATTTGAATTTGTTTTTCGAAAATTTGTTCGACTTCTAGTATACAAAATTTAAGGCGATCTATATGTACTTTTTGTTCCTTTTTTCCAAAAATTTATTTAATTACTGCGCTTTGATCACTTAATTCAGTGATACGATACGATCCTGACCACATTTTTTTTACTAATTTTGCAGTTATTCCAACTTTACTGGCTGGGTCGAAAAGTATAACTTTATCTCCTGCGTTGAATCCGTGCGGTACAGCTTTTTTTATTATAATTACCGTGTATGCGATCAGTTGAATTTTGAAGATATTCGAGCGCCTTTGTGTGCGCGACTTTTAATCTTTGCAAAAACTCCGAAACATAATTTGTATCAGTATCATATTTTACTGATAAAGGCTTAAAAATTTCGTTATACGGTAATTCTATATCTCTGCCGAATAAAAGAAAGAATGGACTTTCACCTAATGACAAATGTATTGAGGTACAAAATGCTGAGACAGCGTAAGGAATCCATTGATCCCAATCTCTTTGTGTCTCATCGATATATTGTGACAATATATCTTTTAGCGTGCGATGTGTACGTTCTAACATGCCATTAGTCTGTGGATGATATGCTGTCGTTTTTAAGTGTTTAGTGTGTTTAGTTTGGAAAGCATTACAAACTTCTCGCATTAATTTAGACATAAAATTAGTACCTAAGTCTGTAAGAATTTGGCGTGGTACTCCGTGTCTTAAAATTATGCCTATTACAAAATATTTTGCGACTGTTAGAGCGGTTTGGTCAGTTCTCGGAAATACTTCAAGGTAACGTGTAAATGAGTCCTGTACTGTCAAAATGTAACGGTTGCCGTTGTGTGTCAATGGTAACGGTCCAACTATATCTAAAGCAATTCTTTCAAATGGCTTTAAAGCGGGAGAGGATTTCATAAGCGGTATGCGTTTAATATGTGGTGAAGTTTTTCGTTTTACGCATGACATACAAGCATTTACATAATTTTTAACGTCTTGATACATACCGGACGAATAAAATGTTTTTCGAACTCTATCGTATGTTTTATTAATTCCTTAGTGACCTGAAAATGGCGTATCATGACACATTTGTAAGATTGAATTTTCATTCTATCTGGAACTATAAATCGCTCAGCATGATCTTCTGTTTCTTTTAAATACAATACTCCATCGACATCTATGAAGTAGTTTGTATAATTATCGATGTTTGTTATGATTTCCATAAGATGTTTATCTTTCATCTGCGCTTCATAGAGTGATGCTCTGTCCCACATAATTAGTTCAGTGTCGTGCGCTTTAAGTAATCTAATGGGTTTAATTCGCGATAGAGCATCAGCGTTCGCATGTTTGTTCCCAGGTCTATAAGTTACCGTAAAATCGTATTTTGCAAGGAATAGAGACCAGCGTGTTAACCTATTGCAAGGATCTTTGGTTGACATTTGCCACTTCAGGGGTTGATGGTCTACTATCACCTTAAATGGGCGTCCGTATAAATAACAATGGAAATGACGAATTCCCCAAACAAGAGTGAGTCCTTCGCGATCGGTGGTACTATATTTTTGTTCAGTTTCGGTAAGCTGACGGCTCGCGTACGCCACTGGTAATTCGGCTCCGTCAATCAACTGGCTTAAGATAGCGCTTATCGCGAATCCAGAAGCATCCATACTCAGTATAAATTCACGATTAAAATCGGTAAATTTAAGGATGGGCTTTTTCCATAATGCGTCTCTAAGTTTTTCAAAATAATTTTGGGCTTCATTATTCCAATTAAAACGGGTGTTCTTTTTGGTTAAAGCGGTTAATGGCTTAGCTATTACCGCACATTGAGGAATAAAGCGTCGGTAAAAATCTACTAGACCTAGAAAAGCGCGTATTTCCGTGACAGATTTTGGTACCGGATAATTTTGAACAACTTTTATCTTATCAGGATCTGGTTTTATCCCATTTTTACTAATGATATGGCCAAGATATTTTGTTTCTTCGGCCATGAACGTACATTTTTCCGGATTTAACGATAATTTAGATGACCTAAGACGATCAAAAATGTCTTTTAATTTTGAAACGTGTTCATCATAATTTTCACCACTAAAACAAATAATGTCATCTAAATAAACATAACAATGCGTTTCTGTGAGACCTGATAATACAACGTACATTAAGCGTTGCCAAGTGCTTGGGCTATGTACTAGGCCAAATGACATGCGAGTACATTCGTAATGTCCCCATGGTACTGACAATGCTGTTTTTTCTCGGTCTTTTTCGTCTACTTCAACTTGCCAATACCCTTTTGACAGATCAAGAGTTGTAAAGCGTGCTGCGTTACCAAGTTGGTCAAGCTTTTCTTGAAGATTGGGTATGGGGAAGAAGTCACGTTTAGTTACTGCATTTAAAGCGCGATAATGCAGACAGAATCGTACTTTATTTTCACCACTCGGCGTTGTCTTTTCAACCAAAACGACCGGTGCGGACCAAGGTGAAACCGAGGGTGTAATAATTTTGTTTTCTAGCATTTCATCTATTTGTTGCTTTAGAATTTGTCTTTTTGCAAATGGTACACGATAAGGAGCGCGAGCGATAGGTGCTGAGTCACCTGTATCAATGCGATGTTTAACTAAATCTGTGGAACCGAGGCGTGTACTTTTTGAAGCGAAAATATCAACATATGATCTCAAAAATTCTCTAAATTTATCTCTTTCATTTTCGGGTAAATTACTTAAATCGATTCCATTTATTAGCGCGTCATCCTTTTGTGAAACGGTACCGACTGTATTGTATACTGACGTAGCATGTTTAACTGTCTCGGCAATCACTATAAAACCTACAGGAGTTTTTGCGTCAAGCTGAACTTCTTCATGACTAACATTAATTATGTTAATAGGTACTGAATTTTCAGACATTTTTTCGACAAGTACGCGTGCGATAAGAACTCCATGTATATTTAAATCGCGTGGTTCTAAAACATATGTGCCGGGTTCCATACGTTTACTTACATGTGCGTCACAAACGACTTGATTTCGCCCGGGAATTACTAAGTTGTCAATTAAGCGAACAATATTTTCTTGACCTTTAATTACCCTTATTGGTTTCATTTCTGACTCGTCGTCTGTGTTTATGTTTACATGATCGCCCATTTTAAACAGCGGTATTGTTGCGTAGTAAACAGATAAACTATCTTGCGGAAAATTTATTATTGCTTCATGTTGTGACAAAAAGTCTGCACCTAGGAGCCCGTCTGTTTCAAAGCTTAAATCGTCGTTGACGATTACAAAATTTTGACTAATTGTGAAATTTGTAATTGGTAAGTCCAGCGTGACAATACCTGAATTCGAAAGCGTATTTCCAGATATATCAATTATAGAATGCGTCGGTTTTTTAACTTCCCAATTATTTGTGTGAACGATTTGTTTTTTAAGTAGTGATACTACGGCTCCTGAATCAATTAAAAATGTGCATACTTTATTATTTAATTTTAAAGCAATATGGCGTGTTAACTCATTGTCAACATTGTCGACTCATGGTACGCTTAATTTTTCTTTGCTGTCCCGTCTCGGGTCGGCTTGGAGACAGCGCGCGAGTTTAAAGGACATTTTTCAGTATTTGCGCGATGTCCGGCCGTAACACACGAATAACAAAAGTCCTGCTTAGGCTTCTTACACTGTTTTAATAAGTGATTTCTATCACCGCAATTATAACATCGTCCTTGCATTTTTGGATAACGTTTAGCGGACGATTTGAAGGGCATTTGTTTCTCATGAACTGACTCTGATGTGGGCGTATGAATGGTTTCTTTCTTATTCCGACAATGCAATTGCGCGTCTTTATTTCATAAAAGTTTGTTTATTGTGCCGTCATTGCGTGAATTATCTTTATGATAATTCTGTTTATGATATGAGGCACCAGTTTGTTTATTCGGGGCGGTGCTTTGCATTTGCGTCGCATTCACCGTGTGAATGGAATTTTTCGCTGCATCAGCGCGTGTTTCTCTAAAAAGCCACCCTAAAACTTTCTCACACTCTTCAGCGTATGGAAAAGCTTCTTCCATAGTCTCGAAATTTTTATATCGGCAAATTTCATTGGCTAACCGCGTCTCTAATCCCTCAAAAAACTGTTTTACCGTCAACATATCACGTTTGACCTGGTTGCGATAGGCATCTGCCCCTTTTAGATTCGCGCTAGGGTAGATTTTTTCTGCCTCTATGTCTCATCGTAAGGCGAATGAACGTAATGATTCGTCCTTTTTTCTAAACAATTTTTGGAAATCGCGTTCGTCCGTCGCTTTTCCCGGACGTTTCCCCAACATGGCTCGTAGCCAATTTCTCATTTCGAGGGTTGTTGCTGCCCTTTAGTCTTAATTTAATTACGTTTACTACTTGCGCGTCGCTTAGTTGTAAAGCATCCGTAATTGTTGCTACATTATCGAAGAAACATTCTAGATCAGTTCCACCAGAATACGTATCTAAATATTTTAGAGCGTCCAGAATACAAGTATCTGGTTTAGCGTGCGGAGATAAACTCTGCTGGTCTTGGGGTGCGTCCGTTGTCATATTCTCGTGATGTGCACCGGGTGCACCAACAAAAAAGCGGTGTATAAGCATTTGAAGTGTTAGGAAGGGTTGTTGCGGGGTTTGTCCAAAAGCATGGATATTGCCAAAATGGGAATGAGCTAGCAGTTACGTTCGTTGTTGTTATTTGCGTAGGGGTAGCAGTTACCGTTACGACACTAGTCGCATGAATATTACTAACGTGTGTCGTGGTGGTTGTTGTTGTAGTTAGGGTGACAGTGACGTCCGTTATGTCGGGCTTGTTGTTGCGTTTTTATTTCACGAAATTAAGCGAAATTTATGGTCCATTTTGGATGGTCAAATTTTTAAAAGACTGCGCCAAATACAAAATATGTAACAAATTTTTATTACATACGCGAAACAATGACCAATTTACCGTTAGTCGCCAAATGTAGCATACGCCAAGATAATACTACCGACTCAACGATAATTCTACCGACTGCCGCCAATGTAACAGGGTGTAAATAATCCTACCGGCTGCGCCAATGTAACAGGGCATAAATAAATCTCCCACTGACTGTTAGCCAAATGTAACAGGTTGGAAATAATATTCCTACTGATTCAACGATAATCTTACCGACTGCCGCTAAATGTATCAGGCGGACAGTAATACTACCGTCTATTGCCTAAATGTAACAGTTTACAAATTAGGCTGGACTTCTCAAAGTAGCCTAGGGGAGAAGGGGAGGATTATTATAACCTGTTCCGGTGGTTAGCGAAAGGTTGAGGAACCACATATTGCGTTTGCGGACAGGTTGGACCAAAATGGGAGCAGGCGAAATGTGGAGTAAGGGTACTTACCCCGTACCAGACGTACGTCACGGAACTGCTGGGCTGATTGGCTGAAATCTTGTAGATTCCACTTCACAACACTTCACAGGATGTTTAGGATTTAATTTAATATACTAACGCCGGTTAGTTTAAATTAAATAATATATTGAAGTAAATAATTAAAGAGTAATACAAAACATGAATAAAACAATTATACGTGCGTAAAATAAACGCGGGGCGAATATGACAAAGGTAAAAGCAAAGTGATTTCTTTAACTGTTGCCTAGTAATTCTAAGCGTAGTTTGACGTCGAACTATTGTTCGCAAACTCTAAGCGTGCGAATTCTTATTCGCGGAAGCGTGACACACAGAGAGTGTCATAACTTTGAGACAGATTTCATCTGACTGACGCATCCTACCATCGATACAGAACATCTAGCTATGCATTTCTGCTAACTTAACAAAATTTAGCCGTCTGCCCCCTCAAGCCTATTTTTGAATATATCACGCCATAGAATTACGCTTTATGCAATGTCACACTATGGACCGACGTATTATAACTGAACATTGCGAATTGAAGGTATTTATCCCAATCGTTTTGATTTGAATTTATGTAGTGTTTTAAATAAACTTTCAATACTAAATGATTACGCTCTAGAGATCCATTCGATTGTGGGTGATAGGGACTTGTAGCGATATGCTTCATTTTTAAAAAGTTTGTTAATTTTTTTATGAGGTCAGACATAAATTCCCTACCTTCATCAGACAATATGATTTTAGGTATACTGAATTGCATCATTAAATTAACTAATATCTTCGCGACGGTTAATGCTTCGTGATTTGGAATTTATTGGGCAAAACATTAATTTGTTTTATTAATGTGGCATGATGGGCATTGTAATACATGTTTCCGAATGTCTGATTTCATTGTGGGCCAAGAAAGTTTGCTATCATGATTGTCTTTGAGTATTTTAGAAATTTCATCGTCGTTACGCGGTGAAATTATACTTGTGTTATGAATTTCAATTTTGTTTTTATCAAAAATAAATTTATTTATAGAGAAAAATTGGGATTCCTTTCTATTATGTCGCTTATCTTGTGGTACTATAACAAAATCATTTTCTTTAATATAGCCTCTTGTATTTTGCAAACATTCAAATAAATTTTTATATTCAATTTGATGAAAATAAAAATTAGCCGGGAAGGTTACGTAAATTGTCTCGTTATCATTTTTACCTCCCGCTACCCTTGATAAGGGAGGTATTAGGATCGTGCTAAAATCGCATATCGACATTTTGGTAAATTACCACGTTTTTAGGTCCCTAGAATCCAATTTTAACATTTTCATGATGATGTCTGTATGTATGTGTATGTATGTATGTATGTATGTATGTATGTATGTATGTATGTATGTATGTATGTATGTATGTATGTATGTATGTATGTATGTATGTATGTATGTATGTGTGTGTGTGTGTGTGTGTGTGTGTGTGTGTGTGTGTGTGTGTATGTGGATCCTCTTTACGCTCTAACTCAAATACTATCGTTCAGAAAATTGAAACCTTGTATTTCTACCTTCCTCTTATATGGAAAGATGCCATTACACAATTCAGATCTCAAATGTTTGTAACCGACAGATACATGTGACTGTCAACGAACTAATCATTTCAAATAATAATTTTAACATTTTTTAAAGAAAATAGTAAATGGAACAATAATTATATGGAAAGGAACTTAATACAGTTTCCAGCATAAGTAAATATGTAAAAATATGGGTAAGATACATACATACATAAAATCACGCGTGTCCCACTTAGTGGGTTCGCACAAACCCGATAACAATAAGAACAACATCAACATTATACAACAAATCCTTAGTGTTAAACATATTAAAGTTACCGATTTTCGGTAGCGAAATACCGCATCCGGATCATAATAATAGTTAGGAAACAATTATACTTCGCCATATATTCCTATCTAAACAGACTTCTTTCGCCTCGGCCACACTCATAATCCTTACTCTTAAACATATTAAAGTGACCGATTTTCCGTAGCGAAATACCGCATCCGGATCACAATAATAGTTAGGAAACAATCATCCTTCGCCACACATTCCTATCTAAGCAGACTTCTTTCGCCTCGGCCACACTCATAATCGCATTCATACATGCTCTTCTTCTCTTCATACATGGACACTCCCTCTCTTTAAGTACCCTACCAACCACATCCATCCACTTACATACTGGTCGGCCACGCAATCGAAAACTCTCAACTTCACCAAGATATATACGCTTGTTTACCCTCCATTCTCTCCACATGCCCAGACCATCTCAACTGACTCACACCAACTCTCTTAATCACATTGTTCCTAACCATACATTCTTCATACACCAAATTATCCTCACGCGATCCCGTCTGACATACCCACATACACCACGTAAATACCTCATTTCCACGGCAGTCACTCTCTTTTTATGCTTCCCCGTCCATGCCCAGGATTCGCTTCCAGACATCAAAGCAGGCACTAGACTCCATTATATACACTTAATCGAGCATCTCTTGATACGATAACGTTTCGTGCAAACGTACCCAGACCACCCATTACCTTACATCCCGCACTCACTCTCCTTTCTATCTCTTGATCAATTCGACCATCCCTCGACATCATGCTACCCAAATATACAAACTCATTTACCTGCTCCAGTTTCACTCCATCCACCAACACATTGCACTCAGTCACCAATTTACTCCTTCCAAATACTAACACTTTGGATTTATCAATAATCAACATTAGATTCATACTTCTTCCAACTACATGTGTTCTCTCTATCATTCTCCTGAGTTGCTCTTCATTTTCTCCTAAAACAACTACATCATCATACGCTAACGCAAGCACTACACTTTCACCAATATGTACACCATCCATTTCACTCAAAGCTCTCCGCAATAATACATCCATATACAAATTAAACAATCAAGGAGATATACCACAGCCCTGTTTCACACCAACATTTATACGAAACCAATCACTCAACCTACCATCTATTCTCACAGCAGCCTCACTACCCTCATACAACGCTCGAATCACTCCCAACCAGTTTCCATTCACACCGTACTCTCTGAGTACATCCCACAAAGTATTTCGAAGAACGTTATCATACGCCTTCTTTAAATCAAGAAAGCCACATAACACCTTCTTGTTCTTGTCAAGTGACTTCTCAACAATCATACGAAGAGCAAACAATTGATCGACACATCCCATATCAGGCAAATAAAACCACCCTGAACGTCACTAATTTTTGAAATTGTTAAGGTTCGCACCTTATGAATTAAAACCTTGCCAAAAAGTTTCCCTACTACACTCAACAAACTTATTGTGCGAAAATTCGTACATTCACTCGAACTGCCTTTGCCTTTGAATAATGGGCAAATAACAGCTTTTTTCCAATCTTCAGGAACCACACTACGTTTCAAACAAAATCTAAATAAATAAATTAACCATTCAAAAACTTTCTCTCCTCCATACTTTAACATCTCATTTGTAATCCGAATCCCATCCAAACCCGCAGACTTATTATTCCTAACACGCGCCAATGCATCACATATATCACTTTCATCTATTTCATAATCATCTTCATTATCATTTTCACTGCCAGTTTTGTTACCATCATCCTTCTCAATCTTACCTCCATACAAACCTTTAAAATACTCGCACCATCTATTCCTCACATCTGATTCATTCCACAATAACTTCTCACAGATTTCACAACTCGACCACTTCCACCCCGCAGTCTCTTCACATTCAACCAAAACAGTCGTTCATTCGTACTAAAATCATTTGTCAACCTTTCACTCAACAAGTCATCAAATCGCTTTTTACTTTTTCTCGCCACTTGCTTCACCCATTTATTCTTCCTTTTATACTCTAACAAACATTCTTCACGGAAACGCCCAGGCGAATCCTTAACATTTAAAACCCTCTTTTTCTCAGCAATAATAAAAACATGTATCATCACGGCATATTACCCATTGATGGGTGAGCCAATCTGCTTGGTACGCAGATGTCAGTAATAATGATATATTTGTTCCGTGCAGGCATTTACCAGGCGTCAATTGACGCGAATATTGGGAACATTTCGGTTCCGATCGACGCCAAATATTTTAGAATTTTAAATGGCACAAAATTAACCCCTGTGGTGCACTCTCCACGCCAGCAATAAATATAGGTAAGTATATAAATAAATATATCATCACCCATTGCTGGATGTGCCTATTTGCTTTGTACACAGATTTCGGTAGCGATGGTGACATATTTGAAGCGTGCAGTCGTTTACCAGGTGTCATCTTACGAGCACTTATTGCTGGTGTGGAGAGTGCACCACAGGGGTCATTTTTTGCCATTTAAAATTCGAAATATTTGGCGTCGGTCGGGATTGAACCCGGTTTTTATATTTAATTTAATTTTCAGTATTTACATGAATAAAAATTAAATTAAACGGGAGGTATTGTGTTGGTCACATCAGATTTTTAAATTTTGAAACACTGTTAATTGAAGGATTTAATTTGTTTGTATTATTTTTTTCTTGGATATACAAAACAAATGTCTTGTGCCCAAAATAGGACTATTGGTTTATTGATTGTTTTTAATTGTGAATTAGTTAGTTGTAATTGCGTATTGTTTTATAGTTACATTTACGCATTTATTAGATAATAATCTAGGTAACCCATATGCATTCAAATTTATTCTACCTGGACTGTATCAAATTTCGTAATCATACTCGCTGAGTCTAAATCGCCATCTACGATTTTACCATTTTTACGATGATATCTGTATGTATGTGTGTCCGTGTGTGTTTCCTGTGTGTGTGTGTGTGTGTGTGTGTGTGTGTGTGTGTGTGTGTGTGTGTGTGTGTCTGTGTGTCTGTGTGCGTGTGTGTGACGAAATTTTCGGATAGTATAACTTCAATACCCTCATTTGAAGATTGTAACAGTTAAATATCATTTATTGACATTTAACGTTATTATAATTTAAAGAATATACTATTTTCTAAACAATTTGATTGTATTTTGTACTTTATATTCAATAGATATAGTTAAAAATTATAAAGATATTAAATTTCATAAATCAGCCATGGAAACTTAATATATTCAGATAATTCAAAATGACAGATGTCAGTATCAATGAAAAGTAAATGAATGTGGCAGAGATGAGGATGTTGAGATAGATGTTAGGGAAGACAAAGAAAGATACGGTAAGGAATGAAAGAATAAGGGAAACAACTTTAGTGTTAGAAATTTCTAGAAACATACAAAAGATACGATTACATTGGTTTGAACATGTCATGAGGAGAGATGAAGAATATTGTAAGACGTAATTTCGTAGACGCCCGTAAGTGGCCTCCAAACCTCTCCTTATAGCCACCCTGTCACCACCAAAAATTAGTCGCCAAAAAGTAAATGATAGAAATAATAATACAACTCATCCAAAACACGGATAACAACGCTCTCTCTGTGCACGTGTTCCCAGTGAGCAGTGAGCGCGCCAAGTGCTTGTTCCCCCTCACCTCGCCTGTCTCGCCACACTCCTAGCCGATTCACCTCATGGCCCGCCAGTTCATCTCATGACTCCCAATTTTTCTCCCTTACATTCGGCCTTCCTACAACAATTAACGTCCTCGTTAATTACACACATTTAACTTAACTCTCCAACAAAACAATCAAATCTTGCCGATCGGCTATTTCATCGCCACTGCTCTACTCTCCGCCTGAAGGAAAATCACCTGCTGTACTAATAACGCCATCAACTGTAACCACGGCTCGGAAGTTTTTGTAACCTCGAACGCCTTTCACCACCTCGATCTCGTACCTATCGTTACCCAAAACCTTCACAATTTTATAGGGGCCATTATATCGGTTTACAAACTTCCGTTTTACGCCTTTTTCGCCCGATATTGTGCTTGCATATTTCCAAAGCACTAGATCACCTATTTTATATTCGGTTGCAACCTTTCGCCTTTTATCGTAGCGCGCTTTCATCGCCTTTGCCACCTTGGCCAGGTTTTCGCCCGCCTTTCGCCTACGACTCGCCAGGTCCCTTTGACTTTTTGTATGATCTGTCTGTTCGTTACCTATAGTATTTGCCTCTCGTACGCCTGTCGCCAAATCCGCCATAGCGCCACGGCAGTGGGAAAACATCAACTGCGCCGGTGAGGTTTGTGTACTTTTATTTACCGTATTGTTTATGCCCCATGTCACCTCTGAAATTTTGTCGTCCCAATTGCACTCCTCCTCTACACTGGTCATCAACGCATCAACCAGAGTGCGATTCTGCCGTTCTACCAGACTATTCGCCCGGGGTGCCGCCACTGCATTTAACACGTGTTTTACCCCTCGTCTCGCCAAGAAATCTGCAAAAAATATCGGTTTACAAACTTCCGTTTTACGCCTTTTTCGCCCGATATTGTGCTTGCATATTTCCAAAGCACTAGATCACCTATTTTATATTCGGTTGCAACCTTTCGCCTTTTATTATAGCGCGCTTTCATCGCCTTTGCCACCTTGGCCAGGTTTTCGCCCGCCTTTCGCCTACGACTCGCCAGGTCCCTTTGACTTTTTGTACGATCTGTCTGTTCGTTACCTATAGTATTTGCCTCTCGTACGCCTGTCGCCAAATCCGCCATAGCGCCACGGTAGTGGGAAAACATCAACTGCGCCGGTGAGGTTTGTGTACTTTTATTTACCGTATTGTTTATGCCCCATGTCACCTCTGAAATTTTGTCGTCCCAATTGCACTCCTCCTCTACACTGGTCATCAACGCATCAACCAGAGTGCGATTCTGCCGTTCTACCAGACTATTCGCCCGGGGTGCCGCCACTGCATTTAACACGTGTTTTACCCCTCGTCTCGCCAAGAAATCTGCAAAAACTTTACTGGTGAATGCCAAGCCTCTGTCAGATATTATACGCCTTGGGTACCCAAATACACCAAACACGCCTCTTAGTTCACGTATCACCTCCGCCAATCCTAAAGTTCTAGTAGGTTTCGCTATCGTGAACTTTGTAAAGCCATCCACTAACACCAAAAGATATGAGTTTTCTCGTTTACTCCTTGCAAAGGGACCAATATGATCGATATGCACCGTGTGGAATGGCTCCGCCACTTTCTCTATGGGATGTAAGAGCCCACTTGCTCTCCCATTATCGCCCTTACCGAAAGTACAGCTTAGACACGCCGTCACATACTTCTTTACGAATCGCCCCATTTTCGGAAACAAGTACTCCCTTTTCAGCGGCTCCAAACACTTCTCAAATCCAGGATGCACCACGCCGTCATGATATTTGCGGAGGAGTTGAAACCTCGCCATGGCCGGAACATACAATCGTGCACCTGCGAGTGTGTTCCTGTAAAGTCGCTCACCTGACAATTTGAAGTTCTGTTTTATATCTCGATCTGCTTCGCCACTCCGCAACTGTTCTATGATTTTCTGCACCTTGTCATCTTGTAGTTGTACTGTAAGAAACCAGTCAGCTTCTCCTAAATGTACTACGCCTACTGAAACAGGATTCCTGCTAAGTGCATCAACATGTTGCATTTTTGCACCAGGACGATACTCTATTTCCATGTCGTATTCTTGTAGCGCCATCCACCACCTAGCAACTCGTGGCACCAGATCACGTTTCAGCATTGTAGCACGTACAGCTGAACAGTCTGTAATTACTTTAAAGTTTACGCCCACCAAATACACTCGAAATCGTTTTACAGCATCCACGATGGCAAGGGTCTCCAACTCATAGCTGTGGTAAAATTGTTCATGCTTATTTGTCGCCCTACTAAAATAACTCACCGGTTTCAGCTCGCCATTCACCTGCGCCTGTAACAAAATAGCACCTAATCCAAATTTAATGGCATCCGTATGTAATTCAATCGGAGCTGTGCTGTTGTAAATTGCTAAAATAGGTCACCAACTTGTCTTTTAAGCTGTCAAATGCCGCCTGTTGTTCGGCGCCCCATTTCCACGCCACATCTTTCTTTGTCAATTCTGTGAGAGGCCTCGCCAATTGTGCAAAGTTCTGTACAAACTTTCTAAAATAACTCGCCAAACCCATGAACTGCCTTACGCCTTGCACATCACCTGGAGCTGGAAATTCTAACACCGCTTTCACCTTTCGTTCGCCTGGTCGAATTCCACCTGCACAGATCTCATGTCCTAAATAATCTAATTTCGTCTCCAGAAATTTACATTTAGATAAGTTTAATTTTAAACCTGCTTGTTGCACCAGTTGTAGCACCTTCGCCAGTAAATTGAGCCCTTCCTCCTCGGTCGCCGATGGTATAAGGATGTCATCCATGTACGCCAAAACGCTGCTATGCTGTAGTGGTCTACAGCATAGCATAGGTGGTCCTAACATCTTATCACCTATTCGCTGAAATACTGCTGGAGCGTTCGCCAAGCCAAATGGAACTCGTACATACTCACACTGCCCGTCTGGAGTTATAAACGCCGTTTTTCTAATTGAATCTTTATGTATAGGCACCTGGTGATATCCCTGCGCCATGTCAAGTGTAGTAAAATAGCTCTTACCCGCCAGTTTGTCTAGTTGATCGTTTATTAAAGGCAGGGGATACCTATCTTTTACCGTGATACGGTTAAGTGCTCTATAGTCGACACATAACGTAGTATCACCGTTTTTCTTGGGCACCAAAATTACTGGACTTGCATAGTCAGATTTTGACTCCCTAATGACGCCACTGTCCAACAGCTGTTGTACCTTGTCTCTAACAGTTGATCGTTCCGCCTGTGATAATCTATAAGGTCTGTATTAAATAGGTTTATCAGTTGTCACCTTTATTTTCATTTCGCCCAATTGAGTTAAACCTAAATCGCCAGCATGCAACGCAAAACATGCAGACTTATCTTTAAGCAGGTTCGCCAACGCCGATTTACTTGTCGCCGAAATTTCACCTGTTTCGATCTGTGCTACGTCTAGTTGTGAAATTACGCCTATGTTAATTTTACTCACCTTCTCCATCTCGCCCTCCATGATGTTTTTCTCCCTCGCCAATACACGTCCCGCCTTCAGTGTAAGTCGCTTGGTTGACGCCGTAATAAGCAACATAATTGCATCACCTGAACACGGGAGTAGATCACCGCATGTGGAGACGTTCACCGCTGCACCCGCCTCGTAGATCACCCTCGGCTTAAATGTCGTCAGCATGTCTGGATCGCCGCCTTCGACTGTCACCTTCACCGGAATGACTCCAGGCTGTGTGATGCATACTGCATATCTTTGAGCCTGATCACCATTTTGTCCATCCGTGACTCCATAAATGTGATATGCCTAATATATCACGGATCCTCACGCTGTAGGCGCACTCTCCCTTCCCGCACCGTTAGCGTGAAGCCTTCTTGCGCCAAGACTGGTTGCCCTATAACCAAATCGGCACCGAAAATATCGCAGTCAGTCACCAATGCATTGACAATTAAATTTACGTCATCTACTTCGATTGTCAATGACACTTCACCTAGTGCAAGCGCCGATCCGCCACCAAAGCCTTTGAGCGTTACGAAACTGTTCTTCCGGTACAGTCTCAACCGATCGATGCTGGCACCCTGTATCTAGATAGAAACGTATCTTCTCGCCGCCAGATGTGAACACCACGCGTTTATACGCCTTATCTAAGTCAGCAATGAGCCTTACCCTGTGTTTTTCGCCGTATCGCCTGTTGTCGTCTCGCCTGGTGCCCGACTTCGCAGTTGTTGTCCTACGCCCAGTGTCCAGTGGGCATTCTGCAGCACGGTGTCCCATACGTCTGCCGATGAGGCACCTCTCCACTTTCGGCATAGGGCAATCGCGGCTCAAATGGTCGGTGAATTCCTGACAGTTGTAATACCTGTTCAACCGTGGCCTCTTCGCCGAACTGTCCTGCTGTGCGACTGGTCTTGACAGTCTACTTTTAACGCCCGGAAAAGACTGTAGTTGCCGCCTATCGTCCCACAATGTACTGGGAACAGAAACATCTAAACCGGAAAGATACTTACTATAAAGATCCTCCGGCTCAGTGCCATGCGCCGCCTGCGCATCGGGTCTCAACGCCTTTGGCAACCCGTCGATTACCATAGCCACCGCCTTCTGCCCACCTAGTTCACACCTGCCACACAACGCCACCTTTGCGTGAAAATAGTGTGTCATCGTCTCATCCGCCCGCTTTTCCCGTGCTAATAACTCCCTCATTAGCTGCGGGTAATTCGCCTGGCGCCTTCTACTCGTCCCAAGTGAGGTTGTAGTTCTCCAGCCTATTGAACCACGATCGTGCTGCGCCCTTCAGCTTGATCTGCATGAAATATGCCTTTTTATAATCAGACCACCCATGTATTTTCCCCAACTGGTCAATCTTCGCCAACCACTTGTCGATGTTATTTGTATCACCATCTGGGTCAAACGTGTCCAAGATATCGCCACCCGCGCGCGCCTCTACGCGTGAAAAACATTCACTGTTGTCCGAACGTAACGCCTTACTTGACCCTAAAACAACATCATGCGTTTCGCCAGTATGCATTTCGGACTCACCCATCTCCGATTGTTTTTCCTTATCATCACTTGTTGCGCCTGAAGCCGCCCGTTGTTGCAACACCTCCTCGCCTCGGTGTTAGTTTGCTCGGTCTCCTCTTCCGAGCTGCTTGTGTCAACAGTGTTTTGAGGTCGCCGCCTTGTCCCCATATTCGCCGCCACTGGTCAGGAATGTGCAACGCCAACACTTGTGTAACATCACAACGCAATTAAGCCAAACACAAAGCACGCGGTTATAAATCCCACTCCTGATCTGTTAGACGTAATTTCGTAGACGCCCGTAAGCGGCCTCCAAACCTCCCATTATAGCCATCCTGTCACCACCAAAAATTAGTCGCCAAAAAGGAAATGATAGAAATAATAATACAACTCATCCAAAACACGGATAACAACGCTCTCTCTGTGCACGTGTTCCCAGTGAGCAGTGAGCGCGCCAAGTGCTTGTTCCCCCTCTCCTCGCCTGTCTCGCCTAACTCCTAGCCGATTCACCTCATGGTCCGCCAGTTCATCTCATGTCTCCGAATTTTTCTGCCTTACAATATATTGGAAGAAGAATGAATAGCTTAGTAATAGAAGGTTGAAGAAACAGAGGAAGACCAAAGATAAGGTGGAAACTCCTTCCACCTGTATTGCAGAAGACTTGAGAAAAAAAGAACTGAATGAGAACGACACGCAAAACAGAAATGGGTGGAGGAAAATAAAAAATAGCGACCCCTAACGAATGGAAAAGGCTAAAGAAGAAGCAGAAGAATATGTCAGTGTCAAGTGCAATTTGCATAGTTTGTTTATAAAATAATTTTACTGGAAATTTAGAATCATTTGCAAGAAAAATTATATATGGGATTTATACAAAATACACAGGATTGACGGAAGGTATTGTGCTGGCCACATCAGATTTTTTCGTTTAGTTTCCGGTAGTCGATGACAATATGTCATTTGCGTTCACCAGAAGCATTAAGCCTTTTAGGAACTACCGGGGACTAGACCACGAACTAATTGATGGTTTAATTATACCATGCGATAAAATTTTCTCTATCTGTTTATTTACTTTGTTCTTGTGAATTTGAGGGTATCTATAATACTTAATATGAACGGGAACATCATTGGTAGTACGAATTTCGTGGGAAGAAGAAATTGTTTTTGATAAAATATCTGTAGGTAAATGAAATATGTCGTTAAATTCAGAGCACTTATATATATATATATATATATATATATATATATATATATATATATATATATATATATATATATATATATATATATATATATATATATATACAGTGTGTTAATTAAAAACCTGGCCATAGGCGTTTAACATGGGAAATCAGTTTTTCCTTGCGCAAAAGTTCCCAAATTATTTTATACAAAAATACTTCAAATAAATGTTGTAGAGAATTAAATTCTGCACCCGAGTTAATAATAAGATTTTATTTTAGACATTTAATAACCGAGAAAATCAATTTTAAAGTTATTTGAAGATTGCTGATTTAATGATCGAATATGACATAAGTTAAATCATTAGTAGTTAAAAATAAATTCATTAGCAGGCTGCAAAATTCTGCTGTCATATCCTCTACTTGGGGGTTTGGGACATTGGCTGGGAAAATTTTGTTGATTATAATTTAGCATTGGTGAGTATTATAGTTTTCGCAAAATTTTGAATTATTTGTGTCGCGAGATTGTAAATTTTGACTATTTTGAGAATACAAAATTCAATGAGTGTTATTTTGTCTTTATGAATCTAAATGAAAATAATTTTATCTCTGCACATTTAAATGAGAATTATTTCGTTTTTGTAGGTTTGGAGTAGAATTATAATTTGAATAAAGATTATTTTGTGGCCTTTTTCTACACTCTTCTATAGTGTGGCCTATATTTTTGCAATTTCTGCATTTTTTTTATTACCGTATTATTTTGTTTTTGAGTGAAATTAACATATCTTGATCTTGAAGGATTATTTGTATACGAATTTAATCTGCATTTATTTTGATAGCAGTTATTGGAAGTATGATTTGTGCGGTGGCAAATACTACACTTTTCATACATTTTTTTTAATTTTAAATGAATAATTTATTAATTTAAAGTTTCTATAGCGCAACATCTGTGAAATTTGTGGATGTGACTGATATACAAACGATTTAAAGTGAAATCATTGATCATATGTAAAAGTCCGGTTAAAGAATCATCATTGAAATTTGATGCGTGAATTGATCCAAGTACTTTTGAGCATACATCACAGATAACCTATATACCCTACATCTTCTAACCATAATAGTCTGAAACAGATTCTTTTAATTTCAGTTTAATGTTGCATAATTCCTCTATAAGCTAGTCCACTGATTTCTTGTTTTACAATTTTATTAAAAGATCTGATATGTCTTTCCAACTCGTCAAATTACAATGAATATCCAGCTGGTCTTTCGCTTTTCCCGTAATTTTAGTTTTGACATATAAAGTTAAATAATTAATATGTTCCGGTGGAGCAATTTCAAAAACGTTATCAATTTCTTTAATAAAGTTCGCAGCTTTGTTGGATTGCCATCAAAATTTGATGTGGGCAATAGTTTAATTAGTAAGTCTAATGAACACGAGGGTGATTGAGCATGTGTATTTGGATCTGTTGAGGTAGGGGTAATACTTGAATTTGAGGCTGGCCTGTTAGGTAAAGTATTTGTAATTGAGGCTGGCGACCAATGGCTTCATTATTTCGGGTATTAACCATGGTTGAAGTAAATTCGATAATTAAAAGAATGGAAATTAGGAATAAGGAATTATGAAAATTCAAAAATAGCTACAAGTAACACAAAAACAAATTCACCGCAAAACAGAGATTCCGGAGCGCCGATACACCAATATTTGGTTCGGTTTTGAGGCTGTGAAGTCGAGTTTTCAGCTGTGTTGAATACTTCTAGATCGTTTTTCGATTAGCAATAAAATTGCCGTCTTCTTTATCGCCTTTCGGTATTTAAAACGTCGAACAAATCCTCAATTCCGACACCAAAATTATATTGTGCACCGTGATGACAAAAGGATTATAGCACAAAAACACACAAGTACAAAACTATATATAAATTTTATTTATGGTGGTACATCTGTATACTTTACTGTTTTGAATATGCACATAAACGGTGCTTTACTGACCGTGAGAATTATGGAAAAAATGTATTTCGAATATTGTCGACTAGGATCTTATACGGTATAGGGAAGAGGTGGGGGTATTTTGAAACTACGGGTTGTCGTTATGACTCATGGAATGGAAAACTTTGGGAACTTAAACTTTGGTTTGAGGTGACTCATGTCGTGTTTAGAGGAATAGTTATTCAAAGCATATATAAAAAGTAAATAATATGATTCAGAGAAAACTCATGAATAATAAAGTGAATAGGCATAGATTAAATAATTATTAAAAGCTAGACTTAAACCTAACATGCAGTGGTAGATAATATATTTATTTTATTATGTAACGTTTTTATTTATATGGGTGAAGTGTAAAACATAGACAAATATTATTAACTGAAGAATACGTTTATTAAACGATAAATAATTAAGGATGAAATATTAAAAGACATAACAACTAACACTATGATTAAATAATTATAAACACTAAGAATATTATTAAATGCTTAAACACTACGATTATTTATCTATACAATATTTATATCACTACACTTATTTATATAACTACATTTATTTATGTTAACAACTGTTAAACTGTTTATTTATATCACTGAGTTCATTTCTGGTTGCTTGTATATATGAGACTGTTCCTCCGCTATCTTTCGGCCGGTATTTATACCGCTTATAACATTCTAGAAGACTCGGAAGCGACAATGACCTGTGTACAAAGGAATGAGGTCACGGCGTAATTAGCCTCTAGCCGCTGCGGCGCCGGGGATTGCGTCATCGCTCTGGAACGTTCTGTCAGTGGCGGCGTTGTATACTATTCTCCCAGGGGCGCACGTCACACTGCCCCCTCAAGACTGTTTCGTCCCGGAACAGTTCTTAATGACGAAATCTACATGTATTACCCTTGGTACATTTGGAAGTCTTGAAGAAGTGACAGTCGATGGTCCGCTGGAGTTCTTCTTTCTGTTCGTTAGGGTTAAAGCTGCAGACAAGAATTTCAATACCGGTATAGCGGAAGAGGATCTCTAACATGTTCCTAACTATTTTCCAATCCAAACCATCTAATCCACAGCCTAACTTCGGTACTCCTAGCTTCAAAATGTCATTCTCTAGCAGATGATCCTTCAAGTCACACAGCGAGCTCCATAGATTGCGATATGACGGCTTCTGGTACGAGCGTGGTTTTGTGACCAGGTAGTAGATATATCGCTGCTGTTCTGTATTGTTATCCCTCAGTCGTAGCGTCTTCCCGACGGATGGACCTTGGTTGGCCAGTTCTTGTAGTCGTCCAAATTTTGTCTTAAAGACTGACGCTATGACGCGCGACATCTTTAAGTCTTCCGATACGCAGTGGCCAAGGGAATAATCTGAGGACACGGTGAACAGGTCTCTATATTCTTCTGTCGTCACGCTATACCGCGCCTTGGACCGAAGGAATACTGTTCCATAAAGTCTTCAAAAGTCGGTTCCTGGGCTATGATCCGACGAACCGTTGCTCCATGATGGTCTTCATTGTTGTCACCAGTGAATGGGGCTAGCCGATTGAAGTGGACTACTCTAGGCAACCTGTTTATTTACATAGGATTATCTGATCCTTTGTATTCGGTGTTATTATCGCGTCGAATGCTCTAGAAAAAGTACGCCGCGCTATATAAACACGTCAGGGAAGCCAGCCGAGACATTCTGATATATACAAGTATCGTGAAATGATTAGTTGGTGATATAAATAAACAGTCTAGGAGTAAATAAATAAATATTGTTTAAATAAATAATCTTAGTGTTTAATTATTCAATAATAATTCTTATTTTCATATAAACTTTTATTTTAATGAACAATATTTCTATAATAATCATATAAATAAACGTTACATGTGGTGTCAGGTTGTTAATAAACTGTGAAGCGTAAATAAAAAATAAATAAAATGACGACTAAACAAATAAAAGTGATCTCAAGAGAGAACTGGAAGAATGGGATTTGAAAACAACAGGAAAGAAGTCAGTGCGTCAAGAAAGACTGCGGCAAGCATTAATCGATGCTGGCGAAAATCCTGACGATTACTTATTCGAAATTCAGTGTGATATTAGTAAACTTATAGAAGAAAATTCTAGAAATTTAGAGAAGAATTCTAGAAAAGCCGAAGAAAATTTTCGAATGTTAAAATAAGAATTAAAACAGGAAATGGCAGAAAATTCTAGAGAAGTAGAAGAAAATTCCAGATCATTGAAAGAAGAATTGCTGGAACATTCCAGAACATTAGAACAAAAATTGGAAGAGAATTCTAGAAAAATTGAAGAAGAACTGAAAAATTTAGAAGATAAATATAGTATAGTATAGTATATTTGCATAAAAGTTTACACTTTTTTACAAATGTGTTGACAAAATATTAATTTACATTAAATCTTACACATATAAACAAATTTCCTTTAAAATTAACTAAAATTATGTGCGATTTTTATTTTGTTTATATTAATATTAATAAACCTGCTTAACATAAACACCTCTATACCCATTTAATACATTATTACTTTCCATTGTACACAACACACACACATTGTTAAATAAATTTTGTGAGGTCAACAAGAGAACTTAAACCTTCGGATTTATATTTTTAATATCCTTATAATAATATTACCCAGTAATAATTAAATATGTTGTACATATGTGCAAGGTTATTACTTTTTTTTATACATATCACATCGACATTATTAAATGAAATTATGTATTTGAAATAAGCAGATGGCCTTAAACTTATTTATTTACAAATTAAATAACATTGTAATGTATTAATGATAAAAATAATAATCCTGTAAAAGTCTAGCTGGTTAAATATGCGGTACATATGTACATTTTCGCCTCCATATAGTGGGTATTATTTTTAATTTACACATCACATAAGAATATTGAAATAAATTATTTCTAAGTAAATTAGAGTAAGCATCGAATTTACCTCATTCGTTCAAATAGAAACTTCTAATTTTTAAAGCATTTATTGTGAAATAATATAAAGCATTCAGTTTTTGCGCATCAAATTTTTTTAGTAATATATAAAGCTCTGATTCTACTGAAATACGTCTTACGTAATCTTGTAAATAAAAAATTCTAATATTTGTATATCTCGGACACTCTAATAGGAAGTGATAGAGAGTTTCCTGGACTTACAAACTGTACACATATTTTCGCCTTCTAAAGTGTACGTGAAATTATTATGTATAATTTTTGGATATTTTTTATAGCACGTTCTTAATTGCGTTATTAATCGCTTCTTTTTAAAAGAAATATTTAACTTTAAGTAATAATTGGTTGTGTCTACTTCAAGATCTTTATAATATAGATTAAAAATTGAACTTCTAGAGCTATTTATATCTTGTTCTCTTATTGTGTTTTTATACGTTTCATATATAACTTCGATATTACTTTTGCTAATGTTTTGATTTTTCCATACATCCCCATAGTCTAGTTTATAAAGGAATATTCGAATTTGCGAGCACCAATTATATTCTGGTTTATTTATGACAGACTCATCCAATTTGTGTAAACGTTGGTAGAGCATTTTTGGAAATCTATCGTCACCAATGTAAAACTCTTTTCCAAATTTCTACTGCTATATGGGAAGTATTAGTTTCTAGCCTAACTGCGAAATTAGGAGTTGTTGTCATGCATTGTAACATATTTTTAATATAATGAGTTTGGTATTTTTCTAAACATTCGGTGTGATTTAAGCCCCAAACCTCGCACCCGTATAGTGCAGTTGCATTTACTACTGTTTTCATTAATGTTTCCTTTTCTTCCCAGCCTACTGATTTTCCTTTTGCTAATATTTCTTTTACTGTATGCGTAGCTATTTTTGATTTTCTAATGCTTTCTGCAGCCATATTGTTAAATTTACCGGAAGCAGCGAAAATTACGCCTAAATAAGAAAATTGATTAACGATTTCTATATTTTGATTCTTATAAGAAAATTGAAGGTCCTTACTTAATCTACCTGTATGAAATATTACTAGTTTAGTTTTATTACAGTTAACCTACAATAAATTTTCATTGCAATAATTTTCCAATATTTTTAATATCTACTGGAGACCCAAGTAACACAAATGCCCTAAAATCGACGTCAGTGTGACGTCCTAATTTACGTCACATAGACGTCTAGAAGACGTCTCAGCGTGGAGCTGTACGACGTCATTTTAAGACGTTGTTTAGACGTCATTATAAGACGTTGTACCGACGTCATTATAAGACGTTGTTTCGACGTCATTGACTACGTTTATCTCGCACTAGTTTATCCACTTAAATGCTAACCCGCTTGAGTTAAGCGGGTTAAACGTGCGAGATAAACACGTTAGTTTATCGCTAAGTGAAGTAACTTAAATAATGGGTTGAGTTAACTAACCTACTTGAAATTTTGCGAGATAAACGGTTAAGGCTATGGATTAACCTCAATTAAAAAAAAAAACGTTAAATAATTTATAAAATACATATTACTACACTCAAAACTTCTAAAAACTGTTTGTTTCGAGGTTTGCCTCAAAATCGTGAGCGTTTTGTTATTATTATTATTATAATATGTCATCCGCAAAATTTTCTATCTGTCCTTATTAAACAGAAGTGGATAAACGCCATTTATCCTATAGTCATTTTAAAACATGCGATATAAACGAACTGGAGTTAAGAGTTAGTTTTAAGTCACTAGATTTTTGAGCGGATTATGTCACTGCGAGATAAACGTAGTCATTGTAAGACGTTGTATCGACGTCTTTTAAGACGTTGTTTCGACGTCATTTTAGGGCATTGTTTCGACGTAATTTTTATGGTATAAACATAAATGGTGGTAGGAAAAATAAATAATTTAATTCTAGTTTTATTTATACAATATAAAAAAATTAATTAAAAAATATTAATGCAAAACAATATATGAACAATAAATATTACACATAAAAAGTATTTAAAAAAAATATTATGAAAAATACAAATTAATTAAATAAATAATGCATCTTATATCTACAAAAAAAGTTATGTACATATTTATTTGCACGTTGTTGTGTGGTACATATTTCAACTAGTTCACCATTGCTTGTTTATATTCTTCATAATGGCACTTCGCTTCGTGTCTTACCATACCTATCTATAAAAAAGTAATTGTCATAAGCAATATAAGCACAATTTTATCTACTTACAATATACTAAATTTTCAATGTTCGTATTAAGAAATTTCAGTATTTTCAGTATTCTCCCGTGGTAATTAAAATGCTGGACATGACACAAACACAAAGATGGCGGAGGGTGCGTTCATACATAGTAGTCTGAGCATATGTCAATTTTTATTAGATTTATTTTGCTGTAATTTCTTTTAATTTTAGAAAAGAGTTGTAAATACAAAAATGAAAATATAATTCTTTCGACTTACCAAATTATTCTAAAATCTCCACCTTGTATAATTTATATTCAGAATTGGGCTGCTGGGAATAATTGTTAATTGCCCGAACCAATTTTTTTTATATTTAAAATTTTCGGGCCAAGGGCAATAAATTTTATTATTTTTATTACGCAGCCAACATTTCGGCAGTTTGAATAGAATTTGTACCAACAAATTCTATTAAAGCAAATGCCAGTCTATACAAGAGAAATTAGAAATTAAGTTTTTTCATTAAAAAAAAAAAAATGCAACTTGGTCAAGATCACCAGAATCGCAATATGTATTAAAAATCACTAGGATGTCTCTTTGTCGATGGTTTACTTGACTCCAATCGTTTTAGAAAAGCTTGAAAGGGAAGATGTAAAGATTCTTGGAAAACTTAGGAAAGTGGGATTTTTGGAGCTATAGGAAATGCTCAGGTAAAACCGTAAAACTATATAGATAAATTTTTGTTTTTATATTATATATTTCCCTTTATTTATACATTTGCTTTTGTATTAGCAACATTTCTTAAAACAGTTTTTTTAAAGCACTACTAGGTTTTGTTTAAATTGTTGAAAATTAATATGTCCATGATTTTTATACCAAAAAATATAACAGATATAAATTGTTTCCGTTTCGCATTAATAGTTATGTAAACATGTAATATGTTTTAAATAAATAAAATATAAATATCACCACGGCATACATATATTTGGGTGTGCCAATCTGCTTCTATTCGTAGATTTTGGTAATGACAATACATAAATAAATATATATATGTAAATATAAATTAAGTTTTATATTACATTTATTCTAATTTTAAAAATCATTATAATAAACAATATATTGTTATATATTTTTGCATAATGAATTGATATATAAACAAAAATAATATATCCCTTCGTGTGTTATTAATTGCCAAATTACATAAATTTAAAATATGAATTTTTAATAATATGAAAAATAAAGTAAAAATAATCGTCATAAAGACGTCAAATTAGACATGTAAAAAAAGGTTTAAATAGACCTAATTATGACCGTATAAAGTCGTCATATGGACGTCATAGCGACCACAAATCTGATGTCTAAATAGCCCTATTTCGGACCAAAAATCAACGTCACAGTGTCGTCGTACAGACGTCGGATTAGACGTCTAAATAGACCTATTTCAGACCAAAAATCAACGTCACATTGTCGTCGCATAGACGTCTGATTAGACGGCAGTATATGACTTAAATTCAACCTGATATCGACGTCACTTTTTGGTCGACCGTCGGTCAGTGTTACTTGGGGAGTTACCCAAAATAACAAGATCGTCAGCATAAAGCCAACGTTATTACTTCGTTTTGTCGATTTAAATTTATATTAGGTCCACTCATACCATGGTTTTTAAAATATTTTTCTATATCATTTATATAAATTGAGAACAGAAAAGGGCTTAGAATCTCGCCCTGTAAGACCACTTGTGATATGTTAATTTCGTTTGACAATTTATCCCCTTTTTACCTCTCGCTAAGAGAGGTATTGCATTCATGCTAAAAATCGCATATCCAGATTTTATTGAATAAGCACGTTTTAAGGTCTCTACAATCCGATTTTAACATTTTTACGATGATGTCTGTGTGTGTGTGTGTGTGTGTGTGTGTGGATGTGTGTGTGTGTGTGTGTATGTGTGTGGGATGTTGGAAGGACGGTTACTCAAAAACTATAAGACTTAAAATTTGTTTAACAACGTATTTCCCAATCGGACATTCATGGGAAGATCTGAAAAGGTTTTGGTAATAATTGGACAACCGGAAGTAGAAGATTCTTGAAAAAAAATCTTCTAAATATTATTTTTTGAAAATTTTTCGTGGTAATATTAAAGAAAATTAAATTCTCTATCTGATACATTTAAATATTTTATTATATATTCCATAGATTTAGAGATAAAAGAAGTATAATATATAAAATAATCTGTTGTAATAAATTTGACAGCCGAAAGAATGCCATGAAAAATAGTTGATAATTTAAATTATTTGTAACTGACAGATAAATGTCAGTGTCAGAAATAATGAGTAATGAATTAAAAATGTACTTGGAGAATCCCTTAGTTCTTGATCTGTGACTATTATGGAGATGACAAGTCTAGGTTGAAGGACTTAAATTTGTTTCAAACATTATGGGACAATGTACACCAGTACTGTAGACTAGAGTAACTTTGAATTGCGAAAAAGCTATCAAATTCTTCTCAAGTAAGTTGTAAATATTGACAAAATCGGAGTGCAATCTATCCGTCACTTTATTAAAGGGAATTAAGGTTGTTTAGATATAACAAGTATGAAATAATAAAATGTAAAAGAAGATATATAAGAATAGATGCACAATCCAGATATATACATTTTAGACCGCCCAAAATTAATGTTTTTACTAGAAGAATATGAAGAGAAAGTAAACAAAGTTGTTCGAATTGAAAATTGCTGTTACCAGCCTAATATTTATATATGGTAAACTCTACTTTGTAATTTATTGTAACATAATTTATGGTAAAATATCTTCATGTTGAGACATGCTATTATTGAATAATAAAGAAGTTTATACGTCATAGATTTATATGAATATATTATTTGTATTTATAAAAATAATCTTTGCTTTATGCATACAGCCAGGTAAAATATACGGCGAGAGGTTATGTGCTGGCCACATCAGATTTTTTAATTTGTAACACTGCTAAATTATATAATTTGTTTATAACTCTAATATATTTTGAAGATATACCATTTAGATACATTTTTAGCCACAGTAGTTGTTGATTTATATTGTCAAACGCGCGTTTGAAATCGACAAACAGTGCAAAGACTTCATTTTTCTTCAGTCTTAAATTTAGGTCTATTATTGTCTTTAGATAAAATATACAGTTCGTGGTTCCCCTGTTTTTCCGGAAGCCCATTTGGTTTTCCGACAGGATATTATTTTCTTCAGACCAAATTTGTAGTCGGTTGTTTAATATTTGGGTGAAAATTTTAGCAATATTATTCACGAGTGCGATACCCCTGTAATTTGCGGGGTTCTGTTCGTCCCCTTTTTTAAATAGTAAAGTACAATGTATTTTACCCCAAAATTCGGGTATTTGTTCTATATCCAAAATTGAGTTGAAAAAGTTTAGGATATAATGAATCCATTTAGCTGTAATACATTTATAGAATTCATTGAAAATTTGATCTGCCCCAGGGGATTTATTTAATTTACTTTTTGCTAAGCCAATTTCCAGTTCATCCAATGTGATAGATTTATCTAGGTAAGGATGCTTGCAGTCTGCGAATGACAATAATTTTTTTTCCATATTTGGGTATTCATTTGCATAGAAAGATTCCCAGTTTTGAAGTGATACTTCGTTTATATTCTTCTTGTACGGTTTTAAACAATTAATTGTCCTCCCTTAGAGAATTTTTAATTTCATTTGCATGTTCGTTTTTATAGAATCGGTGCTCTGTAAGTACATTTTTTTAACTTCTAAATATGTATTAAGATCTGATTGCAAGTCTGATTTTTGGTAGGCTCTTTGACATTTTTTAGCATTACGCTTACTTATTTTACAGTTATCATTGAACCAAAGATTAATCTTTTTGTATTTATTACATTCAGTAATATTTTTATTTATTTTTAGCATTCCGAAAATACATGCTGCCTCTTTTATCGCAGCTAGTAGGTTTTCATTTAAATGATTGCAGTCATTACTATTAAAATAAATTAAGTTTGAGTTATCTAATGCTTCTTGATAAAGTGTGACGGAATTTATATTGAATTTGAAATGAACTGAAAACTGGCATGCATTATTATTTTGATCTGCATTGATATTATTCATTACTGGTTTATTTTGATATTTTATAATATCCATGCTATGAAAAGATGAGGTGATTGTCGGAATAAATTCCATGTATATCACATTTTCCAAAAATGCCCTATTTGCCCAAACTAAGTCTATAGTTGACTTACCATTTACACTTAGGTAAGTATCCTTACCTGGTCTATCTCCTTCCACTCTGCCATTCAAGGTAAACATACCAAGGTTTTCCATGACTTTAATTAATCTCAAACCCCTATTATTAGTCTTATTGTGTAGTGCCACTCTATCGTTCCAAATTTTTGTTGAAAGAAAAGTATTGTGCTCCATTTGATTTAATTGTCCTAAGTGGGCGTTAAAGTCGCCCACTAAAGCAATCTGGCAGTTGGTATACTTATCTAAATTTCAGATAGTGTTTCATAAAATAATTCTATACAGTAATCATCTCTAAGACTAGGCTTTAAATAAACGCAACCAATTATGTAAGTTTTACATTTTAATGATAATTTAATATAAACCCATAAATTAGTCTTTTCAATCAAAGTCGCTTGAAAAGTATCATTTTTTATCAAAATTAACATTCCACTACTACTACGCCCCCGATCTTTTTCCTTAGTTGCTGAGCTGTGAAAAACTTGTTTATAATTATGTTTTAAAAAAGGAGGTAATTTCAATGCTTCCCCGTATACCCATGTCTCGCAAAAACAGACAATATCGGCACACAAAATTTTATTTTGTAATTCATCGTCTAAATTGTGAATTGTTTTGTATTTATACCTGTTATATTCCAAAAAACAATGTGGCCAACATTATCTGTTGAGTAATGAAGTTTACATACATTTATGAATTGAGTTTCGGTATGTTTAGGTTTGTTATTAGTGAATATTGGGTTACTTATCTCTAAATTTGGTGTTCTTGAGGTTGAAGGGTTTGGTCTAAAAAAGATTTCCTGGATGTAGAAGGTCCGATGTTGGTGTTGCTGTAGTACGTTATATCTTGACTAGGAGTCGATGTGCTTTCCATAGAGCTTCCCTTCGATGTGATTGTAGATATTGTGGTTGACTGAGTGTGGGGCTTGTATAATTTCTTCTGTTGCACTGGTTTGGAGGGCGATTCCGCTGATGACTCGCTAACTCTTCCGCGTTAGATTATTTTCACCCCATTGCGTGTAATTTTAGCTTTTAACCCTTGGTCTGTGTATTTTTTCTTTAATGCGAGGTTTTCTTTTAGTTTTTCCCTATCGCGTGATGTTAGAACCTCATTAATGAATATTTTGCTGTTTTTTAGTTTATATCGGTTCTTTAGGATATCATTTCTCATATATATGGAGTCGAGTGTCAGTAGAACCGGTCTGTTGTAGTTATTGCCTTCTCCAACTTTTCCTAAGCGAAAACATTCGGCTATATCTCTATTCTGAATTTCAATATTTAGGTATTGTTTGACAATATTCTGCACGGAAAGACGAATATCAGTCGAATTATCTTCGATAATACCATGGATAAATAGATTTCTTTTCTTGATTTGCTTTTCAAGGTAGTAGATTGTTCGGTCCCTCTCATCAAATTTATTTGATACATTTTTAATGACTAGAGTTACTGGCACTACTTTCTTTGATCTGTTTGATATCTGATTTCATTTCTTCTAGTATATTTAATTTGTCAGGATATCATTTAATTTTTCTTCCATGACAATGTGCGTGTTTGAGGTTATGTGTACGTTACTATCGGTTATGACGTGGTATCGTGGATTATTAATAGTATAAAGAAATTTTCCTGACAGTTTTTAATGCTTCACTTTGTATAAAATAGGTAAACATTAGTAAATGAGAATATATAATATTTTTTTAGCACCTTTCTCTAAGCGCGCAAATTGTTCAACTTTCTCATTCGGCTACAATGTTGCCAATTAGAAGATAAATATGACAAGAAGATTGAATTGAATTACAAGAAAAAGTCACTAGAATTACAACGTCGTCAATGGGGGGGTGAAAGCTGATGGGAATTATTGTGACAGAAGTTGTATCGACCAAGTGAGGTAAAGGGCGAGGGGAAATAACTTTTGACACTGCGGATAGAGGCAGCACATGTCGCAAAAGAGTTTGACCATTGGCCGATTAGATGGCAGCATGTTCAAAACAAAATCAACAAGCCGTTGGTTGTGAAATATTTGAAATCACTCATGTTTTCGCTCTCGAAGTGTCAGCATCAGTTTATCTAATTCATTTTGTGTATTACTCTTTCGTTGTTTGTTGTTATTTTTATTGTTTCGTTGTTTGTTGAGTTATTTTTGTTTCGTTGTTGCTATTTTTGTTACTTAGTAGTCTTTGTGTGACGCTAACGGTTAAGTTCTTTTGTGTGAAAAGCTTTAGATTATTGGTCGGTGTCGAATTCCGAAGTTGCTAAGGCAAATCTAATGGAAGGAAGGAAAGTAGTAAAACCTGTTACTACTTCATTAATGCAAATCAAAACACCGGAATTTGATGGAAATCTTCGTCACCAACAATTTGAAGCGGCTGCGAAAACATAACTGGACGTCCACAGAGAAGGCTACAGCGTTGACTATCTTGTTGCATAGAGAAACTACCGACAAATACTGAAGGAGGAAGAACAAGAAGACCACGACCAACTAGTCAAGCTGTTGGATATGCGGTATGGCAATGCACACCTGGAGTAGGTTTACCAGACGCAACTGAGGAAGCGTTATAAAAGTTCAAATGAAAGCCTTCAAGAATTTGAAGCCGATTTAGTTCGTTTGGTTCGTCTCCTACAGCGTTTTGGTGTGCCTGGCCATTAAATCATTTATCTACGAAGTTCGAGACTCAGCAAGTACTGCGATTGGTATACCTAAAAACATTAATCGACGCATTGTAACCAATCGCGAGTGCGACAAATTGCTGCTGATAGAAATGAAAACACGGAAGATTTAGATGAGAGGTTGCGACGAATTGAAAGGGAAATGTTTGCTGGATGAAATAAACTCCGCTGTTGGAAATGCGGTGAACTGGACCATCCGCAGAGAAGTGGCGATTACGCACAGCGAAGACAGAACAAACTACCGCATTAGAGTAGATGTCACCATCAGTATTGGAAACACTTCCTATAAACATCGTGCGCTGTTAGCTGAGGTTGAAGATGAATGAAGACGTAATGACAAGGCACGGTTTTATATGTGATCTGAAGAAGGGAATGTTGATGGTCAATGAAGAAGAAATAGTATTAAACCAACGAGACAACAAGGCTGTGCGCGTACTAATGGCCGAAGACGCTATCCTGCCAGAACGAAGTGAAACTATCGTGGAAGCACAATTAGATAGTAGGTTCTGTGAGAGAAATATTGTTATGCTTGAGCCCAGAAATGATGATGCCAAAACTGGCACTGAAGTTGTTTTCCGAAAATCACTGGCCAAAGCCAGCCAGGTAATACCAGTTCGAATAATGAACATAAATGGGGTCTCTTGGCCGTGTGCCTGAGTGTCTGGTCGCGAATCTGGGGACCCGGGTTTGATCCCGACCGACGCCAAAATTTACTTCGCATTTTAATGGCACAAAATTGACCCCTGTGGCGCACTCTCCACGCCAGCAATGAGTGCCCGTGAGGTGACGCCTGGTAAGCGCCCGCACGGTACAAATATTCCATCATTACCGATATCTGTATGAAGCAGATTGGCACACCCAGCAATGGGTAATATGCCGTGATGAAATATTTATTTATTTAATTATTATCCTGTTGTTCTTAAAAGAGGAATAAATGTAGGAGAATGCTTAGCAGTATCCTTGATTATTCGAACTGTAAAGGTCAAGGACAACATATATCAAGAAAATTCGGATACTCTAATCAATCAGATGTCAACACCGTTTCAAGAATTGACCGCCGACCAAAGAACCAAGGCAAAGATTAGTTAATTAGAAATTTTCAAGGTGTGTTACAATTCGATAAGAAAGCCAAAGGGAGAACTAATATAGTCCACCATAAAATAATCACCGGAGACGCAACACCCATCTACCAACAAGCAAGAAGACTACCATTGGCGAAGCGTGAGGAAGCTGAATTCAGGACAAGATGGAAGGTGTAATCGAACCTTCAAGCAGTCCATGGGCTTCAGTAGTGGATGCTATACCCAATTTTACGTTGATTATCATCAACTCAACAACGTGACGAAGAAGGATAGCTACCCATACCTCAAATAGACGACACACTGGACACTTTGGCTCGATCAAATATTTTTTTTACTCTGTATCTAAAATGCGGATACTACCAAGTAGATTTGGATGCAAAAGACAAGGAGAAGATAGTCTTCCTCATTGGTGATGGACTATGGCAATTTACCATAATGCCGTTTAGGCTCACGTTCGAGGGCCACATGAAGAATTTGGAAGAGATTTTTCAGAGATTGAGGAAGGCTAACCTGAAGCTCAGTTCAAAGAAGTGTTTCTGTTCCAAAAAAAAGAAGTTCATTACCTTGGACACGTGGTTTTTGGTAAGGGTATTGCAGTTGTCCCAAAGAAAATAAGGGCTGTGAGAGACCGGCCAGTACCTAGGGACAAATATGAGCTTAGAAGTTTCCTAGGTTTATATCCTGATTATCGACGTTATGCACGTGGATTACTGAAGAAGGAAGCATATTTATCTAGGAAATGGACTGTAAAGTGGCGTTTAAAGAACTGAAACATTCCTTGTCAAGCACACCTATCCTAAGAAAGTCAGGTGGCGAGGTGGATAGAGAGACTACAGGAATACGATTTCAAAATCGAGTACAGGACAGGTACCAGCCATCGTAATGCCGACGCATTGTCCAGAGGGCCATGCCAAGATGAATGCGAGCATTGTATTTGAGTGGGAGAGAAGCATTCCACCATCGCAAAAATAACAGTAGTCGACGATAGTTGGCAGCCCGATGTACTACGCAACGACCAAGAAAATGACCCGATTTTGAAAATTATACTGGAATGGAAAGCAGAAGAGAGCAAATCAATATGGGAAAATGTTGCACCACACTCACAGAGTGTAAAATCATACTGGGCGCACTGTGACTCCTTGGTGATTGAGAATGGCTTGTTAAAGCGTGTGGTACAAATTTCTGATGGAACTGAGAAGAAAATCAGTTGGTTATTCCTTAGAGTACAGTTTCAGACGTGTTAAAAGAGATACATGACAGATCTGGAGGAGGCCATTTTGGAGTCAACAAAATATTAGAAAGATTGCATCATCGGTTTTACTGGGTTAACTGCTAGGAAGATGTTAAAGACTGGTGTAAGAAATGTGTGGTTTACGCTGGAAACAACGGTCTGCAAGGACGACGAAGAGCTGCAATGCGTCAGTATAAAGTTGTCAGTCCACTTGAGCGCATTGTGATTGACTTGACCGGACCATTTCCAGAAAGTGACGACGGAAATAAATACATCGAGGTTTTCGTGGACTACTTCACAAAGTGGGTTGAAGCCTATCCATTACCCTAGCAGCAAGCCACCACGGTCGCTGAAACATTAGTCAAAGAGTGTGTATGCCAGTTTGGTGTACCACGTGAACTTCATTCTGACCAGGGAAGAAATTTTGAGTCTGCCGTTTTCTAAAAAATTTGTAAGATATTAGGAATTAATAAAACGAGGACAACCACATTATATCCGCAGTCCGATGGCATGGTTGATCGAATGAACAGAACGACAATCGATACTTGTCGAAAAGGTAGTCTCTAATCACTAAAGAGATTGAGACCGACATATTCATCTGTTCCTGATGTCTTATCGTTCATCCGTGCATGAAACAACAGTCAAACTCCTGCGAACATCTTATTCAGGTGCGATTTGCGCTTACCATGTGACTTGGTGTACGGCAGTAAACCTGGGGAAGACTTAGCCGGGGAAGATTACGTTAAGGACTTACATGGAAGAATGGGTGACTTCCATGAACAAGTCCGCACGGACATTCAAGTTGCCGACGGTCGAATGAAGGACCAGTATGATATCAAGGCAGTAAAAGGTGGATATCAACCTGGGGATTTAATGTTGCTTTACAATCCACAAAGGCGTCGTGGTTTATCACTAAGAAATTGGGAAAGTCCTTATGTGAACGTTAAAGGATAAACGACGTAATATATAGAATTAAAAAAAAAACACCTACCGGCAAGCCGAGAGTACTATACTTTAATCCGCTAGCCCCTTTCGCCGGTGACAACCATGAAGACCGTCATGACGCAACGGTTCGTCGAATCATAGTTCACTTTTGAATACTTCATGGAAAGCTATTCCTCTGGTCATCTGCTAGAGAATGACATATTGAAACTAGCGGTACCAAAGTTAGGTTGTGGACTAAATGGTTTGGATTGGAGGACTGTTACGAACGTGTTAGAGATCCTATTCCGCTTTACCAGAGTTGAAATTCTCATCTGTAGCTTTAACCCTAACAGACAGAAAGAAGAACTCAAGCGGACCATCGACTGTCACTTCTATAAGACTTCTAAATGCACCAAGGGTAATGCATGACGTTATGATGAACTATTCCGGGATGAAACAGCCTAAAGGAGGGGGCAGTGTAGCGTGCGACGCCACTGACTCTAGGAGTACGCGACCGCCGCCACTGGTCGAACGTGCTAGAACGGCCGCCGCGCTGATGATGTAACTGGGCGTGCTATCGGCGTAGTAAACACGTCGCGACCTGTTTAATTATTTAGGGTGGGCTGATCTTTTGTATTCAGTGTTATTATCGCATCGAATGCGCTAGAAAAAGTACGCCGCGCTATATAAACACGTCAGGGAAGCCAGCCGCGACATTTTGATATATACAAGCATTGTAAAATGATCAGTTGGTGATATAAATAATCTACGAATTGTGAATATAAATAAATATAGTTATATATATATATATATATATATATATATATATATATATATATATATATATATATATAGTGAAATAAATATTGTTTAAATAAATAATATTAGGCTGTAATTCATTGATATTTCCTTGACTCTTCCTCCACTCATCCTTTCCTAAGGATGAGTCGAGGTGAAGTGAAACCTTTACTCATAAATGAAATTCATAAACGTCAGTACTGAGTCGCTAAGGTTTGAGTAGAGTATGTGTCGAGAAGGAGATTTCTTTTTACTTTTCTTGCTAAGAGAGGTATTGGATTCATGCTAAAATCGCATATCCAGATTTTATTGAATAAGCACGTTTTAAGGTCCCTACAATCCGATTTTAACATTTTCACAATAATGTCTGTGTGTGTGTGTGTGTGTGTGTTTGTGTGTGGATGTATGTGGGTGTGTGTATGTATGTGTGTGTGTGGGATGTTGGAAGGACGATTACTCAAAAACTTTAAGACTTTATATTTGTTTAACTACGTATTTCTAATCGGACATTCATGGGAAGATCTGAAAAGGTTTTGATAACAATTGGACAACCGGAAGTAGAAGATTCTTGAAAAAAAATCCTTTAAATATTATTTTTAAAAAAAAATTCTTGATAATATTAAAGAAAATTAAATTCTTTATCTGATACATTTAAATATTTTATTATATATTTTATAGAGTTAGCGACAAAAGAAATATAATATATAAAATAATCTGTTGTAATAAATTTTACATCCAAAAGAATGCCATGGAAAATAGTAGAAAATTTAAAATGTTTGTAACTGACAGATAATGTCAGTGTCAGAAATCCGGAGACATTACTGAAGATTTTTTCTGGGAAGTACATACATTATATGATTTCTTAATGTATTATTAGCTAAATATTTAATATTATAGGTATATTACACATACCCTTCAAAAATACTGTTACTCCCGACAATGAATTGGAAAATCTCGAAAAATTAGAAGAGTAGGACAAAATTTCTTCATAGAATGAAATTAAATTTATAAAAATCTAAATATAAAGAATAGATATAAGTAGAATTTTTGATGTAGAGTGTTGGTATACAAGAAATGTTAAATACAATAGGGCAGGAGCAGTCATGTGACTTTGTTGACCTTGACAAGCAGATATGGGGGCCCATGTTAGAATGAAAGCTAGTACTTATGTACATAGATGTCAAATAACATAATATTTCGTTCTAAATTTCGTGATTTTCCAATTGCAAATGGTTTATTTTCATAGACAAGTAAATTCCACACTCCTGGTGATAAATTAACCACGTGAGTATAGAAAAGAGTAGATTTGTTAGAAGGTGGACGAACATCGATGACGAGGTGAAAGAAGCAGTTCATTTCTGACTGACATTTGAAGTAACATCCCTTTTTTACCTTCCGTCACCTCTAGGTAAGGAAGGTATTGTCTTTGGTCAAAAAATTCAATGATGAGTTTTTACTGAATAAGCATGTTTTAGGGTCCCTATAATACGATTTTACCATTTTTACGATGATGTCTGTATGTATATATGTATGTATGTATATATGTATGTATGTATGTATGTATGTATGTATGTATGTATGTATGTATGTATGTATGTATGTATGTATGTATGTATGTATGTATGTATGTATGTATGTATGTATGTATGTATGTATGTATGTATGTATGTATGTATGTATGTATGTATGTATGTATGTATGTATGTATGTATGTATGTATGTATGTATGTATGTATGTATGTATGTATGTATGTATGTATGTATGTATGTATGTATGTATGTATGTATGTATGTATGTATGTATGTATGTATGTATGTATGTATGTATGTATGTATGTATGTATGTATGTATGTATGTATGTATGTATGTATGTATGTATGTATGTATGTATGTATGTATGTATGTATGTATGTATGTATGTATGTATGTATGTATGTATGTATGTATGTATGTATGTATGTATGTATGTATGTATGTATGTATGTATGTATGTATGTATGTATGTATGTATGTATGTATGTATGTATGTATGTATGTATGTATGTATGTATGTATGTATGTATGTATGTATGTATGTATGTATGTATGTATGTATGTATGTATGTATGTATGTATGTATGTATGTATGTATGTATGTATGTATGTATGTATGTATGTATGTATGTATGTATGTATGTATGTATGTATGTATGTATGTATGTATGTATGTATGTATGTATGTATGTATGTATGTATGTATGTATGTATGTATGTATGTATGTATGTATGTATGTATGTATGTATGTATGTATGTATGTATGTATGTATGTATGTATGTATGTATGTATGTATGTATGTATGTATGTATGTATGTATGTATGTATGTATGTATGTATGTATGTATGTATGTATGTATGTATGTATGTATGTATGTATGTATGTATGTATGTATGTATGTATGTATGTATGTATGTATGTATGTATGTATGTATGTATGTATGTATGTATGTATGTATGTATGTATGTATGTATGTATGTATGTATGTATGTATGTATGTATGTATGTATGTATGTATGTATGTATGTATGTATGTATGTATGTATGTATGTATGTATGTATGTATGTATGTATGTATGTATGTATGTATGTATGTATGTATGTATGTATGTATGTATGTATGTATGTATGTATGTATGTATGTATGTATGTATGTATGTATGTATGTATGTATGTATGTATGTATGTATGTATGTATGTATGTATGTATGTATGTATGTATGTATGTATGTATGTATGTATGTATGTATGTATGTATGTATGTATGTATGTATGTATGTATGTATGTATGTATGTATGTATGTATGTATGTATGTATGTATGTATGTATGTATGTATGTATGTATGTATGTATGTATGTATGTATGTATGTATGTATGTATGTATGTATGTATGTATGTATGTATGTATGTATGTATGTATGTATGTATGTATGTATGTATGTATGTATGTATGTATGTATGTATGTATGTATGTATGTATGTATGTATGTATGTATGTATGTATGTATGTATGTATGTATGTATGTATGTATGTATGTATGTATGTATGTATGTATGTATGTATGTATGTATGTATGTATGTATGTATGTATGTATGTATGTATGTATGTATGTATGTATGTATGTATGTATGTATGTATGTATGTATGTATGTATGTATGTATGTATGTATGTATGTATGTATGTATGTATGTATGTATGTATGTATGTATGTATGTATGTATGTATGTATGTATGTATGTATGTATGTATGTATGTATGTATGTATGTATGTATGTATGTATGTATGTATGTATGTATGTATGTATGTATGTATGTATGTATGTATGTATGTATGTATGTATGTATGTATGTATGTATGTATGTATGTATGTATGTATGTATGTATGTATGTATGTATGTATGTATGTATGTATGTATGTATGTATGTATGTATGTATGTATGTATGTATGTATGTATGTATGTATGTATGTATGTATGTATGTATGTATGTATGTATGTATGTATGTATGTATGTATGTATGTATGTATGTATGTATGTATGTATGTATGTATGTATGTATGTATGTATGTATGTATGTATGTATGTATGTATGTATGTATGTATGTATGTATGTATGTATGTATGTATGTATGTATGTATGTATGTATGTATGTATGTATGTATGTATGTATGTATGTATGTATGTATGTATGTATGTATGTATGTATGTATGTATGTATGTATGTATGTATGTATGTATGTATGTATGTATGTATGTATGTATGTATGTATGTATGTATGTATGTATGTATGTATGTATGTATGTATGTATGTATGTATGTATGTATGTATGTATGTATGTATGTATGTATGTATGTATGTATGTATGTATGTATGTATGTATGTATGTATGTATGTATGTATGTATGTATGTATGTATGTATGTATGTATGTATGTATGTATGTATGTATGTATGTATGTATGTATGTATGTATGTATGTATGTATGTATGTATGTATGTATGTATGTATGTATGTATGTATGTATGTATGTATGTATGTATGTATGTATGTATGTATGTATGTATGTATGTATGTATGTATGTATGTATGTATGTATGTATGTATGTATGTATGTATGTATGTATGTATGTATGTATGTATGTATGTATGTATGTATGTATGTATGTATGTATGTATGTATGTATGTATGTATGTATGTATGTATGTATGTATGTATGTATGTATGTATGTATGTATGTATGTATGTATGTATGTATGTATGTATGTATGTATGTATGTATGTATGTATGTATGTATGTATGTATGTATGTATGTATGTATGTATGTATGTATGTATGTATGTATGTATGTATGTATGTATGTATGTATGTATGTATGTATGTATGTATGTATGTATGTATGTATGTATGTATGTATGTATGTATGTATGTATGTATGTATGTATGTATGTATGTATGTATGTATGTATGTATGTATGTATGTATGTATGTATGTATGTATGTATGTATGTATGTATGTATGTATGTATGTATGTATGTATGTATGTATGTATGTATGTATGTATGTATGTATGTATGTATGTATGTATGTATGTATGTATGTATGTATGTATGTATGTATGTATGTATGTATGTATGTATGTATGTATGTATGTATGTATGTATGTATGTATGTATGTATGTATGTATGTATGTATGTATGTATGTATGTATGTATGTATGTATGTATGTATGTATGTATGTATGTATGTATGTATGTATGTATGTATGTATGTATGTATGTATGTATGTATGTATGTATGTATGTATGTATGTATGTATGTATGTATGTATGTATGTATGTATGTATGTATGTATGTATGTATGTATGTATGTATGTATGTATGTATGTATGTATGTATGTATGTATGTATGTATGTATGTATGTATGTATGTATGTATGTATGTATGTATGTATGTATGTATGTATGTATGTATGTATGTATGTATGTATGTATGTATGTATGTATGTATGTATGTATGTATGTATGTATGTATGTATGTATGTATGTATGTATGTATGTATGTATGTATGTATGTATGTATGTATGTATGTATGTATGTATGTATGTATGTATGTATGTATGTATGTATGTATGTATGTATGTATGTATGTATGTATGTATGTATGTATGTATGTATGTATGTATGTATGTATGTATGTATGTATGTATGTATGTATGTATGTATGTATGTATGTATGTATGTATGTATGTATGTATGTATGTATGTATGTATGTATGTATGTATGTATGTATGTATGTATGTATGTATGTATGTATGTATGTATGTATGTATGTATGTATGTATGTATGTATGTATGTATGTATGTATGTATGTATGTATGTATGTATGTATGTATGTATGTATGTATGTATGTATGTATGTATGTATGTATGTATGTATGTATGTATGTATGTATGTATGTATGTATGTATGTATGTATGTATGTATGTATGTATGTATGTATGTATGTATGTATGTATGTATGTATGTATGTATGTATGTATGTATGTATGTATGTATGTATGTATGTATGTATGTATGTATGTATGTATGTATGTATGTATGTATGTATGTATGTATGTATGTATGTATGTATGTATGTATGTATGTATGTATGTATGTATGTATGTATGTATGTATGTATGTATGTATGTATGTATGTATGTATGTATGTATGTATGTATGTATGTATGTATGTATGTATGTATGTATGTATGTATGTATGTATGTATGTATGTATGTATGTATGTATGTATGTATGTATGTATGTATGTATGTATGTATGTATGTATGTATGTATGTATGTATGTATGTATGTATGTATGTATGTATGTATGTATGTATGTATGTATGTATGTATGTATGTATGTATGTATGTATGTATGTATGTATGTATGTATGTATGTATGTATGTATGTATGTATGTATGTATGTATGTATGTATGTATGTATGTATGTATGTATGTATGTATGTATGTATGTATGTATGTATGTATGTATGTATGTATGTATGTATGTATGTATGTATGTATGTATGTATGTATGTATGTATGTATGTATGTATGTATGTATGTATGTATGTATGTATGTATGTATGTATGTATGTATGTATGTATGTATGTATGTATGTATGTATGTATGTATGTATGTATGTATGTATGTATGTATGTATGTATGTATGTATGTATGTATGTATGTATGTATGTATGTATGTATGTATGTATGTATGTATGTATGTATGTATGTATGTATGTATGTATGTATGTATGTATGTATGTATGTATGTATGTATGTATGTATGTATGTATGTATGTATGTATGTATGTATGTATGTATGTATGTATGTATGTATGTATGTATGTATGTATGTATGTATGTATGTATGTATGTATGTATGTATGTATGTATGTATGTATGTATGTATGTATGTATGTATGTATGTATGTATGTATGTATGTATGTATGTATGTATGTATGTATGTATGTATGTATGTATGTATGTATGTATGTATGTATGTATGTATGTATGTATGTATGTATGTATGTATGTATGTATGTATGTATGTATGTATGTATGTATGTATGTATGTATGTATGTATGTATGTATGTATGTATGTATGTATGTATGTATGTATGTATGTATGTATGTATGTATGTATGTATGTATGTATGTATGTATGTATGTATGTATGTATGTATGTATGTATGTATGTATGTATGTATGTATGTATGTATGTATGTATGTATGTATGTATGTATGTATGTATGTATGTATGTATGTATGTATGTATGTATGTATGTATGTATGTATGTATGTATGTATGTATGTATGTATGTATGTATGTATGTATGTATGTATGTATGTATGTATGTATGTATGTATGTATGTATGTATGTATGTATGTATGTATGTATGTATGTATGTATGTATGTATGTATGTATGTATGTATGTATGTATGTATGTATGTATGTATGTATGTATGTATGTATGTATGTATGTATGTATGTATGTATGTATGTATGTATGTATGTATGTATGTATGTATGTATGTATGTATGTATGTATGTATGTATGTATGTATGTATGTATGTATGTATGTATGTATGTATGTATGTATGTATGTATGTATGTATGTATGTATGTATGTATGTATGTATGTATGTATGTATGTATGTATGTATGTATGTATGTATGTATGTATGTATGTATGTATGTATGTATGTATGTATGTATGTATGTATGTATGTATGTATGTATGTATGTATGTATGTATGTATGTATGTATGTATGTATGTATGTATGTATGTATGTATGTATGTATGTATGTATGTATGTATGTATGTATGTATGTATGTATGTATGTATGTATGTATGTATGTATGTATGTATGTATGTATGTATGTATGTATGTATGTATGTATGTATGTATGTATGTATGTATGTATGTATGTATGTATGTATGTATGTATGTATGTATGTATGTATGTATGTATGTATGTATGTATGTATGTATGTATGTATGTATGTATGTATGTATGTATGTATGTATGTATGTATGTATGTATGTATGTATGTATGTATGTATGTATGTATGTATGTATGTATGTATGTATGTATGTATGTATGTATGTATGTATGTATGTATGTATGTATGTATGTATGTATGTATGTATGTATGTATGTATGTATGTATGTATGTATGTATGTATGTATGTATGTATGTATGTATGTATGTATGTATGTATGTATGTATGTATGTATGTATGTATGTATGTATGTATGTATGTATGTATGTATGTATGTATGTATGTATGTATGTATGTATGTATGTATGTATGTATGTATGTATGTATGTATGTATGTATGTATGTATGTATGTATGTATGTATGTATGTATGTATGTATGTATGTATGTATGTATGTATGTATGTATGTATGTATGTATGTATGTATGTATGTATGTATGTATGTATGTATGTATGTATGTATGTATGTATGTATGTATGTATGTATGTATGTATGTATGTATGTATGTATGTATGTATGTATGTATGTATGTATGTATGTATGTATGTATGTATGTATGTATGTATGTATGTATGTATGTATGTATGTATGTATGTATGTATGTATGTATGTATGTATGTATGTATGTATGTATGTATGTATGTATGTATGTATGTATGTATGTATGTATGTATGTATGTATGTATGTATGTATGTATGTATGTATGTATGTATGTATGTATGTATGTATGTATGTATGTATGTATGTATGTATGTATGTATGTATGTATGTATGTATGTATGTATGTATGTATGTATGTATGTATGTATGTATGTATGTATGTATGTATGTATGTATGTATGTATGTATGTATGTATGTATGTATGTATGTATGTATGTATGTATGTATGTATGTATGTATGTATGTATGTATGTATGTATGTATGTATGTATGTATGTATGTATGTATGTATGTATGTATGTATGTATGTATGTATGTATGTATGTATGTATGTATGTATGTATGTATGTATGTATGTATGTATGTATGTATGTATGTATGTATGTATGTATGTATGTATGTATGTATGTATGTATGTATGTATGTATGTATGTATGTATGTATGTATGTATGTATGTATGTATGTATGTATGTATGTATGTATGTATGTATGTATGTATGTATGTATGTATGTATGTATGTATGTATGTATGTATGTATGTATGTATGTATGTATGTATGTATGTATGTATGTATGTATGTATGTATGTATGTATGTATGTATGTATGTATGTATGTATGTATGTATGTATGTATGTATGTATGTATGTATGTATGTATGTATGTATGTATGTATGTATGTATGTATGTATGTATGTATGTATGTATGTATGTATGTATGTATGTATGTATGTATGTATGTATGTATGTATGTATGTATGTATGTATGTATGTATGTATGTATGTATGTATGTATGTATGTATGTATGTATGTATGTATGTATGTATGTATGTATGTATGTATGTATGTATGTATGTATGTATGTATGTATGTATGTATGTATGTATGTATGTATGTATGTATGTATGTATGTATGTATGTATGTATGTATGTATGTATGTATGTATGTATGTATGTATGTATGTATGTATGTATGTATGTATGTATGTATGTATGTATGTATGTATGTATGTATGTATGTATGTATGTATGTATGTATGTATGTATGTATGTATGTATGTATGTATGTATGTATGTATGTATGTATGTATGTATGTATGTATGTATGTATGTATGTATGTATGTATGTATGTATGTATGTATGTATGTATGTATGTATGTATGTATGTATGTATGTATGTATGTATGTATGTATGTATGTATGTATGTATGTATGTATGTATGTATGTATGTATGTATGTATGTATGTATGTATGTATGTATGTATGTATGTATGTATGTATGTATGTATGTATGTATGTATGTATGTATGTATGTATGTATGTATGTATGTATGTATGTATGTATGTATGTATGTATGTATGTATGTATGTATGTATGTATGTATGTATGTATGTATGTATGTATGTATGTATGTATGTATGTATGTATGTATGTATGTATGTATGTATGTATGTATGTATGTATGTATGTATGTATGTATGTATGTATGTATGTATGTATGTATGTATGTATGTATGTATGTATGTATGTATGTATGTATGTATGTATGTATGTATGTATGTATGTATGTATGTATGTATGTATGTATGTATGTATGTATGTATGTATGTATGTATGTATGTATGTATGTATGTATGTATGTATGTATGTATGTATGTATGTATGTATGTATGTATGTATGTATGTATGTATGTATGTATGTATGTATGTATGTATGTATGTATGTATGTATGTATGTATGTATGTATGTATGTATGTATGTATGTATGTATGTATGTATGTATGTATGTATGTATGTATGTATGTATGTATGTATGTATGTATGTATGTATGTATGTATGTATGTATGTATGTATGTATGTATGTATGTATGTATGTATGTATGTATGTATGTATGTATGTATGTATGTATGTATGTATGTATGTATGTATGTATGTATGTATGTATGTATGTATGTATGTATGTATGTATGTATGTATGTATGTATGTATGTATGTATGTATGTATGTATGTATGTATGTATGTATGTATGTATGTATGTATGTATGTATGTATGTATGTATGTATGTATGTATGTATGTATGTATGTATGTATGTATGTATGTATGTATGTATGTATGTATGTATGTATGTATGTATGTATGTATGTATGTATGTATGTATGTATGTATGTATGTATGTATGTATGTATGTATGTATGTATGTATGTATGTATGTATGTATGTATGTATGTATGTATGTATGTATGTATGTATGTATGTATGTATGTATGTATGTATGTATGTATGTATGTATGTATGTATGTATGTATGTATGTATGTATGTATGTATGTATGTATGTATGTATGTATGTATGTATGTATGTATGTATGTATGTATGTATGTATGTATGTATGTATGTATGTATGTATGTATGTATGTATGTATGTATGTATGTATGTATGTATGTATGTATGTATGTATGTATGTATGTATGTATGTATGTATGTATGTATGTATGTATGTATGTATGTATGTATGTATGTATGTATGTATGTATGTATGTATGTATGTATGTATGTATGTATGTATGTATGTATGTATGTATGTATGTATGTATGTATGTATGTATGTATGTATGTATGTATGTATGTATGTATGTATGTATGTATGTATGTATGTATGTATGTATGTATGTATGTATGTATGTATGTATGTATGTATGTATGTATGTATGTATGTATGTATGTATGTATGTATGTATGTATGTATGTATGTATGTATGTATGTATGTATGTATGTATGTATGTATGTATGTATGTATGTATGTATGTATGTATGTATGTATGTATGTATGTATGTATGTATGTATGTATGTATGTATGTATGTATGTATGTATGTATGTATGTATGTATGTATGTATGTATGTATGTATGTATGTATGTATGTATGTATGTATGTATGTATGTATGTATGTATGTATGTATGTATGTATGTATGTATGTATGTATGTATGTATGTATGTATGTATGTATGTATGTATGTATGTATGTATGTATGTATGTATGTATGTATGTATGTATGTATGTATGTATGTATGTATGTATGTATGTATGTATGTATGTATGTATGTATGTATGTATGTATGTATGTATGTATGTATGTATGTATGTATGTATGTATGTATGTATGTATGTATGTATGTATGTATGTATGTATGTATGTGTGTGTGTCTGTGTGTGTCTGTGTGTGTGTCTGTGTGTGTGTCTGTGTGTGTGTGTGTGTGAGTGTGTGTGTGTGTGTGTGCCTGTGTGTCTATGTATGTGTGACAAAAGTTCCGGATCCCATAACTTCAATACCACGATTCCAAAAATTATATTTTTTTCGTATTCCTCAAGTTTACATCCAGAAGAACAAGTGATTAGATTTTGGTTATAATTGGTGAACCGGAAGTACCCTCATTTGAAGATTTAACAGTTAAATTTGATTTATTGACATTTAATATTATTATAACTTAAAGAATATATTATTCTCTATACGATTTGATTACTTTTTATACTTTATATTCAATAGATACAGAGTTAAAGAATTTTAACGAAATTAAATTTTATAATCCAGCCAGCTTATGCTAAACATGGAAACTACTACTATATTCATATAATTCAAATTGACAGATGTTAGTATGAGTAAAAAGTAAATTAATGTGGCAGAGATGAGGATGTTGAAGTAGATGTTGGTGAACACACGGAAAGATACGATAATAAAATAACTCTAGTGTTACAATTATCTAGAAAGATACAAGAAAGACGATTACATTGGTTTGAACCTGACATGAGGAGAAATGAAGAATTATATTTGAACAAGAATGAGTAGTTTAGTAATGGGAGGTTGAAGAATCAGAGGAAGACCAGAGATAAGATGGAAGGACTGTATTGCGGAAGACTTGAGAGAAAAAGAACCGAATGAGAACGACACGCAAAAATAGCGACCCCTAACGCATGGGAAAAGCTAAAGAGGAAGAAGATGTCAGTGTCAAGTGCAATTTAAATAGTTTGTTTATGAAATAATTTTACTGGAAATTTAGAATCTTTTGCAAGAAAAATTATGCATGGAATTTATACATTATACATAGGATTGACGGAAGGTATAGTGCTAGCCACAACAGATTTTTTAAAATAAAATTATCTCTTTTAATAATAATAACTCAAGTATCTGTTTCGTTAGTAATATGTGCTTAAATTTTATTAATTGCCGCCGTGTACTTTGAGATTTGTAGTAATCTATTATTATTTGATTTAAATAATGTTATGTATACAGGTTTCGATAAAGACATTAACATATTAAATAAGAGTACTTTTTATTATTTTCGTACAGAGCAACATATATTTCTCATTTCTTGATAATGTCTTTAATAAATTATCTATTATCAATAAAAAAAAAATATTAATTATATTATGAGGAAACGAAATTTATTTTTCAGAATAATTTAAAATGAATTCCTATTTCCCGCCACCTTCTCGGCTGTCAAACATAGTTCTCTGACGTTTTCATAGTTGTTATCACGTTTTATAAGGGAGGTAACAAATCATCTACTAAAGCCGCTTTCTTTTTACCCAGTATATCAACTCCGAATAGCTCATATCTACCCAAAAATAGAATTCCGCGTTCTCTTTAAATGGGGTTAAATGATCTTGTACTATTCATTTTTTTCGTTCCTGCCCCGCAAAGCACCATGATAGAAACTGGACTAAATTGATTCTGAACTGATTCTGAATGTCAATGCCACGTCAATTTGACTGACTGCTATGTATTTTGTCTTGTTTGTAAGTATTTGATATTAAATGACAGAAATAGAAGTAATTAATTAGTTTCAAACGTTATATTATGTTTCATTGCCTTAAGAAATACATCCATATTTAAACACTCAAATGTAAAATAATTTAATGTGTCAAAAATAAATCACATATACAACAGATTATGGCTACAAGAAAATTCAGCAGATGATTACGTTATAAATATAATGCTATATATGTTTTTCTTTTCTACATCTGATTTTAGAAAACATACTGTTTTTTTAGGATTAGTTCAGTTCAATTCAGTACGAAGTAAGATCAGTTCATTTTCCCCCTAAAAAGAAAGCGCCTAATATATTATCCTTAATCTATGTTCTATAGAATACGTGCACGTCTCATTGATATTCATGTCAAACCCAGCTGAGTGGAGGTAAATATATGCTAGTATGAGATAGATATATTACATGTTTTAGATTTTTTGATATTTGAAGTAATTTTTACCTCTCGCTAAGAGTGGTATTGGATTCATGCTAAAAATCGCATATTCAGGTTTTATTGAATAAGTACGTTTCAAGGTCCCTACAATCCGATTTTAACATTTTTACGATGATGTCTGTGTGTGTATGTGGATGTATGTGTGTGTGTATGTATGTGTGTATGTGAGTATATGAGTGGGATGTTGGAAGGACGATTACTCAAAGTCTTTAAGACTTTATTTACGTTTTTCCCAATCGGACATTCATGGGAAGAACTGAAAAGGTTTTGGTAACAATTGGACAATTATATATTTGATAGATTTAGAGATAAGAGAAATATAATATATAAAATAATCTGTTGTAATAAATTTTACAGCCGAAAGAATGACATGGAAAATAGTTGAAAATTTAAATTGTTTATAACTGACAGATAAATGACAGTGTCAGAAATCCGAAGACATACTGAAATTTTTTCTGGGAAGTACATACATTATATGATTTCTTAATGTATTAATAGTTAAATATTTAATATTATAGGTATATAATAATAACAATACTTTATTAAATAGCGTCAGCTAATACATACATAAATGTTACAAAAAATGTATTATATTCATTGGGTTAAAAGTCATTTGTAGATTTTGCTGATTTCAAGCTGTAGGTAAATTATTATACATTAATAGTCCATTGTGAAAGATAGATTTACGAGTTTTCGTATTATTAGTTCTGGATATATATATATATATATATATATATATATATATATATATATATATATATATATATATATATATATATATATGATCTTCAACTGTTTCCGAGAAAAGCGAAAAATCTAAGAAAAACTGACAAAGATAGCGATCGAATAAAATTTTGTCTATGTCAGTAAAAAGACTATAAAAAACAATAAAATTTTATATGAAACATTTTTCTCAATTTCTTATAGTTACGTAGTTATATGAAAATTAAATATTGACGAAGGTCGCCACAACATTTCACTTTTGATTTTTATAAAATAACAAAAGGCCATCTAAGATTACCTCTCAAAGGTAAACAAAAAGTCTCAATTAATCAAAATCGTAATTCTTATAGTTTTCGAGATAGCAAAGGTAAATCTCGTAAAAACTCATTTTTCACTGCGTTATATCTGGGAAACTATTAAAGATCGGACACATTTTGACTGAGCTTTTTTTACTCATTTTGATCAGTATTATATGCCCTTAAAGTTTGTGCACCAAGTTAAGGGACACCCTGTATATAGTTGGTTAACTTGTCGAGTAGCATAATTATGTGTACGAGAAACATATTACACATATTCTTCAAAAATACTGTTACTCCCGACAATGAATTGGAAACATCTCGAAAAATTAAAAGAGCAGGACAAAATTTCTTCATAGAATAAATTACAATTTAAAAAATCTAAATATAAGGAATAGATATAAGTAGAATTTTTGGTGTGGAGTGTAGGTATACAAGAAATGTTAAATACATTAGGGCGCGAGCAAACATGTGACTTTGTTGGCCTTGACAAGCAGATATGGGGCCCATGTCAGAATGATAGCTAGTAATTATGTATATAGATGTCAAATATCATAATTTCTCATTCTAAATTTAGTGATTTTCCAATTCCATGTGGTATATTTTCTTCGACAAGTAAATTCCATACCCCTGGTGACTAATTAACTACGTGAATTTAGAAAATCTTGAAATTTTTAATGAAAAATTCTGACATTTGACATTTATGTACATAATTACTATTTATCATTCTGAAACGGCCCCCCACATCTGCTTACCAAGGCCAACAATGTAACATGACTCTTCGCGCCCTATACTTATGTAACCAAAAAAAGGAAGTGGCGAGAGGTATTGTGCTGGCCACAACAGATTTTTTTTTTTAGAAAAATGATGTTTTAAAAGTAGGCGCAATTATATTGACAAGAGTGACAAGCATATAAACCAGTAGTTTGTTTAAAAATTTAAATTTATATAGTTCAAAATACAAGTAATTTAAAACAATGAGTAGGTATAAAATTGATTAGTAGACAAAGGTTTATTTCAGAAGAAAAATTATTTTTGAGTTTTAAGTCAATGATTTTAAAATACCACACTATAAACAAGAAATGTCCAATGGAACTAAAAATGTGATACATGTGAAAACACATTATAAATTTATAATTAGAACTACACAAATATCAATCAGGGACATCAAAAATTTTACTATAAAGTAGCAGTTACCACAAGAAAACTAAAAACCAAAAGTTTATTGAAAGAATTAAATCGAGTTGAAATTAAGGAATGCTTCATTAGTAATTCTACTAAATATAAATATATTTGGATTACGTTTGTTTAATTTATATTTTTAATAGGATAAATAAAACTTACTATTTTGTAGTATTTCGTTTCATTATTAGAGATGCCTTTATATAAATATACAAGCTCGTACAATAATTCCACGATCGTTTTTAATCCTTCCGCTAAATTTTCAATTTTTCATTTTTGTTCTTACATAAAGTTATAATATGAAATATTGCAGTTTTTGTAAGTTGCAACTACATTTTATTCAACGTATAAATTTTTGTAACTTTTTTTTTGTATCTTTGATTACACATTCCATAACAATCTGTCATGTATTTTGAATATCACTTCAAAACAAAAGGTTTACCGGAAAAGATACCACCTCTCAGCAATAATCCTTTTAAGTATTTAAACAAAATTATATTATTTTGTAATAAATATTGTTGTTTGGACAAATAAGTAAGATAAGATGGCGGACGTAGACACGGCAATTATTGCGACGAGTTAAACAAGCTCAAAAAAAGTGATATAATTGAAATAATAATAAGTGGTGAAATACCTGGTCGAGTAGCTGAAAGTGTACGAAAATTTCTACAACAATTTCAGTGCCAACTCTATAAACGAAGAGAATAATGAATGTTTAAATAACGTGTGTGTGATGAAAAAAAGTTTTCTTCAACAGCAAATTGTTCTTTCAAAAAAACTTGAAGAAAATTATGAAAGCCGCATAAAGGATCTCACCGAAATTAATAATTTAATAAAAAATAATCTGTAAAATAATGAAAGTGACAAATAAAATATCAAATGCCACTAAAACAGAAAACAACTACTCTAAAAAATTAAGAAGTAATGTCTCAGCGTGTTCGGTAGCTTCACCTGACGAGAAACAGGTGAACGAAAACAATACATCTACTGAAAAAATAACAATTAATGGTATAAACAAAGCTTCTGTCAAAAATCCTGACAAGAATCCACCATCAGCATCCGACACCAGTGAGGATAAGGAAGCCTGGAAAGAAGTTAAACGGGTCAAAGACAATAACTGGAAAGCCAATCGTGTACAAAATACCAACTATGGAACCCTTCAAAGAAATACTTCTCTTAAGAGTGTTGCAAAGTTTGTTAACTTCCATCAACGGACATTACTGAAGAAACTTTAGCTAACTATCTGAAATCCAAAAATTGTACAAAAATAAGATGTCTGAAACTTCAGTCAAAATATTCAAATGAATATTCCTCATTTAAAGTATCTGTAGCTGTTGATCAAGCAGATATAATAAAAAAAACCCAGATACATGGCCTCAGTATACATGCATTAATCCTTTTTTAGCGAGACTAAAACAAAAATTTAGTTGAATACAATAATTTGAACGTAATTCATTTTAACATACAATCCGTTCGAAATAATATTTATATACTCGAACATTATTTACTCTGTTTAAATTTCAGTTGTAGCGTATTATGTTTGACAGAACATTGGCTCTGTGACTTTGAAATTATTAACTTTAAAATTGATAAAATAATGTAGCATCTGTTCAGAATCGTCAGGCAGGCTATGGAGGAACCATGATTCTCATTAAAGACTCTTATGAATTTGTTAATATTGAAAGCATACACGAATTTTCTGAAGAAGGTGTTTGCGATTTAAGTGCTATTACAATTACAGCATATAATATAATTATTATATGTATATACAGACCAACTAAAGGTAATTTTAACATATTCATGAATATTTTGGGGAAAGTCTGTGAATCATTAATTACAAATGCTAAACTTGTACTTTGTGGCGATTTTAACATTGCTTTTAATACAGGCTCAATTGAAAATCAATTATTTACTGAATTCCTCATTTCACAAGGCTTAAATACAACAATTTTTGAAAATACTAGGCGACAGAATTGCCTTGATAATATTATTATAAACGATATTATCTACAATAATATTACGTATATACTAAAGTGCTACACACATATTTATCCGACCACTCTGGACAATTGCTTACATTGAAATTACCTACATCTGCTACAACATTTTCTTCAAAATTAGTAGGACCCATTACCCTGTCAGGATTAAATTTATTTTATAATTACATTAATAATATTGACTGGAGTTTCGTGAATGATGTTGTACCCATTAATAATATTTTTGAAAAATTTATTAATATTTTTGTAGCTGCTATAAATGTCGCATTTCCTTTTAAATCTATCAAACCATACTCAAATCATGCCTATTGGTACAATGATACACTTTTCAATTTACGTGAAAGAATTCAGTTTTTTTTCAGATCTTAAAAGCAGTTTACCCAATTTACAAACCGATGACTATAGGTTTGTTCATAGAACGGTTTAAAACCGTCAGCAACCGTCAGAGGCATGCGCAGTTACATAAAAGCGTTCGCAGAGTCACAAATTTCCAACTCTAATTATTAGTTCAATGTTCATAGAAACTATCTGACTGGTTGCTGATCGGTTGCCAACTATCAGAATAATTTCCAACTCGGAAGGAAATTTAAAATTTGAGGCATGCGCACTTACACTGTTTTGACAAGACATTTGTATTTGTTTTGATTACAGGTTTTGATTTCATTTAATGTTTGGTTATATACTTACAAATAAAATAAATTAGTGAATTAAATATTTTACGGTAAGTAAATCATTTTAAATTAACGTAATAAAATAATAAAAGATTGACTCAATGACAAGTGTCACTACAGTGATCGATAATATCGATATATTTACTACCAAAATTAAGCAGAGACATTTATTATTCATTTTAAAAACTTAAGTGACATAATGCTGTTCACAGAAGAATTCAAACAGTTTGATTTGCAACCAGTTTCAAACCACGCATGCGCACTCAAACTCAAACTCCAACCGTTGGAAATATGTTCTATGAACAAACCTTATATAAAACTCAAAAGAACATATAAATATGAAATATTGAAAGCTAAAAGAGGTAAAAATGACAATTATATAGTTCATAGTAGCAATAATATGAAAGCCATGTGGAACGTAATAAATTCCAATTATTGGGAAAAATTTTGAAATTGCAATTGCAAAACAACTAAAAATATATTTTGAATCAAATAATATATTATGTAAATCTCAATTTGGTTTCAGAACAAATAAATCAACTGGATTAGCACTAATAGAATGTGTTAATTACATAATTGAAGGAAATGAGAATGGCTTTTATACCAGTGCTCTATTCTGTGATTTGACCAAAGCATTTGATTGCGTCTGCCACGATCTCTTAATAGAAAAATTGAAATTATATAATGTTGAAGAAAATACTATCTTATTTTTTATATCTTAATTTTCAGACAGACATCAATACGTAGAAATAAATGGTATTAAATCTGATTACTTGCTAATACACCACGGAGTTTTACAAGGTTCAGTTCTCGGCCCAATACTATTTATAATTTATATGAATGATATATTCTTCTCTATCCTTTACAAATACTAATTTAGTAATGTTTGCTGATGATTATTATTATTAGCTTTTAAATCTCTTTTACCCTTTCGGGTGTCGAGATTATTATTACGTCTTTTTATTCAATATTATTTATAAAGGCCTTCCATTCATTTCTGTTTCTTGCTTTCTTTTTCGCTTCTTGATTACTAATTTGGTTTCTAACTAGTATTTTTTCAATTTGATTCTCCTATGTCTCTTTTGGTCTTCCTCTTTTCTTCATTGGTCTTATTCTTGCTTTCCACACTAGTTTCGTATGTCTGTTTTCAGGCATTCTTGTTAAATGCCCATACCATGCTAATTGTTATTGCTCTATTACTTTATGAAAGCTTTCTATTTGTAAACCATTCCTTATGTGTTCGTTTTTCAATTTATTCAGTCTCGTAACTCCTTCGACTTTCCTGAGGTATCTCATTTCGGCTGCTTGTACTTTACATTTTATTCTTTGTTTTGCTATCCATGATTCGCTACCGTAGTCTGTGTACTGTTTTATATAATGTTTTTTTGTCTTCTTCGATATGTATTTGTTATTCAATATTAGTTTATTGATGGCGTGGTAGTTTTTATTTGCTTGTTGGATTCTCCTATTTATTTCTTGTTCTATGCTTCCTTTATTGTTAATGGCTGTTCCTAAATATATAAATGTCTCTACCTGCTCAATTATTTTGTTGTTAAGCGTTAAGTTTGTATTTATTTCTTCCTTGGATATCACCATTGTTTTTGTTTTTTCTAAATTTATCGTCATGTTGTGTTTAACTAATTCTTTGTTCCAAATATCTTAATTATATTGCATAGCCAGTATCGCCAAGTCATCTGCAAATACGAATTCTGACATCGTTATTCTTTTTAACTCGTGATATCCAATTTCGACTTGTTTTATTTTTTTCTTGATGTTCTTCTTGTGGTCCAGAAATATAATAAATAATAGGGGGTTTAAGGCTCCTCCTTGTGTTAACCCTTGAGTTGTTTCAAATTCTTCTGACGTTTCAGTACCTGTTAGTTAGATGTTTTACTATATATACTCTGTATAGCTGTTAAAAGTTCTTCTCCAATTTGCTTTTGTCTCAGTATGTCCTACAATATATCCCTCGGTACTCGGTCGAATGCTTTTTTAAGATCTATGAATGTAATATGTAGTTTTCTGTCTTTTCTCATTGTATTTTCTATTAATGTTCTTAGAGTAAATATATGATCTTGTGTGGAATGTCCTTGTCTAAACCCACTTTGCGATTCCTCCATGGTATTTTCTACCGTTTTTCTCAGTTTCTTTTCGAGTATTGCCTCGTATATTTTTGCTGCTGTGCATAATAGTGAGATTCCTCGGTAATTATTACAGTTTTTGCTGTCACCTTTTTTGTATACTGGAAATATGACAGCTTTCTCCCAATTGGATGGTATTTTTGCTGTGGACCAGATTCTACTTCTACAAGTTTTCCCCTTCCTCTCCCATATATTTCAATTGTTCCGCTTTAATATTGTCATGTCCGGCTGTTTTCCCATTTTTTAGTTTTTTAAGTACTTCTTTTAATTCGGATTCTATAATGTTTTCTAATCTTTCGTTTCCTCGCGTATATGTTAGTTGTGTAGTTTCTTCTTCATTAGTTTTATTCATTGTTTGGTCAGCATCCAGAAATTCTTTAAAATGTTCTTTCCATCTCGTCATTATTTTGCTTGTTTCAGCCAATATCTTGCCTTGTTTATTTTTTGTTTGATTTAGATTTTTTTGCTTCTCTTTCTTGTAGCTTTTGAGAGTGGAGTAGAATAATTTTTGATTTTCTTAAAAGTTTTCTTCTAATGATCCTCCGAATGTTTCCCATGTTTTGACCTTAGCTTTTTTTATAATTTCTTTAACTATTTTCCTTTGTTTTTTGTATTCTCCATACTCACCTCCGCTATTTGTTTTTAAATACTGTAACACGAGCTTCGGGGTGCGAGGTTTATGTGTCAGGCGGTTAGGTTGACGTGTGGAAATACTTATTGATAAATAACACTTACCGTAGGCGGCCTGGATCAACAGCTGATGTTCTGCGGAATCGACGTACTATCTAACACTCCACTTGACAAAGTTATCGGGTTCCAAAATAAATAATTATTGTAAAGTTCCAAATAAATTTAATGAAAAGAATTTAATATAAAAATAAAGGATAAAAATATATAAATTTACGAATATAAAATAAAACTAATGAAAAATAAAACAAAATTACTAGTTTATAAAATAAACGACTGATAATACAGTAAAAACGTAAAGTTTAATTAACTTAAATTTCGAAACAAAGGCACGTCTGATCAGGTCGAAAGCACAAGACAGAATCGTCTTTCGATTTGATGGAAATACTTAGTATCTTTTAGAGGGGGTAGGAAAAATACGGCATCCATATTGTCCTGTGTCTAGTGCACGTAGTCTTAATAATTTTAAGACTTAATTGTCTACCAATAAATGTCAAAGCATAAACACAAAGACAACGTTTGGATACCAATTACCCATGATATAGTATGACAATGTGAACCCAGATGCAGCTGTCATAATATGATAAGAATTTCTAAACTAAATTTTGACATTTATAACTTAAATAGATAAACAGATTTGAAATATTATTATTGAAACTATTAATTAGAAACGTTTATTTGTCATCTGCATTCCACATTCTGACACTATCCCCCCCTTAAGACATAAATATATCGCGAAATTGATATATTTATTTTTAAGTTATACTAAATACTTCCTAAAAAGTCTAATTCTAACTAAATATACTAAAATACAGCGATACATGGATAAACCATCTGAAAAATTCAAACATAATAAAAATACACAATAAACTTAAATTCACAAATATTAAAGTCTCTAACGGTATCTGGGCAGATGTCACGAACATGGGGCAAGGGAATTGTTTCATATTTCACCCAAATGTCACTGGCACTAAGTTAAGGGTTTTATACCGAAATCACTGGCATTTTTATACTACACAAACTGTCTCGAGAGGCACAGCCGATTCATGGGTTTCTTCCTGCTGCTGCCGCTGCTGCTGCTTCTGATGAAAGTGGTGCAGATAGCGGTTAGCAAGCGCATGCCATAAGCTAGCCCACAAAAACATCTTAGGACGCTGGTGTAACCTGGTGGCCTTCTTCAGGGCAAGGTAGTTAAGGATCACGCCGCCAATGTATCCACATACACAGAATAGAGTATACAGCAGCGCTATTACAGAAAAGTAGTTGCCCATTCGCGACAGAAATCCCCACACTTGTTCAGCTGAAGTAGCAGCCATGTGTGCGAATTCTTTGGTGCTGAACACATTAGGTATATGGTAGCCTTGATGATCCGTGACACCGCCAATGACGCGACGTGTTACAAGACTGGTGATGGCTTGTTTTTCTGTAGGGAACAGCAACGCTTTCTGAAATTGTTCCATTTCCTGCTGCGTGTATACTCCATGCGAGCTAATGGGTGATATTTTCGTCATGTGGAGTATAGGGTCTTCTTCATTGGCGTCAAGTACAAGAGGGTCAGGTCGAGCATGGTGCATGTCTGGATATAGTTCCAGCCATTTGTTCTCCAGGTGGAACATAGCTGGTAGTTTGTCACTACAATCCACCTGAGAACCGTGGTCTTTTATAATATGTGTAATGGGAGTCATAAACTTGGACTCATTCTTATAATAAATAGGGAGCTCTTGGTAGCAATATTCTGACCTTCTGTACTCGACGACCTTGGCACTGCACCGGGCGATGTAGAGCACCTCTCCGACGACTCTGCCAATGTGACCGGGAGCATCACGTACGAGGCCGCTGACGACGTCTGGTGACTGCAAGGCAAGGGCGAGGCGATTTTGTAAGATTTACTCTCGCAGACGACACCGTTTTAAAATGGAATCATAAATTAACTCTCCCATGTGTCGTTTTACGGCAATCTCCAAGAATAGCAGCTTACTCAATACTAGAGTCATCATATCTGTATTTTGTTCTAATCTTGGAGACTTCCGATAGTAAAACCCAAGGGACGAATCGAAAATCACTAGCAGGCGGTTTTGTTCTGTCCTCCATGCTTGCTGATGACAGATAGTTTGTGGCTTCACTAGCTTGAGAGCGAAAACGGTGTCGTACGCCTCCACCACAACGTACAGCTGCGGGTTGGTGGAGTCGCCATTCTTCATGGCGAGTATTGACGCAACGCCTTCATACAATACGTCGATGCCGGTCGCTGAACACTCTTCATAAATCTTGGACTCCCAAATCACTTCTCCAGCTAAGTCGTCGAAGCAGTACCCTGCACTATAAATGCATACAGTGCCCGTGCGTAGGTTGAGTCGGTTGCTCTCGACATCAGCTACGGCGCTGTAATCGTGCATGCGGATTGTGATGGCCACGCTCACGACAGCGTCGTCATACGTAATTTCGTTTGTGGTATATTTAACACCGTGACATCTGCCCGCTGCGTCCAGGTTACCGGCAATGGTGACTGACACTTCTGTTGTCCCATTCATCTGGATGTTCGAGATGATGCCTGCACCCAGTCCAGACAAATTCAGTTGGTGGAACCTGTGTGCATCACGACAAGCAGCAGGTTTTACATAAAAAATATATTTACCTACCCCGCACGCTACGATACTAGCGTGCGAGTGCATACCACAGTGGGTTATAAGTTGCTGTACCGTGATCATGCAGGTGTACACGTGCACTTCTGAATACCGTCTTTCTTGCACCAGCTGAATTTTCCTTTGCTCGGTTTTGGACGCGTTCCTTGGGTCTAAGCATGGTTTTACATTTAATAGAGATAGCCGTGTAATTTCGGTATCTCTATCTGTACAATCATAGGCTATTATTTCTGCCCATGTTACTAGATTGCTCATGATAAGCAATGCTATGCCTATTATGAACAGCTTCCCCTCCATAACGCCTTTTCTGAAACAAAAAATCAAACTCTGCCTTTCCGAATCCACGGGAGGTCAGGGGCGGGGCCACTACTCCTAGTGTGGTAGCGGTGATTATTTGAATTTACAGATTGTGTTGGGATAATGGGTGTAGTGTTGTCGTCATGGGTTCAATGACACAGTCGGCATGTGGCTGTGTGTCAGCTGAGACGTCTTCAGATAAGACATTAACAGTCGGACTTAAAACCTTTTCAAGTGGCTGGGATTGCGGCACACTTATTTTTTGTGCAGTTGGCGGTAGTATAGGGAAAAGCATATCCTCATCTAAATCGTCATTATCAGTATCGAGTTCAAGTGGTTTATTATAATTACTAAAACAAGGCTTTAAACGATTAATATGAATTTTCTGTTTTTTTCTGCCAAATATTTCTTTTATAGTTGCATTAACATCATTAATTTCAATAATTCTAAAAGGGCCTGTCCATTTCTTGGTTAATTTTGAAGATAAACCGGGTTTTATTGTTGGATTGAATAAATATACTTTGTCGCCAATTTTAAAATTTGGAATAGCGGTTTTTTTATTAAAATTTCTATGAACTCGTTCCGTAGTTTTTTCCATATGGTCTCTTGCTTTCTGATGCGCAATTTTCATCCTTTGCATGAATTCGCTGGCGTAATTTACGTCAGTGTCATAGCGAACACGCAAAGGCTTGAAAATCTCATCATACGGCAATTCTATGTCTCTACCAAATAGCAAGAAGTACGGACTTTCGTTCGTGGATGAATGAGTCATTGAACAATATGCTGAAACCGCATACGGGAGCCATTCGTCCCAGTCACAATGATGTTCTGTATTCATATATTGTGACAGTAAATCTTTCAATGTCCGATGTGTGCGCTCTAACATGCCGTTTGTTTGCGGTCGGAAAGCCGTAGTTTTCAAATGCTCGCATTCTAGTGCTTTGCACACTTCTTGCATAAGGCGGGAGACAAAATTCGTACCCAAATCCGTCAACAACTGCCTAGGCACTCCATATCTCAATACAATACCCGTTATAAAATGTTTTGCTACCGTAGCCGCTGTACAATCTTTCATTGGAAAAGCCTCCAGGTACCTAGTAAAGGAGTCTTGTACCGTCAATACGTAAACGTTTCCATTGTCTGTCTTAACTAGTGGTCCGACTATGCCCATAGCAATACGGTCAAAAGGTCTTTTTACGGGGTCGAATTTCTTTAACGGCGCCGGTTTCATGTGCGGCGATGTCTTTCTCTGAGCACAAGAGACACACAACTTAACGTAGTTCTTAACGTCTTCGTACATATTAGGCCAGTATACCCGTTTCCTTAAACGATCGTAGGTTTTGTCGACACCTGTGTGACCGGACATAAGGGTATCATGATAAAGGCGTATGAAATCCGTGCTCAGCTTGCGTGGTAAAACATGTCTACCGTCGCTATTATCATCGTTACTCAGATATAGTATATTATCATCATCTAAAAAGTAGTCTAAATTTTTTTCACCGTCAAGTATTGAATTAATTACAGTGTTAATTTCCGCATTTTTCCTTTGTTCTTTAAAAATATTATGTCTGTCCCAAATAATAGGTTCGTAGTTATTTTTGCCAAGTGTTCGAATAGGTTTTAGTCTAGAAAGTGCATCCGCATTTCCATGTTTTTTTTCAGGTCTATAATTTATTACAAAATCGTACTTAGCTAGAGTAATGGACCATCTTGTTCGTCTGTTAGTTGGGTCATTGTTGGTCAGTTGCCATTTAAGTGGCTGATGATCTACATACGCGGCAAAAGGTTTTCCATATAGATAGCAATGAAAATGTTTCACACCCCAAACCAAAGCAAGAGCTTCTCGGTCTGTTGTACTGTATCTTTGCTCGGCATTTGATAATTGTCGACTAGCATAAGCTATCGGCATTTCATAACCGTCATATTGTTGACTAAGAACTGCGCTAATTGCAAAATTTGATGCGTCTGTACATAAAATAAATTTCTTAGAAAAATCCGGATATTTTAGTAGCGGTTCTTTACATAAAGCATTTCTCAAAGTATCAAATGCTGCTTGTGTCTCTTGTGTCCAAACAAAAGGCACACCCTTCTTAGTTAAAACAGTTAACGGAGTAGATAATTTGGAAAAATTTGGAATAAATCGTCTATAGAAACCAATTAATCCAAGAAAAGATCGAATTTCAGTTATATTTGTCGGGGGTGTTAAATTTTGAATAATTGAAATTTTTTCAGGTTCCGGCTTAACACCTTCACCTGATACGAGTACAATATGGCCTAAATATGTGGTTTCTTTGACCATGAATTTACATTTTGTAGGGTTTAAAGTTAAATTCGCGCTAAAAATCTTTGTTAATTTTGAAATGTGTTCACTGTAATCGTCTGAACTAAAACAAATAATATCATCTAAATACACAAAACAATCGGTCTCCGTTAATCCCGTTAAAACTGTGTACATTAACCTTTGCCAAGTACTCGGGCTGTTTGCTAATCCAAACGGCATCCGATTACATTCATAATGACCCCAAGGTACTGAAAAAGCTGTTTTTTCGCGGTCGCGCGGTTCAACTTCCACCTGCCAGTACCCCTTTGTCAAATCCAACGTCGTAAATCTCTTCGCATTACCTAATTGAGCCAAAGTTTCCTGTAAGTTGGGTAATGGAAAGAAATCACGTTTGGTCACACTGTTAAGTCCGCGATAGTCAATACAAAATCTTATTTTACTTTCACCTTCTGCAGCTTTCTTTTCCACTAAAACTACAGGTGCGGACCACGGTGACACCGATGGTGAGATGATCCCATCTTTCATCATCTCATCAATGTGTTCCTTAATTACCTCCCGCTTCGCGAACGGTACTCTGTACGGAGCGCGCGCCACTGGTGCGGCATCGCCCGTGTCAATGCAGTGTTTTACTAAGGGTGTTACACTAAGTTTTTTATCTTTACTCGCAAATATGTCGCTATACGACTTTAAAAATGTTTTAAATTTGTCTTGTTTTGAGCCTTCTAAATGATTTAAATCAACACTGTTAACAATCGAATGATCTGTCACTGAAACTTGAGCAATAAATTTGGCTCCTAAATCTGAATTTGGTAACTCACAAGCTAAAAGTGCCGTAGCTAAAGGCATGTGCGCACTCAACTCAATTTCCTGTGAACTGACATTTACCAAATTCAACTGAACATTTGGCACATCATTCTCTCGTTCAAATATTGTTCTGGCTACTAATAAGCCATGAACACCAATATCGTTAGGCTCAAGAACAAAGACACCCCTCGGTAAAGATTTTCCTAATTTTCCTGAACATAACACTGCATGACGTGGAGGTATCTTTAGGTCTTCACATAGTCTTACGTAAGATCTACGGACACTACCACACATTGTTGTTTCATTGTAGTCTGTCTTAATTTTATCGGCTTGAATATTCACATCGTTTACCTTTTCCAATGCTATGTCCTTTATTCCTATGAGTTCGAGATCGTTTACACAAGTTCCAACTGTGTCTTCATTGTTAAAATTATTAATAAATGCAACTAAATTTTCATCATTCTTATTTACAATAAACGGAATTTTGCAATTTTGTATAACTATGTTTTTATTTTTAAAATCCATTAACGCCCCGTATTTATCTAAGAAGTCTACGCCTATGAGCCCGTCGGCCTCATAAAATAAACCTTCGGAGCATACAAAAAAAGAGTGATCCAGTGTCAAATTTCCAGCTAATAATTTTAAGTTTACGAGTCCTTCACATAACAAAATATTACCTGAAATATCCACCAATTGTTCATCGGTCTCTGAAATTTTGACTTTAAGTTCTGAATTTAATTTACTTTTAATAAGCGAAACAACTGAACCAGAATCTAAAAGAAATTTATATGGTCGGTTATTTATTTCCAGAATTATAAATTTTGCTGTATCGTTCTCGAACTCAGCGACCCACGGAACTACATGAATTTTACTTATACTACCTCCCTTTGGGTCGTCTCTGAGGCAGTGTTCGCGTTTAAAGGATATGCGCTTGTCTTTGCCCGATGTCCTGTTGTTAAGCAAGAAAAACAAAATGCTTGCTTTTCTTTCGGACATTTTAGGTAACCGTGCGACTTTTCACCACAATTAAAACATCTACCTTTCATCTTTGGGTACTCACTAATTGTTTTCTGATATTTTGTTGGTTGAGTACCCGTCTTCCGTGATTCTGTCTGTCTGTCTTTCGTCGCTGTTATTTCTAAAGTACGTACGGGGTTTCGTAATGAGTCCGCTAACGTTTGTTTCACCATGCGTGCGAGTGTTTGGTCGCACAACTCTGCGTATGGCAAAGCTTCGTCTAATATATCAAATTGTTTGTAACGACAGATTTCATTCGCGAGACGAGTGCTAATTCCATTCAAAAATTGATTAATTACCAAATAATCTCGCCGGAATTGCATGCGCATTGCTTGTTCACCCGTTATCAAAGCAGTCGGATAAACTTTTTCGACTTCAGTTTCTAATCGCATCGCAAATTCGCGCAGAGATTCATCTTTTTGTTTAATCAGTTTTTTGAAATTAGATTCGTCTCCGGTTGTTGTTTGTCGTTTACCAAACATTAAATTTAACCATTTTGTCATGTTTTCAAAATTTTCAGGTCGTTTATGAGTCGGAAGTGCATAGTATAAGTCTCGAGCTTTTCCAATGAGTTTCATAGAGATTGCTACAGTTTTCTGTCTATCGTTCCATTTACAGGCACCCGCTACAACATTTACGGTTGTTAAAAATGGCTGTAAATCTGATCCTCCGGCGTATGCCATAATTGAATTAATGGCTGTCAATGCGCTAGGATCCGTAAATACTGGCATTTCGTTTTGAAAATCCGACACTACTTCCGGGATGATTGGGCTTGCAGGGGCTTGAACTTGGGTTCTTAGAAAGGATGGAGGTGCAGTTGCGTTAGGTGGAATATTGGGATATTGGTAAAGTGGGTTTGGAACAGCGGGGGTTAATGCAGGTGCTGGTAAACCCGGAAGAACATAGCTTGGAACATAGCTGGGCATATGCGTAGGAAAGGGATATGTCGGGAGACGATACGGATTATACTGTGGTTCACGGTAATTATAACCCGCTGTACTGGCTACAGGGTTATCTCGTATTACTCCATGTGTACTAAACACAGATGTAGTCACCACAGGACTTGTAACGGTTACTGGTACCGTGGAAGTAGTGTATGTAACGGTTGTAGTAGTAGGAGATTCAGGACGTGACATTTTTATTAAATTATACAAAGACGACTAGACCAGAAAACTACAAATAATCTATTTTCTAACACACAAACCAACGGTTCTTTATGGGAGTATTAGAAGTAAACTTCGAATTTTACTTCCAAATATCCTTACCAAGACTGCGCCACTGTAACACGAGCTTCGGGGTGCGAGGTTTATGTGTCAGGCGGTTAGGTTGACGTGTGGAAATACTTATTGATAAACAACACTTACCGTAGGCGGCCTGGCTCAACAGCTGATGTTCTGCGGAATCGACGCACTATCTAACACTCCACTTGACAAAGTTATCCGGTTCCAAAATAAATAATTATTGTAAAGTTCCAAATAAATTTAATGAAAAGAATTTAATATAAAAATAAAGGATAAAAATATATAAATTCACGAATATAAAATAAAACTAATGAAAAATAAAACAAAATTACTAGTTTATAAAATAAACGACTGATAATACAGTAAAAACGTAAAGTTTAATTAACTTAAATTTCGAAACAAAAGCACGTCTGATCAGGTCGAAAGCACAAGACAGAATCCTCTTTCGATTTGATGGAAATACTTAGTATCTTTTAGAGGGGGTAGGAAAAATACGGCATCCATATTGTCCTGTGTCTAGTGCACGTAGGCTTAATAATTTTAAGACTTAATTGTCTACCAATAAATGTCAAAGCATAAACACAAAGACAACGTTTGGATACCAATTACCCATGATATAGTATGACAATGTGAACCCAGATGCAGCTGTCATAATATGATAAGAATTTCTAAACTAAATTTTGACATTTATAACTTAAATAGATAAACAGATTTGAAATATTATTATTGAAACTATTAATTAGAAACGTTTATTTGTCATCTGCATTCCACATTGTGACAATACTTAATCCATTAGTGTTTCTTCTTTTTAACTTGCTCTTTAACTTCTTGATTCCACCAATGTGTATGTTTCTTATTACTCGACGTTCTTATTGTCCCACATGCTCTTTTACTTGCTTCTGTTATTATAGTTTAAAACATATTCCACATTTCTTCTATATTATTTAAGTTAGGTTTTGGAATATTCGTTATTAGATCTCTTATAATGTTCTGATATTTTACTCTTGTCTGTTCTTCTTTTAGTTTGTATATTCTAAATTTTGTAACTTTGTAATCTTTTCGTTTTATTTTGTGTTGTGGCTGTATTTCTTTTATCTTTACTTTTATTTTTGCTACCGTCAGGAAATGGTCACTTCCGATCTCGCTACCTCTTTTCACTCTGACATCTGTTATTCCCTTTCTCTGTATTCTGTTTGCTAAGAAATAGTCTATCACAGATCTTTCTTTCCTGCTCTTTACTTCCCTTGTAAATTTATGTATTTATTTGTGCATGTACATTGTATTTAATATTTGCAGATCATTGATGAGACAAAAATCTATAAGTCTATTACCATTATTGTTTTTAACATTTTCTCCGTTTGTTCCCATGATTTCCTCTAGTCCTTTATTTTGATTACCGACCCTAGCGTTGAAATCGCTCATTATAAATATAGTTTCTTCTAATTTCTCGTACTCTAACTGTAGAGTATCCCAGAATTTATCCTTGGTCTCTTTATTTTCATCTTCGCTGGGACCGTAGATTACCATTATATTTGCTGTTAAGTTATTGTCATCTTCTAGTTTAGCAATCAGTATCCTTTAAATAAATAAATATTTCATCACGGCATATTACCCATTGCTGGGTGTGCCAATCTGCTTTGTATATAGATTCCGGTAATGATGGAATATTTGTACCGTGTGGGCGCTTACCAGGCGTCACCTCACGGGCACTCATAGATGGCGTGGAGAGTGCACCACAACATATTCCCATTCTTTCAGTGCCTGTTCTAATACTTTGTTAATTAGACATCCGACTCCCGCTTGTGCTCTAGCATGTTCTTCGACTCCACTATACAGGGTGTAAACGGAACTAGGGAACGCGATTTTTCTCTTATTAGAGATACAAAAAAATCTTTCAAATAAAATTTTTAGTGTTTCTAGCAAGCTAATTAAATTAATGTAAATCAGAAAAAAAATAATTTAATTTTCGGAGATATACGTATTTTTGACTTTTTTTTAAATGGTACACCTATATATTTTTATACTATTTAGTAGGAAATAATTTTTGCTTTAAAAAAGTTTTTTAAGTTTAGTTCGTTGAATAAGCTTTGTTACGCGGGAAATTCAAATACCCATAAATAAAAATTTCTAAATAAATGAGTTAAAATCAGAATAACGATTATTTTTTTTACTAGCATTCGTTATTTTTGATCTATATTACAATTAGTTTAAAAAAATGCACTTAATTTTGTAAATAATTTTTTTCCAGACTAAAAATTAAATTCCATGACTTTTCCCTGACTTTTCCATAACCAACAAAATTCCCTGACTTTTCCAGGTTTTCCATGTTTTGGCCACCCTGTGTAGTAACGTGCGTAACATAAACTTTGTTTTTGATGGCACCCCACAGAAAGAAATCTGTGGGCGATAGATCGGGAGACCTTGCAGGCCACATTATAGGTCCCCTTGTTCCAATCCAGGCATTTGAAAATTCTTGATTTAAATAGTTTGTTACATTTATTGAATTGTGCGCAGGTGCACCATCTTGTTGAAATATCATTCCGCGCCGATCTGCTAATGGTATATCATCAAAAAAATTCCTGTTCATTTTATAAAAAAAAAATATCTTTGCGAAGTTAAAGTGCCCTCATAAAAATATGGACCCAGAATAATATTATTAACAATTCCGCACCACACATTAGTTGAAAAACGTACTTGAAAATTAATAATACATGTTTCGCGTGGATTTATGTCGGTAGTTTGCCAATAATGCGTATTATGCCTATTAAATATACCATTATTGGAAAAGTGGCTTTCATCTGCCCATAAAATTTTATTTAGAAAATGTGGATTTGTGCGATATTCCTGAATGAAATAATTGCAAAAGTGAAGTCTTCTTGCAAAATCGCCAGGATGGAGATTATGGATTTTATGTATTTTGTAAGCTTTGAATTTATGCTTTTTTAAAATCCTGCATACCTGTGTATGTGATACGTATAATTCTAGTGCAGCTTCTCTAACTGAATTTCTCGGATGCACATTAAAATATGCTAATACATCAGCTTCCAAATTTTCATTTATTTGACGAACTTCGTGATTTGCCATAGTCAGGGAACCAGTTCGACGTAGCTTTCTTTCTAATTTGAAAAAGTATGTTTGATTTGGATGAAAGCGATCAGGATATTGTTGCCGGTATAATCGCAGGGTTTCTCTTGAATTATTGTTTGATAAATGGAAACATTTCAACATATCTACCTTCTCGTTAATTGAGTATTCTTCCATTTTTACAACAAATAATAATCTAAGTTATCAATTCAATAAACTTTTTCACAGGGTTATAACAATAAACTAATACAAATGTCAAATTTTGTTTCCATAACCAGCTTTAATTTCCAGTAAAATTATTTTAATATTTTCTTCAATATCTCGAATACTATTAAGTTTAGAAGGTATAACTTTTTTAAAGCAAAAATTATTTCCTACTAAATGGTATAAAAATATACAGGGCGTACCATTTAAAAAAAGTCAAAAATAGATATATCTCCGAAAATTTTTTTTTCTTCTGATTTACATTAATTTATGTAGCTTACTAGAAACACTAACAATTTTATTTGAAAGATTTTTTTGTATCTCTTATAACTTCCGAGAAAAATCGCGTTCCCTAGTTCCGTTTACACCCTGTATTTTAATATGTGTTCATTTCTCATCCTTTTTATTCCCTTGCCTTTCTTTTTTGTTTCTGTAATACCTAATAATTTCAAATTTTCTATCTCGAATTCCTCGATTAACTCTTCTTCTCTCCCGTTTAGACTTTTGATGTTCCATGTCGCCTTTTGTCAGTTTTTTGAATATCCTTCCTTTTGTTTTAAGGAGACACCATTTTCGTGTTTATCCCAAACGTATGTTTCGTATACTCTCGCTATACTTATCTCTTTTTGGATTTTCCTCTCTTCCCAGGTCAGTTTTCTATATATATATATATATATATATATATATATATATATATATATATATATATATATATATATATATATATATATATATACATATATATATATATATATATATATATATATATATATATATATTCCTTACTTTATTTTTTGCAACCATTACCTTGTGTTTCTCCTCCCAATTTGCCATTTCTACTAGTATGACTTCGTTCTTTAGGGCTATTACCTTATTAACTTCTACTTTTACTTGCAGTTGTTTCTCAAATAATGATTTAACTTCTTTTTCTGGATCTGGAGTGTTTTTTTATTGTTGTTCTTCTTTTTTTGTTTTTCTTCTTTCTCAAATTTAATTTATTTTCTAACTTTTCTATTCTATCTGTTAGTTCTACTTTTTCTTTTTTCTAAGTTTCTTCTTTCTTCTTCATTTCCGTTTTAGCTCTTTTATTTCATGTTTTATTTCTACCATACTTTCTTCCATTTTTGACATCATTAATTGCATCAGTTCTTTTAATTCTTTCATATTTCCTGTATTAAAGTTTGTGGACCCTTCTTCTATTTGGCTATTCCCCTGTTTATTTGCTACTTCTTCTTCTTTCATCTTTTGTTCCGGTGATCTCAATTTTTTTTTGCTTTTGTTAAATATTTTATCACGTTCTTGATCTTCTTCTCTTCTTTGTCTTTTATACATTCCCTTGTATCACTTTTAATTATATTCACTTTTGTTTTATAAAGAAAATTTTATTTTACTAAATTATTCGTCACTAGTCACTTTTGTTTTAACTACTTCACTGGAGTTTCTACACCACTGGCAGCTCGCGCGCGCGTACACACAGCACTCTTTCAATCTAGCTGTCAATATTTTTTCCAAGTTCCCAAATTTTAAAGTTTTAAAAGTACTTTTTGTGCACCTATCCCTTTGTGTTCACCTTTCTATTCACTTGTAAATCACTACCCCTTACTAAACTCTTCTTATTTTAAGAATTGGTTTTAAAACTAAGCGATAAGTCCCGTATATCGAGATTATTATCGGCCACAGTTAATTTAACACACAGTTTAACGAAAAAATCTGATGTGGCCAACACAATACCTTTCGTCAATCCTGTGTATTATGTACAAATTCCATACATAAATTTTCTTGCAAAAGATTATAAATTTTTGGTAGTATGTGGTTCCCTTTCTCGGCAACTGAATTCCATACTCCTGATAACAAACAAACCACATGAAATAAGAAAATTATGAAATTTTGATTGAAAAATTATAACACTTGTCAGTTATGGACATAATTAATTGCTGTCATTTTGACACGGATCAAAGTCATGTTACTGCACGAGCCCCATACATAAATTTTCTTGCAAAAGATCCTATATTTCCAGTAAAGTTATTTCATTAACAAACTATGCAAATTGCACTTGACACTGACATTTTCTTCTTTAGTTTTTCCCATTCGTTAGGGGGTCGCTATTTTTTATTTTCTTCTTCCACTCATTTTTGTTTTGCGTGTCGTCCTCATTCAGTTCCTTTTCTCTCAAGTCTTCTACAATACAGTCTTTTCATCTTATATTTGGTCTTCCTATGTTTCTTCCACCTTCTATTAATATATTCATCTCTCCTCATGAAGTGTTCAAACCAATATGTAATCGTCTCTCTTATATCAAGAAACTTCTAACACTAGAGTTACTACCCTTATTCTTTCATTGATTTCATTTTATTGATACTGACATCTGTCAATTTGAATTACCAGAATATATTAGCAGTTTCCATGGTTAAATTAGCATAGCTGGCTGAATTATGAAATTTATATAAAATTTATTATCGTTATTCTTCTTTAACTCTATATCTGTTGAATATCAAATATAAAATGCAATCAAATCGTATAGACAATAATATATTCTTTAAGTTATAATAACATTTAACTGATTTTTTCAAGAAAAACTGTTAAAATCTTCAAATGAGGGTACTTCCGGTTGACCAATTATAACCAAAATCTAAACAGGTCTGCATATGGTTGTAAGGAAGAGGAATACGCAAGAATTGTAATTTTTGGAATTCTAGTATTGGAGATATCGTGCCCGAAAACGCGGTCACACACACACACACACATACACACACACACACACATACATACACACACACGCACACACGAACACACACACACACACACATACAAACATCATCGTAAAAATAGTAAAATCGTATTGTAAAGACCTTAAAACGTGCTTATTCAATGAAAACTCACCACCGAATTTTTTGACCAAAGACAATACCTTCCTTACCTAGAGGTGACGGAAGGTAAAAACGTAGAAATAAATGGTATTAAATCTAATTACTTGCCAAAACACCACAGAGTTTTACAAGGTTCAGTTCTCGGCCCAATACTATTTATAATTTATATGAATGATATATCCTTCTCTATTACAAATACTAATTTAGTAATGTTTGCTGATGAAACGACTGTTATAAATGCCTCTCAAGACCCCAATGATGTCATTAATCTCACAGAACATATTACAAAAGATTTACAATGTTGGTTCGCTTTAAATAGACTTTGTATGAATGAATCAAAAACTCAACGTATGATATTTTCTACTAGAGATCTCAATGCTTTCAGAAATCCTAACAGCAGTAAGTTATTAGGTCTAATCTTCAATCCAAATTTATTATGGGAAAACCATTGCAACAATTTAGCACAAAATTGGCATCGGTGCCGTATCTTCTTAGAAATATACGTGATGCCGTTTCCGAAACTACAATAAGAATGGCCTATCATTCATTGTTTGAAAGTGTCATGTCTTATGGCATTAAAATTTGGGGTCATTCATCTCATGTAAGTAGAATTTTTAGTTTACAAATGTATAAGAATAATTTAATTTTCCTCTTTTCATTCGAATACCAAACCCCTATTTGTAAATTTGGGTAGGTATACTAACCTTTACTAGTATATATATATATATATATATATATATATATATATATATATATATATATATATATATATATATATATATATATATATATATATCACGGCATATTACCCATTGCAGGGTGTGCACATCCGCTCACACAGTACAAATATTTCATCATTAACGATATCTGTGTACAAAGCATATATATAAACACACCCTCTATCTCCGAGTTATATATATATATATATATATATATATATATATATATATATATATATATATATATATAGTTATTTTGATTGGAAATGATCTCCTCTATCACCCCATTTAGTTTGATCGTCGACTTCTGGGACAGCCTGTATATATATATATATATATATATATATATATATATATATATATATACAGGCTGTTCGAAAAATAGGGGACCAAATTTGGAAAATATATTAAACAAACCAAAACAAGAAAATAATCCTAATACACCCATGTCCGGAAACGAACCATTTTGGAATAAAATACTCGTTTGAATTTTTAATTTTATTTTTAGTAATGTTTTTTTACTCTCAAAATTACAATAGTTGTTCGAAATGTCCTCCTTGAACTTGCATGCAACTTTCTAGATATATATATATATATATATATATATATATATATATATATATATATATATATATATATGTATATATATATATATATATATATATATATATATATATATATATATATATATATATATATATATATATATATATATATATTCTAACTATTATGTCAAAAATAATCTCAAAGACTACAAATTAAACAGTGCAATACATTCTTACACCAGGAACAATTCTAATCTTCATCACCCTTATTGACTTGTGTAAATACTTATTTTGTATAGTAACACTCAATAAATATTATTATTATTACTATTAAGTACGTTACTATTTATGTAATCTACAGACTCATTAAAGCCAAAATTGTTTTCCATTATAAAGTTTTTTAATGCAAAGGAAAGCTTAAGGTATCAATTTACTCCTCTCAAAATTTTCCTCAAAGCATACTCTTATTGTAAATGTGAGGTAGGCCTGAAATGTCTATGAATTCCAAACTGTCATTTTGAGTGGAGTATGAGTCGAGTATGAGTGGAGTATGAATGGAGTGTGAATCGAGTATGAGTGGAATATGAGTCGAAGTACAAAGCTTCCTCAAATGTTTATAAATTAGAAAACGTCACTTTGACTTTGAGTCCAGGAAAAGGATGAGTGGAGGAATGACTATGAATTACACCCTAAGTGTTTAAGTGTTTAATAGTATTTCTCTGATTTTTGTATAAACTATTTTAATTAACAATATTTTTCTGATTTTTTACACTTCCCCCATATAAATAAACGATACACTAATATAAATTTTTCTTTTTAGTTTGTTATTTCCTAAAAAAAATATTATTATTATTATTATTATTATTATGTTAATATTATTTCCATATTTATTGATTTTCTAAAACGCAGCTACATAAAATTTATACACATCTTTTAATTATAATTTAGAACACAACTTGATTGCCGATGATTTAAAAAAATATGACAACATGAATAAAATGTTAGTTTGTTTAAACCATTTCTAAGGAAAAGAGATACGCAATCAAGCGTACTAGTTAAGTTATCTTAGAATTTTTTGTATTTTTTTTTAATAAACACCAGTTGTTGGCAATATGGTTATAATAGAGAAAATACCATACACCACTTAATAAAGCATTGTTTCACTGTACTGCAATTATAACGCTTGGCTGATGCTTCGGGTTTCAAATTTTCACTCATTGGAAAAATATCACTTTCTTGTTATGTGATGTATTATTCTTAACATTTGTGAATATTTTTAGTTATATATATATATATATATATATATATATATATATATATATATATATATATATATATATATATATCACGGCATATTACCCATTGCAGGGTGTGCACATCCGCTCACACAGTACAAATATTTCATCATTAACGATATCTGTGTACAAAGCATATATATAAACACACCCTCTATCTCCGAGTTGATCCCCACGTTTTAATTTCTGATATTGAATTATTTGAATATTCATGTCATTCTGTCAATCATATGATAAAGATGGTTTTTATCTTCCGTCACCTTTAGGTAAGGAAGGTTATCTTTGATCAAAAAATTCAATGATGAGTTTTTAGTGAATACACATGTTTTAGGGTCCCTATAATACGATTTTATCATTTTCACGATGATGTCTGTTGTCTGTATGTATGTATGTGTGTCTGTGTCTGCGTGTGTTTCGGATCGCATAACTTCAATACCATGATTCCAAAAATTATAATTTTTTCGAATTCCTCAAGTTTACATCCAGAAGAAAAACTGATTAGATTTTGGTTATAATTGGTGAACCGGAAGTAGCCTCATTTGAAGATATAAGAATTAAATTTGATTTATTGACATTTAACGTTATTATAACTTAAATAATATATTATTCTCTATACGATTTAATTGCATTTTATGCTTCATATTCAATAGATATAGAGTTAAAGAATTTTAAAGAAATTATGTTTTATAAATCAGCCAGCTATGCTAAACATGGATACTACTAATATATTCATATAATTCATATTGACAGATGTCAGTATAAGTAAAAAGTAAATTAATGTGGCGGAGATGAGGATGTTGAAGTATATGTTAGGGAAGACACGGAAAGATAGGTAAGGAAATAACTCTAGTGTTACAAGTTTCTAGAAAGATACAGCGAGATGATTACATTGGTCTGAAAATGTCATGAGGGGAAATGAACAATATATTGGAGATGAAGAATGAATAGCTTAGTAATAGAAGGTTAAAGAAACAGAGGAAGACCAAAGATAAGATGGAAGGACTGTATTGCGGAAGACTTGAGAGAAAAGGAACTAAATGAGAACGACACGTAAAACAGAAATGAGTTGAAGAAGAAAATAAAAAATAGCGACACCTAACAAATGCGGAAAGCTAAAGAAGAAGATGTTAGTATAAAATGCAATTTGCATAGTTTGTTTATGAAATAATTTTACTAGAAATTTAGATTTTTTTCCAAGAAAATTTATGTATGGAGTTTATACATAATACACAGGAATGACGGAAGGTATTGAGCTGGCCACAACACATTTTTTTGATTTTGGCGTCGATAATTTGTGTTTTGTTGTGTGTTGGTAGTTTTGTTAATTCTTGGTAATACATTGAGCAATTTGCTATTGCAAAGACGGTGTTTCTAAGATTTTCGTCATTTATTGCAATATACTGCTTTTGGACAATATAAAGGGATATCTATATTTCATCTATTATACTGATATCGTATTTATTCAATTCGTTTAGTATTGCTAAATAACTATTTATTCTTCAAATGTTAATGTATAATAAAACTGACATAATACTGTCAGTTTTGACATTACATCATAATTATTCAACTGATTTATTATTGCGAAATAAATGTCTTACTTCGAATTTTGATGAATAATAATATTCACACGGTATAAGTTATACTGTATACTGTCAGTTTTCAGTTTTGATTTATATGAATACTACGGATATCTGACGATTTCGTCCGATTTCACCCGACAACATGACGTCATCAATTCCCTCCCTGCCTTGGCTATTTGAATCATATGGTTACGGTTGGTGATGTGGGAATCAAGTCGTGGAAACGGAGTTTACATAAAGTTTTTATTTGACACGAAGCGATAAAATGCACGTACAAGGAATATATACACTAAAAATGTTACATACGTTTGCAACGATTATCTCGGCGGGAGTTCATTTGCACATTTCCACGCTTGAATTTTCTTCCCCCTTCACTATTTTCGGTACGATATATTCCTTCGAGATCTCGAATTTCCATGTTACTATTACAGAGATATTTCGCTTGTTTCTTATTTGGAAAGCATAAATAATTTAATTTAAAAAAAATTATTTGGATAATTGAATTAATTTTTGATATTTTATTATATTCGCAAAATGGAAAGTCTTTTATAACAAATAATATTCTCTAGGCATCTTTCGTATTCATTAGTTTGTAATAAATAATAATATTTATTATTACGTAATTCAATACATTTATCTAATAGCCTAATCTTACAATTATTCTTGGAATATAATCCATTAATTACACTTAAAGTTTCATAAACACTATGTAATTTTGTGGGGATAGAAGTGACTTGAACTATTTCTTCAACTGGGGTGTTAGAAGGGATTTCGATAAGGATTATTGGATTAGGATTTTTATAGGATCAATATGTCTTTATGATATCATTGTTTAATAAGTTATTTATAAGGGTGGATTGTAGGTATTTGTCTTCAATTTTGTTTATTTCTACCAAAAGTTGTGCATGATTAATTACGCCTAATTGTAGGGTATTTAGTTTAAAAATGTAAGAGTTTATTCCAATTGATTGATAGAGAAGTATATGTCTTGCCCGATTTGTATAAATTAATTTATAAGATTTTGTATCTACTTCTTCCAGAACTAGTCCAATTTCTTTTTGGATATTGTTTACTTTTTCGTTCAATAAATTGTTGTCTTCATTTATTATGCTAATTTTGTCATTGAAATGTGCCGTGATAATATTATTAATTTTTAATATGGTATTAATTTTATTTGAAATTAATTATTGGTTGCTATCGATATTTTCTATTATCTGGTCATATCTATTTTTGTCGGACTGATCAAGATTACCTGTTATGCTCTTAATAATTGAGCCTAAACCATTGAGAACTTCTTGTTTGGCTTTTTTTTAATAGTTGAATTTTTTTATTTTATATGCAACATTACATTGTTTAGAATATTCCGGTAATTTGCTAATTTATTGTAATTATTATAATATTAATATTTTAGAGGTATTTTTTTCTAGTATGTTATATTATTGGAATAATTTTTCGAGGGAATTTTTTAGGGTATTTAATTGTGTGTTTACCTGGATGTGAACTGTGCTAAGGTCGTGAATATTGATTCCGGGGTTTTGTTCGTATGATTTATAATATTTCATATGAAATTAATCTGTACGAGGTTTTTATAATTGTGACAATTTGTTTTTTTATTTTGTTTGTCTAAAATTTGGCCTCTTTCGTTTAGATTTGCTTAACATTTATTTGTTTAAATTTTGGTTTCTCGAGTTTTCCTGAAGTTCGTTTATGAATTTGGACGTGGGCTTGGTTAGGAATGTTGAAGTGTTTTTCTTGGGGTCTAGTATAAGATAATGTTGCGTAAATGAGGAGAGGATACTTCGAATAACTGGTAAGGAGACTGAAATAAACCAAAATGATTACTTGCACCCTGACTTTTAATTAAATAACTTAATACAATATTTCCTAAAATAGAAAAAATTGTGTGAGAGTGCTTTCTTTCCGCCTACTGGAGGTAATGAAGTATAAAAGAGATTTGGATCAACCAAAATTCAATTTTTTTAAAATTTATTTGAACGTTTCGGGTCTTGGTCAACTCCCATCTTCAGCATACAATGATAATATTCAATATAGTAACACTACAAAAGTTATTAGATTAATTTTGAAAACAATTTTTTTTATACATAATGACTAAAGTCTAGGCCGCCTTCACATCTCAAGAACCTCATCCGAAGAACGGAGAATATCACCTCCATACTATTGTTGAGAGGGATTAATACGACCAAAATTGTATGGCATTAGACAATGTTTGAATAATTTTTTTTTTTATGAATTTTGAATCTAAATAACGAAATTTTTTTGAAAAAATTCAAGAATAATAAAAAATCTCAGTCGTTATTATCTGGTTAAGATTGAGACCGACAAAAAGAGTGAAGAGCCATTACGCACACGCACGCATACAATAGCGTCCAACACAACAGGGAAAATGGAATAAGTCACCTTATGCGAAACGCATACCTGCTACCCAATAGCAGCGTGGTCAAGTCTTTCGCGTACGTATACTCAATTGTACCTGTCTCTACCACCCTGAGCAATGTGGTTTATACCGGCACCGAGACATGGTTACATCACCAACTCTGCCATTACCACTCCTGGGAATAGGGAGCTACGCTTACCCGAATTCTGTTCAGTTGCTGATCCACCCTAGTGGCTTTACTTCGGCCTTAGGGACATGGTTACAAAACCAGGAGAAAGCCATCCCTACCGTTACCACGCGGTGAACCAGCAAAAACCCACGAGGTAGCAATTGTGGTCACATAGGTCGCATTCCTAGTTACCCTTATAGCTCTCTCATCACGTCTTAAACCAAAGACCACTGTCAACGAACTAATCATTTCAAATAATACTATTAACATTTTATAAAGAAAGTATCAAATGGAACAATAATTATATGGAAAGGAACTTAATACAGTTTCCAGCATAAGTAAACATATAGGTAAGATAATAAAAACATATATCATCACGGCATATTTCCCATCGATGGGTAAGCCAATCTGCTTTGTACGCAGATGTCGGTAATTAATGATGACATATTTGTTCCGTGCAGGCGTTTACCAGGCTTCACTTCACGCGAATCTTAGGAACAGGTTCAATTCCGACCGACGCCAAATATTTTAGAATTTGAAATGGCACAAAATTGCCCCCGTGGTGCACTCTCCACGCCAGCAATGAATATAGGAATGTAAGTATATAAATAAATAAAGTAAATATAACATTTCGGCATATTACCCATTGCTGGGTCTGCCAATCTGCTTTGTACACAGATTTCTTCGGTAAAGATGATGAGATATTTGTACCGTGCGGGCATTTACCAGGTGTCACCTCACGAGCACTTATTGCTGGCGTGGAGAGTGCACCACTGGGGTCATTTTTGTGTCATTTAAAATTCGAAATATTTGGCGTCGGTCGGGATTGAACCCGGTATTTAAATGTAATTTAATTTTAAGTATTTACATGAATAAAAAAATATTTAAACGGGAGGTATTGTGTTGGCCACATCAGATTTTTTCTACTTAAATTCATTTGGTACACGCGTTGACGCTGCAAATATGTATTTATTTATTTATTTAATACAAATGGAGAACCAACTGCTCAAAAGAGACCAAATAAAGGTTCTCACTTATTAGGTATTACAACTTACGAATAGTATAGCAAACAGAACTTAACTTAATGAATCCTTTAACACATTTCTTGAAACTATGAAGAGATGAATTAAATAAATCTAAATGAATAAATTGATTGTTGTAGATTGAGATTATTCGATATATGCAAGAGAGTTTACAGTTATTAGTATTACTATGTGGCAGCTTGAATAAATTACAAGATCTCGTATATTTAGCTGGAACATATACAGGGTGTCCCTTAACTTCGAGCAAAAACTTTAAGGGCATATAGTACTGACCAAAATGAATAAAAAAGCTTCATCAACATAGGAATGATCTTCAACTGTTTCCGAGAAAAGCGAAAAATCTAAGAAAAACTGACAAAGATAGCGATCGAATAAAATTTTGTCTATGTCAGTAAAAAGACTATAAAAAACAATAAAATTTTATATGAAACATTTTTCTCAATTTCTTATAGTTACGTAGTTATATGAAAATTAAATATTGACCAAGGTCGCCACAACATTTCACTTTTGATTTTTATAAAATAACAAAAGGCCATCTAAGATTACCTCTCAAAGGTAAACAAAAAGTCTCAATTAATCAAAATCGTAATTCTTATAGTTTTCGAGATAGCAAAGGTAAATCTCGTAAAAACTCATTTTTCACTGCGTTATATCTGGGAAACTATTAAAGATCGGACACATTTTGACTGAGCTTTTTTTACTCATTTTGATCAGTATTATATGCCCTTAAAGTTTGTGCACCAAGTTAAGGGACACCCTGTATAGAGAATAGAGGAATAATATTATCGAAACAAAGCAGATTGTTGAATATTTTAAATAGGAACAGCATATAGAAATATGTTCGTCTACTCTCTAAACTACTCATATTAAACCTTTTTAATTTGTTTACATAACTCGGACAGTCTACTCTAAACTTAAAGCATAATAAATTAATAATTTTTTTTTGAACATTTTCAACTAAATTAATATTTTTTTTGTATTGTGGATTCCACACTACAGACGCATATTACAATTTTGAGCGTACTAGCGAATTATACAAACAAATCAAGGTATCAGGATTTTTGAATAATTTACTTTGTCTAAAGATAAAGCCCAAGATACGAAATGAATCTTTACAAATTTTGTCGATATGTGTTGTCATTAAGTCTTTAGGGTCATATAATACGCCTAAATCTCTTATTGCAGATTTAACCCCTAGATTAAGATTGATAATTTTATAATTATACGAAATTATATTTAAGTTTCGAGTAAAGTTCATGACAACATTTGGAGGGGTTGAGATCTAGGTAATTTTGTATACAATATGTATACAGTTGTATAAGATCGCTTTGTAATGCAATTCAATCATTTATGTTAGTAATGGTTCTAAATAATTTCAAATCATCTGCGTATAATAAAGTTTGAATTTTTGAAACATTGCGAAATATCGTTAATAAATAAGTTAAAAAGCAAGGGTCCCAGATGTGAACCTTGCGCCCGAGGAAACTAATATTGAATATGATTTAAAACCATTACAGTATACTAATTGCGATCTGTTTGTAATGTAGGATTCGATCCATCTTAATAGTGAACCATGAATTCCAAGCGCATGAAGTTTAAAAATCAGAGTAGGATGGTGGAGCCGATCAAATGCCTTGCTAAAGTCAATATAAATGGTATCTACCTGTAACCTTTTGTCCATATTTGAGGTAATGAATTCGGTAAAAGGAATCAAGTTAGTTAAAACAGTTCTCTTTGAACAAAAACCGTTTTGTTGGGGGAATTATTTCAGTCTCTAAATTATATTTTAATTCAAATTATTAAAAAATCAGAACTCATATTTTAATAAGAATAATACAACCTTTTTTCGTTTAGATTCTGTTATATTTATTTAATTAACGACGTTTCGGCAATATACACTATTGCCTACTTCAGGAATGAACATGAACAACAAATCATGTTCATTCCTGAAGAAGGCAATAGTGTATATTGCCGAAACGTCATTAATTAAATAAATATAACAGAATCTAAACTAAAAAAGGTTGTATTATTCTTATATTTTAATTCCTTTACAATCAGAGATTCGAATAACTTAGGAATAATAGACAGAATAGAGATGAGTCTATAGTTTGTCACGTCATTAATATTCCCAGATTTGTGAATTGGAGTGATACGAGAGACCTTCCAAATATCTGGAAAAATGCCTGATTTTAGTGATTGGTTAAATAAGATATACAACGGCTTTGCAAGGTAAAAGGCAACCAGTGCCAACAAGTTGCTTCTATGTTTTATATGTTTTGCTAGTAATAAAATGAATAATTATATTTCTTAAATTAAACAATTAAAGAGAAATTAAATAAGTTATAATTACAATACACAATAATAATTATCATATTGTTAGAAACACTAATAAACCAGGGCAAAAAAAACACAGTACGCGATTGATAACGTTTATTAGGAAAACAAAACCTGCGCACGGCTGTTCACACTGCAAGCGTGATATGTACTGACTTGATAGTCATAATATCCCGACTGCCAGCGGTTCGTAATAGCCAAACGTAATACATAGAACATAGAACAGTAATTAATTAAATATAAAAATTATTGATAATCAGTTACTTCGTTTCGTAATACAAACTCTCATTAACAAGACTAATATTTAGGAAATTACATAACTAATTTTGTATTCAACAAATTTATCATTGATTTCTAACAATTGATTTCTAACACGGCCAATCCTGACGTTAGCTTCGATCTCGAAGCTCTACGGAAGGTGCAGGAGATGGTTCTTTTTCCGATGACGGATGCTCCTCCTCGTTCCTGTAAGTTTCGTAAAACAGATAAATGCTAAACTGGACATAAGCTTCTCTTTAATATGTTCAAAAGTATCTAAATTCTGACAAGTAAGCTTTAGTGAAATCGTTAAGTTAGATGCAAAGCGTTAATGGCTTTCAACATCTCTGACGCAAAGCGTTAGTGGCTTTCAACGTCAACAAATAAAGTTACATGCAAAGCGATAATCGGCTTTCAACATGTTAGATTCAAAGCGTTAGCGGCTTTCAACGTTCTCTGACGCAAAGCGTTAGTGGCTTTCAACATCACTGACGCAAAGCGTTAGTGGCTTTCAACGTCAACAAACTCTATCACTAAAGGGCGAGAGCTGCAACACAGTACAAATACAGGGTTCTAAATAAAATAAAATACATGCAAAGCGTTATCGGCTTTCAACATGTTAGATGCAAAGCGTTAGTGGCTTTCAACGTTCTCTGACGCAAAGCGTTAGTGGCTTTCAACATCAACAAACTCTACTACTAAAGGGCGAGAGTTGCAAGTCACAGTTCACATTTTTCAATAAACTCTGAATAAGGGGGGTGCCTCCCTCGATTCCAATTAATGCTCGAAGTGGTGAAATTTAAGTAGCTTTGTGAGTCGTGGAGTTTAGTACGAGCTGTATCTTTCAGAGACCGTTCGACCATGCTGACTTTACAGTACTTTCAATTCTTAAGAGGTTCATAACGGTACGCATGTACCGTTCTACCTGACCATTTGAACGATATACACCAGGTATTATGTAATGATAACTGATACCAGATAAGTCGAGATATTGTGCCATACTCAGATTTTTAAAATTTGTTCCAGCATCCATTACGATGCATTTCGGTGTTCCAAATAGTGATATGGACATTTGGAATGCGAGTTTCGTTTCACCCGCTTTAACGGTTTTCAGTGGCTGTAACACACAATATTTTGTGAATGCATTAATCAAAACAAGTACATGCTTGCTCCCATCAGACGTAACAGGAAGTGGACATAGACAGTCGGCGTGGAGAACTTGCATAGTTTATTCGGTTTCTCAATGTTTGTTATGAAAATCCTTGTAGTGGTCCCGATCGAGTTTTCTTTACCACACAAATTAAACAGTGTTTGATGTAATTTTTGACATATTTACGAAGGTGAGGAACCCAAATTTTTTTTTGGATTGAGCAATGGTTTTATCGATACCGACGTGACATTGCTCATCGTGAAAAATTCTTAGTAGCCCAAGTCGACTTTGTCGCGGCACTAAAGGCTTACTAACTTCTCCTTCTGGGGCAACACTTTTGTAATATAGAACTCCATTCTTGACCACGTATCGAGTTGAATCAAGACGCCCGTCGGAATCTTGAATAAGTTGGCGATTTTCAGCGTCGCCACGATGCTCAATATAAAGCCAACTATGATTTGCGGAAACGCGTCTTATTTTGACAGGATTTCGGCTTAAGTAATCTACGTGAGGAAGTGAACTTGCTTTGCGATACAGAATCGTAAAATTGAAATCCTGCATGTTAGGACCACCAGCGTGCTACACGGGTTCTTTTATAATCCGTAATGGAAACCAAGCTTGTATCATTATATAAGTTTCTGCCGATTATTACGTCGTAGTCTAAAAAGTGATCTGGCACTACAACAAATTAGAGTTACGTGATTACACCACAGATTTCGACAGTAGCCCAGAATTGTCGATTTACTGAAACACTCCCTGGTAAAATTTCCGACAACGTGAGATGACATGGTTTGAGTTTGTGTACGAAATGGAGTGTAAAACGTTTTGATATAAGCGAAATGTCTGCTCCCGTATCCATAATACCCATGTAATAGAAATTTTTAATTTTATTTAGTGGCGGGAGATTCCCAGTGCTGCAAATGTTTACAGACTTTCTTTGCTCAATTGCTTTACGAGTGAAGCAATTTTCTGCGATGTGCCCTGTTTTTGCGCACAAATCGCAGACGTTGGGTGTAGATATGTTACTGGTCGCAGAAATTTGTTGCTTTGATGTACTTGCTCCTTGTTAAGATAATTGACTTCTACAGTATCTAGATAAATGTCCCAGTTTTCCACACCTAAAACACTTGCAATTGGGACTTGAATGTATACTTACGTGATTTTCTTGAAATCGTTTACGAGAAGACTGAACGGCATCTTCTCTATTAGAATCTACCCTAACGGACTTTGATTGTTTAGAAAAAGAACTTAGAAAAGAAATTAACTCTGGTATCTTTTTAAAGTTGTGATTACTTGCGTTGGTTCGAATATCTTGCTCTTGTATGCCATGGATTACCAGTTCAATCAGATCAGCTTCTTCCCAAGAAACGCGTAAATTTCTCAATAATGCGAGCTTCTCAAACACGTATGCATCATAAGTGTTGCACTGGTTACTTCCGAACAAGGCGGCCTCGGTTAGCAGCTGCCCTAAATTTTTCTTTGGCGGAAAAGCAATCTCGCCGGAATACTTCCCAGTTCCTAATGTCCGGATTCCAGGTATTGAACCAGATTTTCGCTACGGCGGTTAGGGATCGATCTACTCTTAGCAATAACTGCTGATCGGTCCATTCGAATTCATTTTTATCTGTTCTAACTGGGATATCCACTTTTTCGTTCCAGTATAACTAGGCCGGAATGTTGGTAGGTCGATTTGCTCGGGTGTTGACTTAGTTGTTTTAACACAACACCACTAACACCTTAACACTGCCCTGCTCTCTTACTAGGTCAATTAGGCTTATCCTACTTCTGATGTTATAAACACTAATAAACCAGGGCAAAAAAAAAACACAGTACGCGATTGATAACGTTTATTAAGAAAACAAAACCTGCGAACGGCTGTTCACACTGCAAGCGTGATATGTACTGACTTGAGCTGTTTTTTGGCGACGAACCGTATTCAACAAGGATTTCAAACCGTTTTCATAACTGACGTCATCGTTTTGTGACTCGCCAAAATGTATAGTTTTAAAATAATGACGTCTTGACATTGTGACAGATAGAGTTGTCAAATGTTGTATCGTTACTGTATTTGTAACTATGAATAAAGAAACAGAAGTGCAAATTTTGTTAAAGTTGATTCAAGATGACTATGAAATGAATGCAGAGCACATTAATTTTCTGCGTTTTTTAAGGGATAGTATTGATATAGAGAACTATTCAATAATATTATTTCTATTTTATCGTAAAAAGTATGTTAAAATGGAGGATTTTTTTGAAAGCTGGATAGATAGGTATTTAGAAGAAAATTTCTATTCATTATTTCGAATGAATCGAGAGACATTTTATTCTCTACAATGTTTTTATTCATACTAACCAGATAAAAGTGTGTTTGCCGTCTTTTCGTCAACATTTAAAATTAAATTATCTATTTCTATTTGTACCATAGCCATTTTGTACACGGGGAGTCAACTCTACTTTAAATATTGCATCTGCATATATCACTGACAACTGACAAGTGTGCAAGTTTGTTTACATCAACACTGAGAGTAAGCAAACCACTGCTGTCGGCTGGTTCAAAACTATTTCAAAACGGTCGTCATGTGACGTCATTGTTTGCACCGTTTTCATTCGAGAAAATAACAAGTTTCAAAACACTACTAACCAGCATCAAACCAGTGTGTCGCCAAAAAACAGCTTTGATAGTCATCAGGGAATAACGGGAACCGCCACTAAATGCTGTAACTAACAAACCGTATAAACGTCCTTGGTAGTTAGTGTTTCCCAAGTCCGCTAGGATGGCGCTAGTATCAATTTTTATATTCTGCGCGCCTGTAAAAATATTTGAAATAAATACACAAAAGTTTTTATTGATATATGTTTATATTAACAAAAATTGTACAAAGTTGTAATATAAAAATACAAAGAATATACATGTATAAATGGAATTATATGTGAATTTCACAGATATACATTAATAATACACTTATTTCTCACATTGAAAAATTCCAGTTACTGTTATTAGTTTGTTACAGTAATATTTCCTTAATTTACTATGGTAAATTGTTGAATATGTTCAACAATTTCTATACAATTGTACAGAGTTGTAATAAAAAAGTACAAAGAATATACATGTATAAATAAAATTATATGTGAATTTTACAGAAATACATTAAAAATGCACTTATTTATCACATTGAAAATTTTCAGTTACTGTTATTAGTTTGTAAAATAATATTTCCTCAATTTACCATATGGAACAATTTCTATACTTATTCATTTCATTACAATTGGGTTACTAATATGTATATATTAATTTACTGTGAATGAATAATGAGAATTTGTTTTCCCATGTGTAATATGGAAATAAAAAAATTTCAAGGAATATCATACCCCTGACCACATTCCTTATTTACGTATAACATATGCATATATAATTTTCATATAGAAAACAGATTACCAAATATTATTGAGTAAATGCTGATTATTCTTACGAATCTGATAGTAAGTGAGCAATTAATATTTTCAATGTAGTGATTAATATAGTATTGTATAAGTCAGTCGTTAAGTCAGTAATTTCGTTTATTATTAACTACTATTTATTGCAATTTATACAAAACAGAATATTTTTAACAATAGTAAAAGTAAATAATTCGCATATTACATCTGTTTCTTTGCATTGTAATATTTTTCTATAAATTTTGTATTATGTTACAAGATAAATAAATGTGCGACTTACAATATACAATAATATAAAAGTTCAAATGAAACAATTAAGTTTCATTTTGATAGTAACGAAGAATTTTGAATTCTTCGTAACTATTTGTTCCTGATGTGATACACCTTATTCTTTTATCATAACAATTTTAGGATATTTTACCATATTGAATGAATAAAAACAAAAACATTACAAACCATAGCACATTATTGTTGATCTGTTGTATAAATGCTGCAAATCACAGCATTGGGGGTTCAATAAATAAGTATTTGTACGGTACAATGGTTAAGAAAGAAACTTACTCGGAAGAGTACTCTGGTTGCACCAATATAAATTAGTCGCGGTAACACACAAACACATGATGAATTCAAAAATAAGTGTAAAGTACACGAACAAGGATGAATTTTTCGGGTTACTGCCCCGTGTGATGAATTCTGGAGTCAGTATGGAGAAAACGTAGCTAAGTTGGTCATACGAAGAGCAGAAGTGATGACTTTTGGAGCCAATATAATGAAGATGTCCTACAATATTTACAAATATTTATGTTTTGTAACACATCATATTGAAAATACTTACGTACTGTTTACTTGCGTTGGGTATACTTCCAACGACTTTCTGTAGCGATCAGCAGCTAATTGTTGTATGGGATACAAAGAAGCATGAGTACGTTTGTCTTGTCCTTTCTGGGTCTCGTTCCGTCCAAGCCAAAGTTTCTGAATGCCAACGTCAAACTCAAATATTCCAAATTCAAAAAGAAGGCGAAAATGAGAAGCGAAGTAAAATATTTCAAGAAACACTATATAAATGCACTCAAACTCACTAAAAACAGAATCAGAAATGAAACAATATTATTTTATCACAATATTTAATGTTTTATTCAGCTCTTTCCAATTTCGTGACATTTCTCGTTTCAAACTAATTTAATTAATTAGGTAATACACAACACAAATTACCTTGAATAAATATATAATTTTTAAATTTGGGACTTGTGTGCCATCTAGCAGGCATAAAAACATTTATAGTAGTGATTCCCAAGTCCGATAGTTGTCGCTAGGTGAGTACCAAAACCGTATATCTAAGTGAAACTTCCCAGTATTCCCTAATAGTCATAATATCCCGACTGCCAGCGGTTCGTAATAGCCAAACGTAATACATAGAACAGTAATTAATTAAATATAAAAATTATTGATAAACAGTTACTTCGTTAGGTAATCCAAACTCTCATTAGCAAGACTAATAGTTAGGAAATTACATAACTAATTTTGTATTCAACAAATTTATCATTGATTTCTAACAATATCATATTTGATATATAAAAAGAATTCGTTAATTGTTAATTTACCGCTTTACCTATTATAAAAGATTAAGTTTATTTAAAAAAAAAATGTGGATACATAGTAATTCACGGTATGTTTAATAAAGATGATTGATATATTAATTAAAATATAAATTTCTTATTATTTTCTTGTTAAATTTGTAGGATAGATACAATGAAATAAGGTGTAAACAAATGATTCATTATATAGTAATATACTGAAATTTTAGCATTTAAAACTAGCGAAAACTCGGCAACGCCGAACTTCCCCTAGGTGGATAGTGTTTTATGATTGTTTACATGCATTCATAAATTATAATAGTTACACGTTTTTAAAAAATGCTACCGCCGCTGTCTTCAGCGTTTTATGAGGGAAGTTCTATTATGCGGACCACAAAAAAAGCGGACTGGCCATTTCGACTGAAGTGAGAGACGCCAGATTTGAAATCTACGTTGCTCTTATGTTTATCTTCCCTATACAATTTAATTCAAACTCGAAATCATCTTCAGAAGGTTACTTTACTCTTGGTGAATTTTGCGGACTGACCATTTCGACTGATGTGAAAGACACCAGATTTGAAATCTACGTTCCTCTTATGTTTCTCTTCCCTATACAATTTAATTAAAACTCGAAATCATCTTCAGAAGGTTACTTTACTCTTGGTGAATTTTGCGGACTGGTCATTATGACTGATGTGAAAGACACCAGAATTGAAATCTGCGATCCTCTTATGTTTCTCTTCCTTGTACTATTTAGTTAAAACTCGAAATCAACTTCAGAAGGTTACTTTACTCGTGGTGAATTTTGCGGACCGGCCATTTCGACTAAAGCGATAGAGACCATACTTGACATCTACGTTGCTCTATCATATACTATTTAATTAAAACTCGAAATCATCTTCAGAAGGTTACTTTACTCTTGGTGAATTTTGCGGACTGGCCATTTCGACTGAAGCGAAAGAGACCAGACTTGAAATCTACGTTGCTCTTATATTTCTCTTTCCAATACTATTTAATTAAAACTAGATATCGTCTTCAGAAGGTGACTTTACTCCTTGTGAATTTTGCGGACTGGCCATTTCGACTGAAGCGAAAAAAACCAGACGTGAAATCTACGTTGCTCTTATGTTTCTCTTCCTCATACTATTTAATTAAAACTCGAAATCATCTTCAGAAGGTTCCTTTACTCCTGGTGAATTTTGCGAAGTGGCCATTTCGACGGATGTGAAAGGTACAAGATTTGAAATCTACGTTTCTCTTATGTTTCTCTTCCCTGTGCTATTTAATTAAAACTCGAAATCGTTTTCAGAGGGTTACTTTACTCTTGGTGAATTTTGCGGATTGGCCATTTTGACTGAAGCGAAAGAGACCAGACTTGAAATCTACGTTGCTCTTATGTTTCTCTTCCATATACTATTTACTTAAAATTCGAAATCACCTTCAGAAGGTTACTTTACTCTTGGTGAATTTAGCGGAATGGCCATTTCGACTGAAGCGAAAGCGACCAGACTTGAAATATACGTTGCTCTTATGTTTATCTTTCCCATACTATTTAATTAAAACTCGAAATCATCTTCAGAAGGTTATTTTACTCCTGGTGAATTTTGCGGACTGGCCATTTCGACTGATGTGAAAGACAGCAGATTTGAAATCTGAGTTTTAATTAAATAGTATGGGGAAGAGAAACATAAGAGGAACGTAGATTTCAAATCTGGTGTCTTTCACATCAGTCGAAATGGCCAGTCCGCAAAATTCACCAAGAGTAAAGTAACCTTCTGAAGATGATTTCCAGTTTTAATTGATTATGGGGAAGAGAAACATAAGAACAACGTAGATTTCAAGTCTGGGCTCTTTCGCTTCAGTCGAAATGGCCAGTCCGCAAAATTCACCAAGAGTAAAGTAACCTTCTGAAGATGATTTCGTGTTTGAATTAAATTGTATAGGGAAGAGAAACATAAGAGGAACGTAAATTTCAAATCCGGTGTCTTTCACATCACACGAAATGGCCGGTCCGAAAAATTCACCAAGAGTAAAGTAACCTTCTGAAGATGAATTCGAGTTTTAATTAAATATTATAGGGAAGAGAAACATAAGAGGAACGTAGATTTCAAATCTGGTATCTTTCACATCAGTCGAAATGGCCAGTCCGCAAAATTCACCAAGAGTAAAGTAACCTTCTGAAGATGATTTCAAGTTTGAATTAAGTTGTATAGGGAAGACAAACATAAGAACAACGTAGATTTCAAATCTAGTGTCTCTCACATCAGTCGAAATAGCCAGTCCGGAAAATTCACCACGAGTAAAGTAACCTTCTGAAGAAGATTTCGAGTTTTAATTAAATTCTATCGGGAAGATAAACATAAGAGTAACGTAGATTTCAAATCTGGTGTCTTTCACATCAATCAAAATGGCCGGTCCGCAAAATTCACTAAGAGTAAAGTAACCTTCTAAAGATGATTGCGTGTTTTAATTAATTAGTACAGGGAAGAGAAATATAAGGGCAAAGTAAATTTCAAATCGGTTGTCTGTCACATCAGTCGAAATGGCCGGTCCGCAAAATTCACCAGGAGTAAAGTAACCTTCTGAAGATGATTTCGAGTTTTAATTAAATAGTACAGGGAAGAGAAACATAAGAGGAACGTAGATTTCAAATCTTGTGTCTTTCACATCAGTCGTAATGGCCTGTCCGCAAAATTCACCCGGAGTAAAGTATCCTTCTGAAGATGATTTCGAGTTTTAATTAAATAGTACAGGGAAGAGAAACATAAGAGGAACGTAGATTTTAAGTCTGGTCTCTTTCGCTTCAGTCAAAATGACCAGTCCGTAAAATTCACCAAGAGTAAAGTAACCTGCTGAAGATGGGAAGAGAAACATAAGAGCAACGTAGATTTCAAGTCTGGTCTCTTTCGCTTCAGTCGAAATGGCCAGTCCGCAAAATTCGCCAGGAGTAAAGTATCCTTCTGAAGATGATTTCGAGTTTTAATTAAATATTACAGGGAAGAGAAACATAAGGGCAACGTAGATTTTAAATCGGGTGTCTGTCACATCAGTCGAATTGGCCGGTCCGCAAAATTCACCAGGAGTAAAGTAACCTTCTAAAGATGATTTCGAGTTTTAATTAAATAGTATAGGGAAGAGAAACATAAGAGGAACGTAGATTTCAAATCTGGTGTCTTTCACATCAGTCGAAATGGCCAGTCCGCAAAATTCACCAAGAGTAAAGTAACCTTCTGAAGATGATTTCGAGTTTTAATTAAATAGTATGGGGAAGAGAAACATAAGAGCAACGTAGATTACAAGTCTGGTCTCTTTCGCTTCAGTCAAAATGGCCAGTCCGCAAAATTCACCAAGGGTAAAGTAACCTTCTGAAGATGATTTCGAATTTTAATTAAATAGTATACGGAAGAGAAACATAAGAGCAACTTAGATGTCCAATCTGGTCTCTTTCGCTTCAGTCGAAATGGCCAGTCCGCAAAATTCACCAGGAGTAAAATAACCTTCTGAAGATGATGTCGGGTTTTAATTAAATAGTATATGGAAGAGAAACATAAGAGCAACGTATATTTCAAGTCTGGTCTCTTTCGCTTCAGTCAAAATGGCCGGTCCGCAAAATTCACCATGAGTAAAGTAACCTTCTGAAGATGATGTCGAGTTTTAATTAAATAGTATATGGAAGAGAAACATAAGAGCAACGTAGATTTCAAGTCTGGTCTCTTTCGCTTCAGTCAAAATGGCCGGTCCGCAAAATTCACCAGGAGTAAAGTAACCTTCTGAAGATGATTTCGAGTTTTAATTAAATAGTACAGGGAAGAGAAACATAAGAGGAACGTAGATTTCAAATCTGGTGTCTTTCACATCAGTCGAAATGGCCGATCCGCAAAATTCACTAAGAGTAAAGTAACCTTCTGAAGATGATTTCGAATTTTAATTAAATAGTACAGGGAAGAGAAACATAAGAGGAACGTAGATTTCAAATCTGGTGTCTTTCACATCAGTCGAAATGGCCAGGCCGCAAAATTCACCAAGAGTAAAGTAACCTTCTGAAGATGATTTCGAGTTTTAATTAAATAGTATAGGGAAGAGAAACATAAGAGCAACGTAGATTTTAAGTCTGGTCTCTTTCGCTTCAGTAGAAAATGCCCGGTCCGCAAAATTCACCAGGAGTAAAGTAACCTTCTGAAAATGATTTCGAGTTTTAATTAAATAGTATATGGAAGAGAACCATAAGAGCAACGTAGATTTCAAGTCTGGTCTCTTTCGCTTCAATCGAAATGGCCAGTCCGCAAAATTCACCAGGAGTATAGTAACCTTCTGAAGATGATCTCGAGTTTAATTAAATAGTACAGGGAAGAGAAACATAAGATCAACGTAGATTTCAAGTCTGGTCTCTCTCGCTTCAGTCGAAATGGCCATTCCGCTTTTTTTTTCTGGTCCGCAAATTAGGCAGTGGTCACATTGAGTAGAATGCAATCGATCAACCAAGATCAACTGTCGTAGATCAATAGCGACCGACCGAAATTTTAGGAGATATGTCACGCTGCATGAATCGACGTAAATATTTCCACAAAAATGATACCAACTTATATTGAAAGAAAATTATTTTTTTCTTGCACTGAAACGCCGCAAATATATGTTTTCAAGAATATTTAAATAAATGACAAACCTTATAAGTTTTTGTTTTTAAAATTAGAGAAATTTGCATCCATAATTTTTCCATTGTCTTACAATTATTACTGTATCCTGGTGTGCTTTGATCATAAAATTGTACATTATTTCTTATACAGTTTTTCAACTATGGTCTATTTCATTAACTCTCCACATTTCCGTCATGCTACTAGTAATATGGCTGTAATATTCTAACAATATTATTTTTAACCTGTACACAAATGTCAAAACAGTTAAGTAGGTAAACACTGAGCATGCGTAAACATATCAATCGCTGTCGACCTGCTAGAAAATCAAACATGTTTGATATATCAAACCGCTCGTCGACGTTCGATATCGTTCGACCATAGTGGATGCATGCAGTGTGAACATTCCCATAAGCTAGTGTTAGTTTAATTTTTAATCGATCGCAATCAATCGGCGTTAGTTGATCCCACTTGTCCAGTGTGACCACTGCCTTAGGTAGCACCGTTTTATGACTGTTTACACGCATTTCCACATTGGAAATGTATATCAGATATACAAAGTGCTAACGCCGCAGGCCCTCCTATGATATCCACATGAATTAACATTCTTAAAATCAATACATTTACAATCTTACAGACCGACCAGACCGTATGATTTAATTTTCCGTCCCATACTGTTAGATAAATAGAATTAGAATTGTTAGATGTTTTGCCACAGCTGTTGGTTCCACCCAGTTGCGTAAAACCATTTGCCTGCATAGTACCATTAGTAATAATATATTCTGGTATTGAATGTGTGCGGGCGTAGGTTAGATGATAACATTGTAAATTAAAACAAAAGCCTGATGCATACTATAACGCCGGTTTATTTAGCTTGAATAGTTAAAAAAAAAAAAAAAAATAACCTCACCTAATGTACAAAAGTCACTCTTGAAAAATTCGGGCACGTTTTGTGCATTAAGTTAGTTTATTGTTGTTATATTTGAAAAAAATATAACACTTTTGATTCTGATTCCACCCGGTTAAAGAGTTCCTCGAGATTGATACCAAGACCGACTCGACTAACTCACTTATTTTCAAATGCATTGTTTAAGTATATAAGTAATCACATTTTTTGGCGTCCATTTAAGGGAGTATGTTTTAAAAGTTCTGTCAAACTATTTTGCAAACAATACATAATTTTCAGCATTTAATTAATCTGGCAACGAAAAGGGGCCAATCGACAAATCGACTGTGAGTTTTCCAAATCGGCCCATATGTTCACAGAAAATCTGCATTTTTTAAATAGTATAACATATGATTGTTTTTTCACTGTTAAATAGCAAATCTCATGTATTTTTCAAATATGAATAAATATATAGCATGTTTCATTTGAAAATATTAAGTTACATACCATTGCGTACACCTGTACACCACTTATACTGCAGATTTATGCACAAACTTTGAAAAAATTCCCATAATATTTAAAATAATCGTGTTATTAAGAGAAAACACACCGAATAATCATCCTGTATTAATGAATAAATAAAACTTAACTATTATGTAAATAAATATAGCGGGTGTCTATTTTTTGTGGTATTGTGGTCTATAAGAAATAAAAAATTTCATATGGCTGTAATTTTCCCCCTATTAAATTTAAAACAAAAGTGTAAATACGTAAAATATTCAAAATTAAAAACTGAATGATATGAGCTTCAATTTGTTTGATATAATAGGTTTTTGTCATGGGACAACCATAAAATGAAATAGCCGTTACAAAATTTTAAAAAAGAATTAAAAAAAAATATAGCTAACGAGTTCTGACAGATAAAATGGCAAAAATTTGTTATTCTGTACAAATGCCTTAGATATCGGTATTAATAATATAAATTAATTTAATTTAATTTACATGTATATTTTATTTTTCTATTGATAACACAACCATTGTTGTCAGTTAAAACAGTCCGTGAGTAACAATTTTCCCGTGTTGACGGGCTATGTTCGGTTTTCAAGTATTCATCTTGTAAAAAATATTTGTCATGGATCATGAGAATGCATATAATTATACGTTCAGATTACTAGTAGAATACTGAATTATTAGGCGCAAGAATCTAGAATAATTTCCATAAAAGATAATTATTTACTTTGAAAACGATTATTGTCCGCATTTACACTATATAGAAATCGGTTAAAATGAACATTAAATGTTGTGTTATGGTAATTTTGATAAATATTAAACTTTTCCCTATCATTTCTTATTATTGAATGAATTAATGATTCTATTGTTAAATATTTCTTTGTTGTAATCAACACATGTTTAAATTTCACATGATTCACTTTGCTTTTGCACCAAAAAGCTTCATTCAAAGATCCATAAAAATGTTTTATGCAATGGTTCCAATCCCAGTCAACATTTTGGAAGAAAGCACACACACTCACATTTATGAGGTTATAGTTTTAATATTAATTAATTACTACTTAGTTGGAGTAAATAAGTATAAAATACATGTAATTATTCTAAAATTAGCCTAAAAACAACTTTTCACTGTCGTAATCAACACATATTATTGAAATTTCATATTATTGTCTCACTCGACTTCCAATAGGTTTCATTTTATAACTTCCTTCGAAAATTGCATTATTAGTCTAATTCATTAGGTACATCTAAAATATATGCAGACATTTATAATTATACATACGTATAGACTATTGAACACTTAATTTTTGTAATAGTAGTATCCTTCACCGCTGTTAGTGGAATAACAGTTTCCCGTGCTTTTTCCATTTTGAACTAAGTAAAATGTTTCATTTTATTAATTCTTTTTGAATACTTACTTTTTCATGACTGTAGTTCTTTTACATGATAATAAATCCTTCTAATATCTTCTTATTTAAAAAAAATATTTCCATTTAAAGATTCAAATTGATATATCAAATGTGTCTATATTTAGGAATATTTGTGTTTTATTTAGTTACTTATGGCACATTGGGCAACACTGTCCAAATACATATGAAACGTAAAAAAATATAATTTTTAAATACAATGTTTTAGGCCTGTTTTACCGGTGTGAAATAATTACCCATTCTCATAATTTATGATTTTGAATTTAGTTTCTTTCAAATATTCTTCATTATGCAAATATTTCCATTTAAAGTTTCAAATTGACATGTCAAAATAGCGATATTCGTCTTAAAATATTCAAGGACTAAGATCTTTTGTTTCAATGTACCAAATTTCAACGTTTATAGTTATTTAACTATCAAGTGTGTTAATGAGGGCGATTAATGAACGAGACATTTTAACGCGTGAGCGTAGCGAACGCGTTAATTGTTGAGATCATTAATCGCCAATTAACACACGTGTTAGTTACAATATTTTTTCGTTGACCGTATCTTACTTAAATGGAAAATCAAATTTTATTCCATGACAAATTTTTTTAGGTTAGTAATGGTTGACCGAACGTCAAATTTTACGTCAGAAAATCAATAAGTTTTGTCATCAATTGTTTTCAGTGGGTGCGTTCAGTTTACTTAATCCTTGACGATACAAGCGGTTTTTTATGTTATTTGAGGAATTTTATTCTTTCAAATTCATTTTAAAGGTATGCTACATGAACCTTACCTAGCTAGTAAGTGTCAAAAGCATGACTTTTAATTCTGTCTACCTTTTTGCTACAACTTAGCGTTAGCAATATATACTTTGTTCCATGTGGTGAACGCACCCAATAAATCGTTTATTAATAAAAAATCATGCATTAATAGGGGTCATTAATGAATGATTTTCTATACATTAAAATAGCCTATTAATAAACGGTCGACGGAAAATAATATTTTACATACAAACTATGTTTCGTTCAGAAAATTGAGCCAAATTAGGAAAATAAGTTGAGTTTGTCCCGTTTAGGCTATGGCGGCGAACAAAATTTTCCCGATCGTCGTGATGTCGTGATTAAAGAAAATGTATACCTAACTATAGATAGTGAATCTGATCATTTAGTGTAAGGACTAGCGAAAACACGGCTACGCTGAGTTTCCCTAGGTGGATGGTGTTTTATGATTGTTTACATGCATTCCGAAATTATAATAGTTACATGATTTTAAAAAGTGCTGCCGCCGTTGTCTTCAGCGTTCCCACATTGGAAACGTGCATACGATATACAAAGTGCTAACGCCGCAGGCCTTCCTATAATATCCACATGAATTAACATTCTTAAAATCAATACATTTACAATCTTACAGACCGACCAGATCGTATGAAGTAATTTTTCGTCGCATATTGTTAGATAAATAGAGTTAGAATTGTTAGAAGTTTTGCCACAGCTGTTGGTTTTGCCCATTTACGTAAAACCATTTGCCTGCACAGTACAGTACAGTTAGTAATCATATATTCTGGTAACTGGTATTGAATGCGTGCGGGGGTAGGTTAGATGATAACATTGTAAATTAAAACAAAATCGTCGCATATACATGCCGGTTTATTTAGCTTGAATAGTTTTTTTTTTTTTAAAAAAACAACAATAACGTCACCTAATGTACAAAAGTCACGCTTGGAAAATTCGGACAAGTTTTGTGCATTAGGTTAGTTTATTGTTGTTATATTTGGAAAAATATAACATTTTTGTTTTTGATTCCACCCGATTATAGAGTTCCTCGAGGTTGATACCAACACGGACTCGACCAATCCACTTATATTCAAATGCATTGTTTAAGTACAGGAGAAATCACATTTCTTACGTAAATTTAAGGGAGTATCTTTTAAAAGTTCTGGCAAATTATTTTGCAAAAATACATAATTTTCAGCATTTAATTAATCTGGCAACGAAAAGGGGCAAATCGACTGTGAGTTTACCAAATCGGCCAATTTGTTCAGGGCAAATCTGAATTTTTTTAATAGTATAACATTTGATTGTTTTTGCACTATTAAATAGTAAATTTCATGTACTTTTTGAATTTGAATAAATATATAGCATGTTTCATTTCAAAATATAAAGTTACCTATCATTGCGTAAAAATGGAACACCTGTAGAAAAACTTATACTGCAGATTTATTTACAAACTTTGTCTGAACAATTTTCCATAATATTTAAAATAATCGAATTATTACAAGAAAACAGACCGAATAATCATGGTGAGTATTAATGAATAAATAAAACATCTATTATGTAAATAAAATAAAGATACCGGGTGTCTATTGTTTGTGGACTATAAGAAATACAATGATAAAATTTTCATATGTCTGTAATTTCTCCCCTATTAAATTTAAAACAAAAGTATAAATACGTTAAATATCCAGAATTAAAAACTGCATAAAATGAGCTTAAATTTGTTGATATTATAAGTTTTTTGTCATGAGAAAACCATAAAATATAATAGCCGTTATAAATTTAAAAAAAATAAATAAAAAAAGTTGTGGCTAACGAGTTCTGACAGATAAAATGGCAAAAATTTGTTATTCTGTACAAATGCCTTAGATATCGGTATTAATAATAGAAATTAATTTAATTTAATTTACATGTATATTTTATTTTTCTATTGATACCACAACCATTTTTGTCAGTTAAAACAATCTGTGAATAACAATTTTCCCGTGTTGACGGGCTATGTTCGCGTTTTAAGTATTCACCTTGTATAAATGTTTTTAAAGTTAATGATGCTTTATACGTTTATCATAAATACCGATATTTATATTTTATATTTATTTATTGTACAATGTTTAATCATTATTATGTTACTTATCGAAGAATTTTTTTTAAGTTTTCTAGTTTAGTTGAGTACTCACGCCCGAGAGCCAATTTGCAGATGACAAATTAAAATAACACTGAATAATTTTGTCATAAATAGCTATTTCGAATTTTTTTTCATTAGTGTACTATGTATGTGGCGGCTATATATTTTAATGTGTTACCTGATTCGTATTTTTTGATAACGGCCTTTTACGTTGAATGTCTCCCAATTGCAACATTGAAATAAACGTAAAACGTTCAAATCTGATGTAAAAAATATTTCTCATGGATCATGAGAATGCATATAATTATACGTACAGATTAGTAGTAGAACACTGAATTATTAGACGCCAGAATCTGGAATAATTTTCATAAGAGATAATTATTTACTTTGAAAACGTTTTTTGGCGGCATTTACACTATTTGGAAATCGATTAAAATGAACATTAAATGTTGTGTTATGGTAATTTTGATAAATATTAAAACTTTTCTCTATCAATTTTTATTATTGATGAATTAATGATTCTATTGTTAATTATTTCTTTGTTGTAATCAACAAATGTTTAAATTTCATATTGCTTTTAATTCATTGAGAGATCCATAAAAATATCTTTTTGCAATTGCTCCATAATAATAATAATAATAATAATAATAATAATAATAATAATAATAATAATAATAATAATAATAATAATAATAATAATAATAATAATAATAATAATAATAATAATAATAATAATAATAATAATAATAATAATAATAATAATAATAATAATAATAATAATAATAATAATAATAATAATAATAATAATAATAATAATAATAATAATAATAATAATAATAATAATAATAATAATAATAATAATAATAATAATAATAATAATAATAATAATAATAATAATAATAATAATAATAATAATAATAATAATAATAATAATAATAATATTAATAATAATAATATTTTTTTTTTTTTAACTAGAAGAGGGCATCAACTGCTGAGGTTATTAGCCCATATACTAATCAAAAAGTATAATATAAATAAATATACGGGACATATACTTTATATAAGTATTACAAATAGAAGTATAATAATAATTTTGAAAAAGGTAACATGTAAATAAATATATAAAATAAATATACATATATATACGAGATCAACAAAACCCACATGCATAAAATACAATATATAAATATAAGTATTTACGCATACTTATGTATACGTATAATGAGAAAAATAGAAAAGAATACAAGAATTACATAAAGAAAATGTTAATGGGATGAAAAAAAAAAGACAAGTCTATAACTTTTCATATATATTTACCGCACGCAAAAACTTCAGAACATTACGGATCTTATCAGAGTCTGTTAGAATAAAGGAAAGGTCTTGATCTAAATGATATAGTCGCCTGAGTAGATCATACTGTGGACATGCGAAAAGAATGTGTTCAACTGTCAGAGCAGTATCACATCTGTTGCACATAGGGGCATTTTCCCGATTTAAACGGTACCCATGTGTCAGACTTGTATGACCCATTCTCAGACGATGGATCTTGACTTGATCCCTTCTGGTAAGATCATTCGGCAATAATACTGGCGCAACCAATGGCTTAATGGTTTTTAGATGGTTCTGAACCCCATCCCATGTGCGCTGCCACAAAGCCAATACCTCTTTCTTCAGATGGTCTTATATCTGAAGATTTATACATTACGACATCAACAGAGTTACTATCAGCGGCAGATCGTACTGCCTCATCAGCCAATTCGTTACCCCTAATGCCGACGTGACTTGGCACCCAAAGAAAATAAATATCTCTCCCTGTCTCATGAAGATGTTTCATGAGGGACAAGATATGCTGAATAATTGGGTCAACAGTAAAAAGGTTTGAAATTGCTTGTAGGACGCTCAAAGAATCGCTTACTACGAGGAACTTCCTAGAAGTTCTGACGAACTCGCAGTAGCGTAGGGCTTGCCAGATAGCATAGGACTCTGCTGTGTAGATAGAAGTTAGCAGAGGCATTGACCATGAGTGCTGTGTGTTATCGACAGCAATTCCGCAACCAGTACCATGGTGGGTTTTAGAACCATCCGTATAAATTACCATCGTGTTTTTGTATCCGTGCAGAACCTCTAGAAACCTTGACTGTATCATTATCGGGGGACTGTTGGACTTGTCGTACATAGTTAATATGTAGTTAGTCCTAGCTAATGGAACCAACCACGGCGGTACTTCAGATTCCCCTACAGGAATCGATAATGGTATATGAAAATTTATTTGGTCTAGAAGCTCTTTCGCGCGGATACCAGCGGGTCTGGTTTGAATTTAATAATAATAATAATAATAATAATAATAATAATAATAATAATAATAATAATAATAATAATAATAATAATAATAATAATAATAATAATAATAATAATAATATTAATAATAATAATAATAATAATAATAATAATAATCCCGCAGGGGTAGATTGGCCTACAGCAGTCTATTCGGGCTTAGTGACCCCGCGGGTACCCGAACTAAAAAGGTGGCTGAACCAAGCACTAGTCACCTGTGGAGGCCCACCCGCAGTCTGTAAGTCTCATGAGGTGATGGCACCTGCGCATGGCAGAGACCTGATATTTAGGGGTTACAGCATGGCTTCGCCGCACCCATCAGGCTCTCTGTCTTTTCCACCTGATTCCAGAGGCCCGCTCCAGTATGACCACGGAATACTGGTATCAGTGTTGTGTTGCCATTGTGCCCACCCACTGCCCAGCTCCTCGGTCCTGGCTGCGACAGAAGCGCGACTATGAGGGGTTACAGCCTGGCTTCGCCGCACCCTCTGGTCCCTCTGTTCTCTCCTCTTGCCATCCTCCACCTGGTTACTTGGTGAAAACCCGTACCAGGTGTGTATACCGTTACCTCACCCTGAGTACTCGTCTGTAGGCGTACTACACAAAGTCACCCCGACCACCTGGGTGGCTGCCCTGATCATCTTGGCATATCGTCCGCGCCTAGCCTCTCCAGCAATTGCTGAGAGGCAGGTGAATGGTACCCAGGATTCCTGAGGTAGTGAGAAACAAAAGAGCGGAAATAATAATAATAATAATAAAAATAATAATAAAAATAATAATAATAATAATAATAATAATAATAATAATAATAATAATAATAATAATAATAATAATAATAATAATAATAATAATAATAATAATAATAATAATAATAATAATAATAATAATAATAAACCCCCAGGGGGTGGGTTCCTTATGTTGGAACCTGCACGGGGAGTGGCGTCCCCGGGTCCCCGAGCCACGAGGAGTTGGTGCCCGCACCATTGGGAAGTAGCGTCCCCACGGATCTCTGAGCTACGTGTGGCAGCCCCACACATACCGCTGCTAGGGCTAGCACCCCGAAACAGTGTGACCTTTCTAAACGCTCCTGTCAATACAAGAAGGAACAGATACTCTGGCGGGCCGGGACAGCAGGACCCGGGTCGGAACCGTCGTGATGCCATACCTGCAAACGACCCCCCACGCAATGTCCCCGGACAACGAACCAGGTGCTCACAACAACCCCAGACGCCTGTAGAGGAGTTTAGTGTTGCTGAACCAGTTGTTCAGCCCACTAGTTCTTCCCGCAGTAGACAAAGGACCATCTGGAATGATGAAATCAATGAGTACGTGGTCCGATGCTACTATAAAATTACAAATTTAGAGACATACAAAGGGCCATTCACTAAAGAACTTCATAGACTAGTGACGACAAAGTATCCAGAATTAAGAGGAAAAACAGTGCAGAATATTATAGACCAGAGACGTTCCATATTCTGCAACAGCCGGTTACCTGCTGAAACAATAAAGAGAATTAAGAATGAAGTGGCGATAGAGCTGGGAATCCAGACTTATGTAGAAGACGAAACACCAACTCCTGAAGAACAAATTACAGTTGAAGACAACCCGGTTGAAGAAGAATTTCTCCGTCAGTTGCTAAAATACGAAGGGATGGACCCAAATTTTAGACCTCGGCTTCCTAAACTAAAGAACAATGGTGAAACAAGCGAAGTAATAAAGAGCGTAGATGCAGTAATAGGCAAAAGACTAAGTGAAGAGATATCACTCACAGAACTACACACACTGATTTATGTTGGTGCGGTAACAACATTAGAACTGCATGGACAGAAAATAGGAAGTACCAACAAGAGGCCTACAAAGGAAAAGAAGAAATGTAACACACCCGCATGGGAGAGAAGAATGGTTAACAAAATCAGTGGACTTAGAAAAGAAATTGGCATTTTATGCCAAAGCACTAAACCACAAGCTTCTGCGAAAGTCAACAAAGCTGCCACTGAAATTGCTAATAAACACAAATCTCAAGAAAACCCTACATCAATAGAAGTATTAGACCTATTAAAACAGAAGTTAGCTGCAATGAGTGCCAGACTAAAAAGGCACAAACAAAGTAACACCCGCAGACAACACAACCATATGTTTGCTGCGAACGAGAAAAATTTCTACAGAAGCCTGCAGAAGAAAATGGATATTGAAGAAGGATCACCACCTACATCCAATGAAACCAGAAAGTACTGGAAGAATATCTGGAGCAATCCAGTTAAACACACACAAAACAAATGGTACTACGAGGAAAAGGCGCACAACAGCAACCTTAGAACCATGTTAACATGGGAGATCAGTAAGGCAGAAGTAGAAAAAGCGATAAAGAAAACACAAAACTGGAAAGCACCAGGTCCCGATAAGGTGCAGAACTTCTGGATAAAATACTTACCATCAACTCACAGACAACTGGCGAAATGTTATACAGAAATCCTGCAAAATCCAGAACTTATGCCAACATTTTTAACCAGTGGTAATACTTTCCTGTTACCAAAGACAGAAACCTTGTCCCCAGATCCGGCGGCGTACAGACCAATTACCTGTCTATCAACGAGTTATAAAATACTTACCGCTATAATCTCGGAAAAAATCTATGACCACCTAAAAAATAATAAAATATTAGATGAAGAGCAAAAAGGTTGCCGCAAGGGCTCGCAGGGTTGCAAAGAACAACTGGTGTTTGATTCAGTCATCACCAATCATGCTAAGAAAAGGAAGGAGTCATTATACACTGCTTATATAGACTACAAAAAAGCGTATGATTGTGTACCACATACATGGTTAGTAGAGGTACTAAAACTATACAAAATAGAAGACCATATCATACAATTCCTACAACATGCCATGAAGAACTGGAATACGACCCTTATGATGAATACACCAAATGGAACAATCGATGCTGGCCATATACCAATACGTAGAGGCATCTTCCAAGGTGATGCCCTTAGTCCACTATGGTTTTGTCTCTGCATAAAACCATTAACATCATTATTAAACCGTCAACACAAGGGTTACACCATAGAAAACCAAAACTTCACCCACCTCTGCTATATGGATGACTTGAAACTCTTCGCAAAGAAAAAGGAAGAAATGGGGAAAATGTTAAAAAATGTAGGAACATTCAGCACAGACATAAAGATGACATTTGGGTTGAACAAATGTAAAACAAGCACAATGATACATGGAAAATGGCAGGAAAGTGCAGGATTTGATATTCAAAACCAAGGAAAGATAACAGGAATGTTAGAAAATGAGAGCTATACTTACCTTGGTTATGCTCAGGCTCAAGGGATTGAAGATAAGACCTGTAAAAAAATGTTACGAGTCACCTACCTTACTAGAATCCAGGCATTACTAAAATCTAGTCTGTCAGCCAGAAATCTTACTAAAGCCATTAATACATATGCTACATCGGTACTCACCTATAGTTTTGGTATACTAAACTGGACCGAAACAGAACTGGAAGAGATGAATCGGAAAACTAGGAAAGAGTACCGTAACAATTGTGGACACCATCCCCACAGCGCCATTGAACGGTTTCACTTACCGCGGCATCAAGGAGGAAGAGGAATTCCTAGCATACCACTGCGAAATATGACACAGGTCCAAAACCTCAGAAAATATTTCCATGAAAAAGCAGAAGACTCCAAGATGCACAAGGTAATAGTAGAAGCAGACAAGCGATTAACACCTTTACGCCTAGCAGAAGAACAACTTCAAAGCTCTAAGAAATGCCTGACTGTGCAAGAATTAAAAACTATATGGAAATCAAAACCATTGCATGGCAAGTACATTGCACAAATACATCAAGAGCATATAGACACCAGAGCATCGGAAACGTGGCTTAGAACTGGCGCACTTTTTAATGAAACTGAGGGCTTCATTACTGCGATCCAAGATCAAGTAATACCAACGCGCAGCTACCGGAAAAGGATTATAAAAGAAGCAATACCCAACATAAAGTGCCGTATGTGTGGGGATTATGAGGAAACCCTGGACCACATAATGTCAGGGTGCACAGTCTTAGCTCCGAAACAATACCTAGATAGACATAACAAGGTAGCAGGTATAGTCCATCAAGAACTAAGAAAGAAATATATGGAATACAATGAGATCGTCCCCTGTTATAAATACTATCCACCTAACATCTGTGAAGATAACAAAACTAGGCTTTATTGGAATAGGAAAATAATTACCGATAAAACAATCGAGTGCAACATCCCTGACATTGTACTGACGCTGAAGAACGAGAAAATTACATACATAATCGATATAACTGTCCCACTATGTGCCAATGTCAATACAGGCTATGCGGGAAAAATTAATAAATATTTACCATTAGCTGATGAGATCCGCAAGATGTGGAAGATGGATCGAGTCCAAATAGTACCAGTAGTCTTGGGATGCACCGGCGAAATCCCACTAAAATTACATAAAAGTCTGGAAACATTACAACTTCAAAAGTCACTGTACATACCCATGCAGAGAGCTGTTTTACTCCATACCAACAGCATCGTTAGAAGGGTCCTGGGAGAGTCCTGAATTGAACCTGAAAAAGAAAAATTTAATTAGGATAATATACCAGTAACTTAATACATTTTACTTACTAAACCATTGTACATACTTGCCGCTGGCCGTATGTATGATTATTACCTGGATAAAAACAGAGAAATAGGCAAAAATAATAATAATAATAATAATAATAATAATAATAATAATAATAATAATAATAATAATAATAATAATAATAATAATAATAATAATAATAATAATAATAATAATAATAATAATAATAATAATAATAATAGTAATAATAATAATAGTAATAATAATAGTAATAATAATAGTAAAAATAATAGTAATAATAATAGCAATCTTAGAGCCCTGAAAATGAAAAGTACAATTTTGCTAATGTTTTGTATTTAATTATTTACCTTGTAGCTCTTAGATGTACTAGACTTAGGTGAATAAACTAAGTAATAATAGTAATAATAATAGTAATAATAATAATAGTAATAATAATAGTAATAATAATAGTAATAATAATAGTAATAATAGTAATAATAATAGTAATAATAATAATAATAATAATAATAATAGTAATAATAATAATAATAATAATAATAATAATAAGAATAATAATAATAATAATAATAATAATAATAATAATAGTAATAATAATAGTAATAATAATAGTAATAATAATAGTAAAAATAATAGTAATAATAATAGTAAAAATAATAGTAATAATAATAGTAATAATAATAGTAATAATAATAATATAATAATAGTAATAATTTTTTTTAACTAGAAGAGGGCATCAACTGCTGGGGTTATTAGCCCATATACTAATCAAAAAGTATAATATAAATAAATATAAGGGACATATACTACTATATAAGTATTACAAATAGATGTATAATAATAATTTTGAAAAAAAAGTAACATGTAAATAAATATATAAAATAAATATACATATGTATACGAGATCAACAAAACCCACATGCATAAAATACAATATATAAATATAAGTATTTACGCATACTTATGTATACGTATAATGAGAAAAATAGAAAAGAATACAAGAATTACATATAGAAAATTTTAATGAGATGAAAAAATAGACGTCTATAACTTTTCATATATATTTACCGCACGCAAAAACTTCAGAACATTACGGATCTTATCAGAGTCTGTTAGAATAAAGGAAAGGTCTTGATCTAAATGATATAGTCGCCTGAGTAGATCATACTGTGGACATGCAACAAGAATGTGTTCAACTGTCAGAGCAGTATCACATCTGGTGCACATAGGGGCATTATCCCGATTTAAACGGTACCCATGTGTCAGACTTGTATGACCCATTCTCAGACGATGGATCTTGACTTGATCCCTTCTGGTAAGATCATTCGGCAATAAAACTGGCGCAACCAACGGCTTAATGGTTTTTAGATGGTTCTGAACCCCATCCCATGTGCGCTGCCACAAAGCCAATACCTCTTTCTTCAGATGAAGACTTATATCTGAAGATTTATACATTACGACATCAACAGAGTTACTATCAGCGGCAAAACGTGCTGCCTCATCAGCCAATTCGTTACCCCTAATGCCGACGTGACTTGGCACCCAAAGAAAATAAATATCTCTCCCTGTCTCATGAAGATGTTTCATGAGGGACAAGATATGCTGAATAATTGGGTCAACAGTAAAAGGGTTTGAAATGGCTTGTAGGACGCTCAAAGAATCGCTTACTACGAGGAACTTCCTAGAAGTTCTGACGAACTCGCAGTAGCGTAGAGCTTGCCAGATAGCATAGGACTCTGCTGTGTAGATAGAAGTTAGAAGAGGCATCGACCATGAGTGCTGTATGTTATCGACAGCAATTGCGCAACCAGTACCATGGTGGGTTTTAGAACCATCCGTATAAATTACCATCATGTTTTTGTATCCGTGCAGAACCTCAAGAAACCTTGACTGTATCATTATCGGGGGACTGTTGGACTTGTCGTACATAGTTAGTATGTAGTTAGTCCTAGCTAATGGAACCAACCACGGCGGTACTTCAGATTCCCCTACAGGAATCGATAATGGTAATAATAATAGTAATAATAATAATAATAATAATAGTAATAATAATAATAATAATAATAATAATAGTAATAATAATAATAGTAATAATAATAATAATAATAATAATAATAATTTATTACCCAACAGAATATATCTACAAGGTAAATAACAAATAAATATATACCAGTAACAAGTGATTCACAATAAAGATTAACAATCAATTTCAAAATAAGAAATTCCAATTGAACGTAATGAATACACTGTACAACAAAATATATCATATGAGGTACATATTTGGTTGTAATTATCACAAGTGAAAATGGGCGAACTGAGCATTAAATTAGTTTTGGCAATATTGTTGTAAAAAGTATTTACTTTACGAGAAGCGTATGTAGGAACTGAGAATTTAAGTTCAGATAATAACGCACTGCAATCAATGTCACTGTGTAATAATTTGTGCAAAAATGAAAGGGTGTGTAATATGAAATGTGTCTGTAGTGTTATAACACTAAATGATGATAGTAGCAAGCTATGACTAAAACCTCTTTCTGGATACACATTATGTACCTTAAACCAAAGCTATTTCAAAAATTTTCTTTGCACATTTTCAACCTGTTGTTTTTGGTTATTGTATAGCGGGTACCAAACAATGATGCAGTATTCAAGAGTAGATCTCACAAGTGAATAAAAGAGTGATATTAACGCATTGACATTTATAAAAGGTTTACAATTACGTATAATGAAGCCGAGTAACTTATTAGCTGAATAAAATACTAATAATTTGACGTATAAAATGTTACACTTTTGTTCGCCTTTTGTTTCTAATTCCATAGTTAATACTATTAAATTGTAATTCCGTGAATTTTAAAATTTTATTTCTGCAGTTATGAAATAGCCAAAATGATTTTTTTTTATTGATTCGGATGTAGAAATTTTTGCTTTACAACATCCATTTGAAACTTTTTGTCTAAAATGATTAGGGGAGCAATGCACACGGAAGAAGTGAATTCGAAGTTAGTATTTTAATTTTTACTTCCTTGTACGTAAGTAAAGGAAGTATTGTAATCGCGAAAAATTTCGGTTTCCAGATTTCAGCGGAAATATCCATTTTGATCATCCCTGAATCCATTTTGACTAATTTCGTCGTGACGTCTGTACGTACGTTCGTACGTACGTCCGTACGTACGTATCTCGCATAACTCAAAAACGGTAAGCCGTAGAAAGTTGAAATTTTGTATTTAGGACTCCTATAACATCTAGTTGTGCACCTCCCTTTCTGGTTATTACACAATTTCCAGAAGTGGCACTTTACATGAAGCCTATAATAGATTTTAATGAAAAACTGTTTTAAAATATAATCCAAAACTCTTCAAATTTGGTATACAAGACTTTTATGTCCATCGAAATAACATAATAGATTTTGGTTAAAATAGGCTAACCGGAAGTGGTACATTACTTGAAGATGTGAACAGTTTTTCTTGAATAAAACGATTTTATTTTGATTTTAGAAATAAATGCTTCAAATAAAAGTTTTAGAGAATTAATTTATGCGTCTAGCACATCAAGTATTATTAAATTAGCCCTTTGAATAAGCGAGATATGTAAATTTAAAAATTATATACTTTTTTGTTTTTGTAATAAAGCTTGCTATGGATTAAGACAAAAACATAAAAAAAATGTTCATGTCAAATTATGTTAAATACGTGCAATTTTATGATTCGTACAATAACAAATATTATATTTTTATTGTGAAATTAGTCATATTCATTGTTGTAATCAAATATTTCTTTGTTGTAATCAAAACTCTCTTTAAAAACTCCCTTTCTGGTCGCTATATATCTTACTGTATTGAAGTTAAAAAAAAATATTTTGTAATTTATTTATTAAAAAAATATGTATAGTTTAGTAATCGTACAAGGAAGTCGTGTGGTGTCCACATCAGATTTTTTAAAGTAGGCTAAGCAAACATTCAACTATTAAAACAAAAGAAAATTATCCGTCATTTTTGTATGTCATTGTTACGTATTATATTATTTTTTTTGAAATGTTCCAAATTTCGTTATTTTTTATTTCGTGTAATTACTATTTTGTCTTGCGTAATTAGGATAACTTTCTCCGAATAAATTGCATGCTAGGAATGCATTTTGATGGGTCTTGTATCATTAATTAAAATCAGTATTTGTTGAATCTGCTGCCATTATTAAATTAATTATTACAAAGGTAACGAAAATTACCTCAATTATAATATTGGTTAACAATGAAATAGAAAAATGACAGATTATTTTCTTTTGTTTTAATGATTAAATGTTTGCATTACCTACTTAAAAAAATTAAAATAGAAATGAAATACTAACTTTGAATTAATTTTTATATATATTTTTTTTTCGCAATGTAAGGATATGATATTATTATATAGTTGAATTCAGAAGAAAATTATCTATTTAATGAATTAATAAAAAATACATAATGTCATTTAAAAAAATGTAACATTGATCCATAAGTTGAGTATCACTGGCTTTAAAATAATAATGGTCATGTCAAAATGCATCCCCTTCTATGCCTTACAATATCACGATCACTTTATTGTGTAACTTCTTATAATCTTGATACACCCTATATATGTACAGGGTGGTGACCGGCACAGCCGAACATAGGACTTTAACATTTAAAATCAGACTTTCCTAATTTCCTGGTTCGCTAATTATTTTAGGAAAAAAAAAGTTCCAAAGAAAAGTTGTAGAGCATAAAATTCTGCATCATATTTTTCCTAAAATAATCAGGGAAGCAGGAAATTAGGAAAGTCTGAATTTACATGTTAAAGTCCTATGTTCGTCTGTGCCGGTCATAACCCTGTATATATAACATAAATAAATAATAAGGAAAACAATTGCAACAAGTAACCAAGGTAACATATTTAATATATGAAGCCATGCTGGACTAAGTTCAAAATCGTCACAATGATGGTTTTGAAAATCTCAATGGCTTCTCTAATTAATTTTTTGTTGAGGTGTGTAGGTCTTACAAGAATTTTTGCTTCTTCGAATTTGATTCGATGGAATTCTTCGTGGGCATGCTCTGCAACTGAAAATTTTCCTGGCAGGTGTTCATTAATTCTTGTTGAAATAGTTCTACCAGTCTGGCTAATGTAAGTTTCCCACACATACATGCAATCTGATAAAACCCTGATGACTGAAGAGGAATGACGACCGAAAGTACATAAGAATGATGTACCACTATGCCCGATTGTGAATTTTATTAAATCTTGCACTTATGTTTATTTAAATATTTAGATAATCTCATAGGGCCATACATTGGAAATTCATCATCCTATGTCAAGAATTCCAAACACTATTGAAATTATGAAGAACCGACATATCTCATCAGAAGATCTTCGATGTTAAGTCATTATTTACGAAAATCCCCGTCAGAGATACCTTGAAGCTGCTTGAGATTTTTTTTCAGAAGATATTGTGAATTTTTTTATCAACATTGTTTATCGTCAAGCTTCTTCGTTTTCAACAATGAATTCTACAAACAAGTTGATGGTGTTGCAATGAGTAATCCTCTGTCTCCTTTCATAGCTAATTATTATATGGAGTTCTTTGAAGAATTAGCTTTGGATTCTACTACGATGAAATCTACATTATCGTCACGTTATGTTGATGATGTCTTCGCTATTTGACCCCATGGACGTCAAAACTTATTTTTTTCTTGAGCCCTTGAATAACATCCATGAAAATATTAAGTTCGCCGCAGAAGTCGAAGAAAATGGTAATATTCCCTTCTTGGATGTATTACTGGAAAGAAGAGATGGGTTTTTACTACATTCAGTCTACAGGAAGCGTATGCACACTAATCAATATTTTAATGCCAATTCACATCATCATCCGTCTCAGAAATATGGCACTATTAAATGCCTGATGATAAGAACTTCAGAAATTTCTCTTTCAAAGAAATTAGAAGAGATGAAAGAAATTAAGAATATGTTTATGAAGAATGAATTTTCTACATCTTCAATCTAAAGATGTCTGAAACCGAAAAGATCTACTAACAATGATAATGAAAACAACGTATTATTTTCTTTGCTTTGACCAGACTGGTGGAACTATTTCAACAAGATTTAATGAACACCTGCGATCGATCAGCCAGGAATATCTTCAGTTGCAGAGCATGCCCTGGAAGAATTCCATCGAATCAAATTTGAAGAAACAAAAATTGTTGCAAGACCTACACACCTTAACAACATGGTAAATAGAAAAGCCATTGGGTTTTCAAAACCAAGAATAATCTCAATCATTGTGACCGTTCAGAACTTAGTCAGGCATGGTTTTCTATATTAAATATGTTGTAATATGTTACCTTGGTTCTTGGTTACTTGTTGCTGTTGTTTTTGTTATTATTTATTTGTTTTTCCCTGAAGAAGGCAACAGTTTATATTGCCGAAACGTTGGGTTTTAAATTAAAAAACAGAACATAAACTAAAAGGTTGTATCATACCAACTGCTTTAAGTTTTATTCTTAGAACTCAAAAGCTTGGTATTTTTAGTGCTTTTCTGGCAAAATAATACGTACATATAATTTATACATTTTATTTTTTGTGAGATTATTGAGAATAAATACCTAAGTATTTTTGTTTAAGTTGTTTGTATTATATTCATGTAAATAATTTTGTAATGGAATACTTTTCAATTTTTAAGAAGTATGATTACCTTTGCAATTTCAATATAATACTAAGTAGAAGAACATCTCGCTGTAGTTGTTCTTGTTGCGTATCTATCTACATAAAATATATTCTTGTAACCGTTAATAATTCACTAAACCACAGAAAGATGTTCAACCCCTAAAAAATTATTTTGTATACTACTTATCTCATTCTTAAAAAAAAAAAATTTCATCACGGCATATTACCCATTGCTGGGTGTGCCAATCTGCTTCGTACACAGATATCGGTAATGATGGAATATTTGTACCGTGTGGGCGCTTACCAGGCGTCACCTCGCGGGCACTCATTCTTAAGGTTAAATATTGAAGTGCGGCGAAGGGTGAGGTGTGTGGCAAGGTCTTAATTGTTGTGTAGTGGAGGATCTGCGGTCAGGGGTAAAATTGCTTCCATTGGGAACCTAGGCCTAAAAAAGATGTTAGTGTGGGCTGTTTCTGGATTTTTGGTCCGCCGGGTTTTGGTATATTCGCTTTCTGTGTTAAATTTGGCGAAGAAGTAGTCGATTATTCTGTTGAAATTCTGTTTGGAGTTTTCCTTTTTTCGGTTTTGAATTTGTTGACTTCTTAGTTTTGAGCTCTTCAGCGGTGAGATCTTCATTGGTATAGCTTTACTGCCATTAAGATTAGTTCTTTTAGAATATACGTGATTATGGATTTTATTTGAAGAGATCGCTGATTGTTTTAATAATACTCTCTTCTAGCTCTTTGTTGTTTAATCCGTTTTTAATATACCTACAAATATTAAATTAGGTACGTTATTTGAGATGTTTTTGTAAGTTATTTATGATGTTTTGTTGTTCCTGGATTTTCTGTTGCAGTAATGCAACATTGTTGTTGCATGTTTCCAGGTCTTCCTTTCAAATATGAAAATTAGTTGTAATTTTCATTAATTTGGTTTCTATGTTGCCCAGTTTGTCCAGTTTTTCGGGGTTTTTTCAATATTAGTTGCGTATTATCGATTTTTTTCTCTGAGCACATGTTTAAAGTTAGGTTATGTGTCAGCTGCTGCAAATTATATTTTGAATATGAATGTATTTATTGTTTTATTTACTTTGAATTAACCCATTTATTCCCATTGTTGGGTTAACGCAACATCAAAATAAATAATTTTTTTACATTGGAAAAATTCAATTTTTTTATATCTTGTCTTATATGTCTTCCATTAACAAAAGATTAAAGATTATGGTGAAATGTATGTGAAGAATTAAACACGCTTCCATTATTAAAAATAAATAATATAAAATCACTAAATTTCATAGAAAAAAACGCGATTTTAAATATACAATACTTTTTTCTATATTTGAGTTGGGTTTTTATGAAAAAAAATCTTCAAATAGTAATATTTCTGAAAATAATAGTATTATTTTGGCATTACAAAGTTTTTAAACGGTTTTGTTTTATGATGTTGCGAAAACGCAACATTGGGACAAACCATCAAAGCAAATAAAAGAAGTGAAGAATCGCGTAGTTACATGTACGAAAGTGTATAGTTTATTAACAATTACACTGTGACACGGACGGTTGAAGAAGTATATTTATTTAAATATTGTGACCATCGTATAAATATTTAGCATGGTAAGTGCTACAAGTACGATATTATGTACAGATTCTTGATGGTAATGTTTTTAGAGTAACTTGAAACTTCAATTGTTGAAGATCTTAATTTGGATGAAGAAATAGATATTTGTTATATCAAATGGGGGTACTTCCGGTTGACCAATTATAACCAAAATCTTATCAAGTCTGCATATGGTTGTAAGGAAGAGGAATATGCAAGAATTATAATTTTTGGATTTCTAGTATTGGAGATATCGTGCACGAAACCGCGGTCACATACACACACACACATACACACGCACACACACACGCACATACGAACACACACACACATATATACAGACATTATCGTAAAAATAGTAAAATCGTATTGTAAAGACCCTAAAACGTGCTTATTCAATGAAAACTCACCACCGAATTTTTTGTCCAAGGACAATACCTTCCTTACCTAGAGGTGACGGAAGGTAAAAAGACATCTCTATACCGCAACCAAACATGATTTCCAAGTATAACAAATATATGGGGGGGCGTTGACTTGCACGATTATGCTGTAGCCAACTATAGAATAAATATTCGTGGAAAAAAATGGTGGTGGCCATTATTCATAAATATGTTAGATTCGGCCGTGGTAAACGCTTGGAAACTGCATAGACTGGTATATATAGAGAGCCCCATTTCGCAGCTGGATTTCAGATCTGAACTTGTAATGAGCCTTATAAACACCAACAAAGCAAAAACACAATCTGTTCGTGGACGTGGTTCCTCCGCATCTATACAATCTACTGCCCGATTAGACAATGTGGGCCACATAATTGAAAGAAATAATGAGAACTGGAGAAGGCGTTGCAGAGTATGCCGAAGTACAACTGTTTTGATGTGTAATAAATGTGGAATTCCGTTGCATTCACATTGTTTTAAAAATTACCACAGTTAATTTTGTTTTGAATTTTTTTATGCATTTAGTCCCAATGTTGCGTTAACGCAACGTTAAACAAATAGAAAATTTGTATTTTATTTTTATATTTTATTTCAGTATATGTTTATATAGATTTAAATAAATAATTTAATATAAAAAAATTGTTTTTTTAAATATTTATACTAGTGGTCCTAAATGGGTTAAAAAAAAGTTTAATTTTTAACTCAGTGTTGCCAATCGTTCCTAAAAAACGGCTGATAATTACGATGTATAGTGATAGTCATGACAAAATTTATAACGACATTACTTGATAAATAGGAATTTTACAAAATGTCGTTCAAAATCACGTCGTTGAATTTATAAAAAACGACAGTTGTAAAACAAAACATTTTTACTGATTTCTTCCTGTCCCCAGATTTCATATGACTATTTAACCCCGCTTTAAGTCGCATTTGGAACGGGGGGGGAGTCAATTGCTAACCCGAGTTCGAATGTTTGAATTTAATTTTTGTAATTATCAATATATTGAAATGGTGATTTTTACTTTGAGCGCCTTTATGATATAAACATGCCGATCCTATTTAATTCACATTATTTTTTTTCCATTCAAAAAATAAATAAAAAATTGTTGATTGTGCATTTCTAGTCACATTGGGAACGGGGGGGAGGGAGGTTTTAGCTGCTGACTGCATTTGATTCATATATCAGAAAATATGGGATGGTTAATAATGCGTGAAATTGCTCAATTTTGCTGCCACTTATAAGTTATGGAACAATGTAACTGTAAAATTTCCAAACTTTTTGAAACTATCGGAGTTGGTTGTAATAGATGAAGAATTGATTACATTCCTGGAAAGTTCGGAATAGAAGTAAACCTATTCTGTGATTCTGAAAATTACTATTGCTTCGTAGCGGAACCTTATGCTGGAAAAGTAGAAAAAGAAGCAAAAAAATCACAATAGCGATTCAGAAGTTGTAAAACGACTAGTAATGTAATCGAAACTAGAAAACTCTGGCAGAAATATTACAATAGATAAAAAATTTACATCTCTTTCTAAAACCGATGAAATATTTAAAAAAAAATATCAGTTGTTGGCACCATAATGAGCAATAAGAGAGACGTTCAACTACCCCAAACTTTAGCCAAATCTGCCCCTGGGACTGTTAGATTTGCGTTTAGAAATAAAGTGTCATTGGTTAGGTACATACTTACACCTAAAAAAGTTGTTACGATTTTATCATCTTTTCATCGTGAAGGTATGGATATAAGAGATGATAAACCCGAAATAATATATTATAATTCAACGAAAGCAGGCGTTGATACCCTTGATAAATGCGTTAGAGCCTATAGTTGCCACCGACATACAAGAAGGTTACTCATGGTTGCTTGAAGCTGTATTCAAGTAAAACTGCGATCTTAATACGAGTGATGAAACAAGTAGGGACTATGAAATGAAATCTGGTACTTACTAGTAAGCAAATGTAAATAATTATACCGCGTAGGATTATTTTCATAATTGTATGTATGTATGTGTGCATGTTTATGTTCGATGGATCTCTTTTTCCAAAACCATTTGAAATAAGTTTCTTATAAACATATTAGGCATGTTTAGTTTATCCTAAGCAATGCAAGTAGTATATTTGAAAATTTTAGTCTTAACTAAAACGCCTTTCTCTCGAAATTAAATCGTTTTCATTATTCGACCATTCTGAATTTAGTCTAGAAAAATTAAATAGTTCCTAAGAGAAATCTCATGATATTCAGATTTTGATATGGTTTGGTAATATATATATATATATATATATATATATATATATATATATATATATTACCAAACCATATATATATATATATATATATATATATATATATATATATATATATATATATATATATATATATGATTGTACCTCAAAGGGCAGTTTTTTTGCTAAACAAATACTACTTATATATTAAAAATACTTGATATATTTCGCTTTATTGTTGTTAGTGTTTCTGACGAGACGAGACGAGACGAGACAACGTAGTTTCTCGTCAGAAATTAAGTCTCGTCTCGATTTTTTCTCGTCTCGAACAATGGAATCTCGTCTCGGCCGAGAATCTCGAAATAAATAAGCCTGGTTTGCAAATCAAAAGTGTTCAATAAACAAACTGTATGAATTGCATATGGCAAAATTATATTTAGTCCATTTTTTATGTTTTATCTCTTCCTAATATTGATATTCATGCATCTTTGTTTCATATAACATCAATTTTGTAAGTGTATCTTTTGCTTATTTAAACATTATTTATTAAAAAGAATCCCTATAAATAATAAATTATTAAAATAAAATAAATATATCATCCGATTTTTACCCATTACTGGGTGTAACACTGAGTCGGTAAGTGAACAAGAATACTGTGATGTCAGGAAAGTAGGAGGTAGTTGTAATTTAAGAAATTTTAACGATTCTGTTTAGATTTATAATTACAAAAATATAAAAAATTACTAAATGTCCCAACCAATTTTTTTTAAAAATGTATTTTTAAAAATAAAAAAAAAGTCGAGAAATCTCGGAATAATTGTCGAGAATCTCGACATGTAAGTCTCGTCTCGTCTCGTGAGTTCAAAAAGCTTTCTCGTCTCGGCGAGACGAGACGAGATTCGAGAATATCTCGTCTCGCCCGAAACACTAATTGTTGTCGGGTTGAGGATATAAACCTTAACGTGTTGCCTAGGTAGTGATATCTTTAATACTTCATTCGCGGCAATATACTATAAGTTAATTTATATTTTTATTTTAGTCGTTAGAAGAGGACAATGTTGCTTACTCTCCATCAGTACCATTTGATTTCACGCAAGCGATGACCGATGTACACTCTCAGCCAACTTGGAATGTTATCTCACAACCAACGCAGTTTGTTCTGCCTACATCAGGACACTATGCCTCGATCGACGACTGCCACAATGAGCTTGAGTTATTTTTCAATTCATCTCCATGGTATGCGACTGGAGCACAATACTGGAATAACTTTTCTTGTGAACAAATATTATCTATACTATCAATATCTAAAATCGTCCTACATAGAATTCATTCAATTTTGCACGCTGTAAAAATATTTCTTGAACTAATTGTATTTCCCGAGAAACTATTCAAAAATCTGGGAATTATTAGTATTTTAAAGTTGTCGTTCAAATCTTTTTTAAAAATTAACTTTTCTCATTCTGTTTTGTTATCTCCATTGCGGTTTATAGCTATTGTTTTACAATTTCCCTTAAAAATTATTACTTATTTTAAATTATCATTAAACTTACTGAAATTGTTCTTTAAATTACTACTAGTTCCAAAGAATTTTTTGAATTTGCTTCCATATTTATTAAAAATGTGTAACTTAAATTTGCCATTTGAATTATGGAAAATGCCACTTTATTCATTTGCAATGAAATTCTTCAAATTACTATTATATTTATTGAATATTCCAATTAATATGCTTCATTTTCCCATAAATATATTTAAATTGCTGCTTAATTTATTAACGATACCATATAAATTACTAAGGTTAATAGGGTATTTATTGATATTGCCACTTAAATTATTTCAACTGTTATTGTATATATTAAAAGTTCCATTTAAAGTACTTAAATTTCCATGGTACCTTCTAAATTTCCCATTTAAATTATTAATGTTTTCAATATATCTATTTAAATTTCCACTATTAATATTTAAAAATGCCCTATTTAAATTGTCATTATTACTCTTAAACATTCCATTAGCAATATTTAGTTTATTATTTTCTGTACTGAAATTGCCATTCAAATTACTTTTATTACCATTGTATTTTTTAAAATTACTATTTAAATTGCCAATATATTTAATAAAATTGCCAGTTAAATTTCTCATGTTACCTTTATATTTACTAACATTGCCACTTAAATTATTTAAATTTACATTGTATTTGTTAAAGATGCCATTAAATATTCTTAAATTACTATTCTACCTATTAAAATTACCTCTATATATTTTTAAATTGCCATTAATTAATTTGCCAATATATCTACTAAAATTACCTCTATTTATATTTAAATTTAATATTTTTAGATTACCATTAAATCTAATAAAAATTCCATTAACATTGTTTAAATTTCCACTGCTTTTATTGAAATTTTTCTTTAAATTACTTCGCTTGGTACTATTTCTATTCAAATTGCCAATATATATGTTGAAGCTCCCAATAGAATTATTTAAATTACCACTATATTTATTAACACTGCCACTGAGATTCATCAAATTACTATTATATTTATTAAAGATTCCACTTAAATTACCATTTTATATTTTGAGATTGCCACTATATTTCTTAAAATTGCCATTTAAATTAATTAAGTTGCCAAATTATCTCTTAAAAGTACTTCTATCAGTATTTAAATTAGATATATATAAATTATTATTAAATGTATTGAAAATGATAATATCATTTTTTAAATTTCCATTAGCTTTCATGAAATTCCCATTGCAATTAATTCACTGGCTAATGCATATTTTTAAATTGCTATTTAAATTGCCATTATATATATTAAAGCTCCCTCTTAACTTAATAAAATTGCCATTATTTTTATTGACTCTGCCACATACATTTTTTAAATTAACAATAATTTTTGTGAAAATATCACTTAAATTTCTCAAATTACCAAAGAGTCTACTAATATATTTCTGGCAGATACCAGATAAATTGCTTAAATTGCCAATTAGATTACTGATGAACCCACAAGCTTTACTTAAATTTCCATGGAATCTATTGAAAGTGCCGTTATATTTCTTACTTTTACCATTTAAGTTAATGCAGATGCCAACATATATTTTAAAATTACCACTATCAATATTTAAATTCATTTTTTTTAGGTTGCCATTTAATATATTGAAAACGCCATTATATTTATTGCAATTGCCATTCAAAATAATTAAATTGCCATTATATATCGTAAAAAATATTTTTAAATTACCATGGAATTTATTGAATTTTTTTCTATATTTATTGAAACTTCCACTTAAATTATCCTTATATTTTTTGACATTGCCATTTAAATTATTTAAATTATTATTTTACTTACTGAAGTTTCCAATAAAATTACACACCGTGCCATGGTTTCTATTGAAATTGTCATTATTACCACTTAAATTATTGAAATTGACAAAATTACTTAAATTACCAATATATCTATTAACACTGCCACCGAAATTATTTAAGCTGCCAGGATATTTTCTCATTTCACTACTTAAATTAGCATTTAATTTACTAATGATTCCTCCAAAATTAATTAAATTACCATGGTATCTAATGAAATTGCCACTATATTTTTTGAATTTTTCATTTAAATTACTTAATTTGCCAATATATCTATTACAATTATTACTATCAAAATTTAAAATGATTTTGTTTAGAGTCTTATTAAATCGTTTAAAAATACCATTAGCATTTTTAAAATTGGCAGCATCTTTACTAAAACTGCCTGTAAAATTGATTCGTTTGCCATTATATTTATTAAACTTGCTATTCAAATTACCACTATATGTATTAAAGCTGCCAATTAAATTATTTAAAATGACACTAATTTTTTTGAAAATTTTACTGACAATACCATGGAAACTAATGAAATTTCCTCTATATTTATTAAAACTGCCAGTTGTATTACTTAAATTACCCGTAAATTTATTGAGATTACCATTTAAATTACTTAAGTTAATATTTAAATTGGCGAGGAATATTTTGAGAGTATTATTGTATTTGATAAAATTACCATTAATATTACTTCAATTGCCAATATACGTATTAAATTTGCCATTGTCAGTAGTTAAATTTGTTTTCAGTAGAATCCCATTAACTATACTGAAAATGTCACTTAAATTGGTTTATTTACCTTTAAATTTATTAAAGATGCCGTCTACTATTCTTAAATTTATCGTATATTTATTGTCATTGCCAACTAATTTCTTGCACTTAGCAGTTTATTTTCTGAAATATTCTCTACAATTACCAAAAACCCCATGGAATTTGTTGAAATCGTCTCTATATTCTTTAAAATTTCCATTGAAATTATTAGATTTCTTCAGATTACTATTCAATTTATTGAAAATACCATTAGCATTATTTAAGTTGCCATTATCTTTCCTGAAAGTGCCATTTAAATTGGTATATATACCGATATATTTACTGAAGTTTTTATCCAAATTGCGATTACATTTATTAAAGTTGCCATTTTACTTACATAAATTGCCCATATATTTATTCAAACTGCCATTTAAATTAACATTTAATTTACTGATATTTCCTATTAAATTACCTAGATATCTATTGAAATTGCTACTATATTTCTTAAAATTGCCATTTAAATTATTTATGTTGCCAATGTACCTATTAAAATTATCTTTGTCAATATTTAAAACAATTTTCTTGAAATTACCATTAAATATACTGAAAATACCGCTAGCGTTATTTAAACTGCCAGTATTTTTACTAAAATTTGCACATAAATTGGTATATTTGCCAATATATATATTCAAATTTTTATTCAAATTCTCACTATATTTGTTGAAATTGCCATATAATTTACTTAAACTACCTGTATATTTATTGACATTGCCATTTAAATTACTTAATTTAATATTTAATTTACTGATGTTTCCATTTAAATTACCTAAATATCTATTGAACTTGCTGCTATATTTCTTAAAATTGCCCTTAAAATTTCTTATGTCGCCAATAAACGTATTAAAGTTACCTTTGTCAACATTTAAATTACTTTTCTTTAGATTACCACTAAATGTATTGAAAATAGCATTAGCATATTTCAAATTCCCAATATCTTTACTAGAAGTGCCACTAAAATTGGTATATATGCCAATAAATATATTGAAATTTGCGTTCAAAGTGCCATTTAAGTTCTTTAAACTGCCTGTATATTTATTGAAATTGCCATTTATACTACTTAAATTAACATTTAATTTACTAATATTCCCAATTAAATTGCCAAGATACCTATTGAAATTGTTCTTATTTTTCTTAATATTGCCATTTAAATTACTAAATTTGCCAATATGCCTACTAAAAATATCTTTATCAATATTTAAATTAATCTTTAGATTACCACTGAATGTATTGAAAATAGCAGTATCCATACTGAAAGTGCCACTTAAATTGGTGCATTTGCCATTATATTTATCGAAAGTTTTATTCAATTTGCCACTATTTTTATTAGCATTTCCATTTAAAGTACTTAAAATGATATTTAATGTAATGATCTTTACATTGAAATTACCAGGGTATCTATTGAAAATGCCGTTTAAATTACTTAAATTTCCTATTTATCTGTTAAAATTACCACTATCAACATTAAAATCAATTTTATATAGATTAATATTTAATAGTTTAAAAATTCCACTGGCATGGCTGATTAATAGTTTAAAAATGCCACTAGTATTATTGAAATTGACAGTATCTTTAGTGAAACTACCAATAAAATTTATTCGTTTGGTATTATATTTATTGCAATTTCTATTCAGGTTACCATTATATTTATTAAAGTTGCCGTTTAAGTTACTGAAATTGGATATATATTTACTTATATTGCCATTTAAATTACCAATGTCTCCGTTGAAAATACTTGAATTACCATGGTATTTATTGAAACTGCCAGTATATTTCTTAAAATTTGCATTTAAATTATTTAAGTTACCAATATTTTTATTAAAATTAACAATAACAAAGTTAAAAATAACTTTATTTAAATTATTAAATCGATTGAAACTGCCACTAGCAATATTGAAACTGCCACTAGCAATATTGTCTCTGCTAATTACATTGATCCATTGGCCGCTATTTTTATTGAAATTACTATTCAGATTGCCACTTTATGTAGTAATAGTGCCAATTAAATTATTTAAAAGAGCATTAATTTTTTTGAAATTTCCAGTGATACCTTGGCATCTATTAAAATTTTCTTTATATTTATTAAAGCTACCGCTTAAATTACCTTCATATATTTTAACATTGTCATTCAAAACGCTAAAATTCGTATTTATCTTACTAAACTTTCCATTGAAATTACTCACATTGCCAGGGTATCTATTAAAATTACCATTTAAATTATTTAAATTGGCATTCATTTTATTGAAATTTCCTCTAGAATTACTTAAATTGCCAAGGAATGTACTAAAAGTACTACTATATTTTATAAAGTTGCCATTTAAATTTCTTATGATGCCAATAAATCTATTAAAATTGCCATTATTAATAATTAAATTTGTTTTCATTAGATTACCATTAACTGTATTGAAATTGCCAATATCTTTATTAAAAATGCCATTTAAATTGGTTCATCTGCCAAAATATTTATTAAGCTTGCCATTTAGATTATTTAAATTGTCTATATATTTATTGAAAATACCATTTAAATTAATTAAATTAACATTTTATTTACTGAAGTTTCCATTTAAATTATTGTCATTACGCAGGTATCAATCGAAACTGCCATTATATATAATTGCTTTACCACTTAAATTATTAAAATTAACATTAAATTATCTAAAATATCCTTTAAAATTAATTAAATTACCAAGGAATCTATTGAAAATATCACTACACATATTAAAATGGCCATTTAAATTACTTATGCCACCAATACATCTATTAAGATTACTTTTGTCAATATTTAAATATATGTTCTTTAGACTACCATTAAATATATTAAAAATGATTCTAAAAATATTTAAATTTCCAGTATTTTTACTAAAAGTGCCACGGAAATTTTTAAATAATTTGGCTCTATATTTATTAAAACTGCCAATTAAAATACTTATATTTCCTTTTAAATTATTAAAATTAACCATTAATTTACTGATGCTTCCATTGAAACTTTTAAAATTACCTGGGTATCTATTGAAATTGCTACAATATTTCTTAAAATTGCCATTCAAATTACTTAAGTTGCCAATATATTTATTAAGATTATTGTTATTAAATTTGAAATTAATTTTATTTAGATTATTGCTAAGTCGTTTAAAAATGCCGCTAGTAATATTGAAATTTTTAATATTTTTACTGAAAGTGCCATTTAAAATTATTTATTTGCCATTATATTTAGTGAAATTGTTATTCAAGTTGCCATTATATTTATTAGAGCTGCCATTTATGTTATATACAGTGCCTGCATATTTGTTGACATTGCCAATTAAATTATTGATGTTTCCGTTAAAATTACTTAAATTGCCATGGTATCTATTGAAATGGTCTCTATATTTTTTACAATTTTTGATTAAATTGCCACTATATCTTTTAAGATTTCTGCTAATAGTATTTAAATTTATTCTCTTTAGATTACCATTAAATTTATTGAAAATGCCATTAGCATTATTTAAATTGTCAGTATATTTACTAAAAATGCCAGTTAAATGTTACCGGGCTTTTCAATTGCTATTAAAGTTACGAGTAAAGAGATTAAAGCTACCACTTAAAATATTTAGATTGACAATTAATATATTGAATATTCCATTCAAATTACTTCAATCACTGTGGAATCTATTGACATTACCATTATATTTATTAAAGCTACCACTTAAATATTCAGTGCACTTATTGACATTGCCACTTGAATTACTAAAATTGATGTATAATGTATTGACTCTTCCGCTAAGTTTATTTAAATTGCCAATATTTTTACTGAAATTGCCACTTAAATTATTTAAGGTGCCAATTTATCTATTAAAATTACCATTATCATTTTTAAAAACAATTTTAGTTAATTTATCATTAAATCTTTTAAGAATACCAGCAAAATTATTTAACTTGCCATTCTTTTTACACAAATTATTTACATTTGCATTATATTTACTAAAGAATGTTGTAAAGTTATCTAGGCTACCTTGGTATTTATTGAAATTGCCACTATATATTTAAAATTGACATTTAAATTATGTCAATAATTTAATTAGAATGAAAATTACTTTTATCTATATTTAAATTAGTTGTAGTTACAATTAACATTATTTAAATTGCCAGCATCTCGAAAAATTGCCCTTTATTACTTTATTTACACGTTAAATTATTTAAATTGATATTTTAGTTTACTGAAGATCTCTGTTAAATATCTTATATTAGCAAGGTTGATATTGGCAACATATTTCTTGAAAATGTAATTTAAATTAGTAAATTGCAAATATATATATATATATATATATATATATATATATATATATATATATATATATATATATATATATATATATACTTAGATTACAATGAATTCTACTGAAAATGTCGTTGTTCTTGGCAATATTTAAATAAGTACCATTTTTATTCATATTGTCTTTAAGACGTTGACTACCGCCATATAAGAAAAAATCTTTCAAATATGAAGAAAGTACATAATATAAAAATTAAGACAAAATACAATTTATAGAAATAAAAATTAATTCTATACAATTTACTTCATTTTACATAACAAAAATAATAAAGTATTCTGTAAAAAATATTTTTTGCTTCTTGAAGTTTTTTTCTATCAACTGTCGTTTTTAGAGATATATTTTACAAAAGGAACTATATACAAACTCAATAAACACACTGACTAGGCATAGGGACGAAACACAAATTTACAAGTTTAATTAAACCACATAACTTCAAAAATTCGGTACTATTAACTCACATTTAATGCTGAACTTCTTAACGTAGGCTGCTGTTCTACGTCAGTAATCCGGGTGGTTGTAAACATGTAAAGTTACTTCATTTGCCTCTGATTTTATTGAAATATATACTATAAATGTTTATTGAACCTGCCATTTAAAAATATTGATTTTTTTTTATAATATTGCCTCTTAACATATTTATCTGAAAACTTCATTTAAATTACCATTGGAGTTATTACTATTTATACTTAATAATATGGAGCCAATAATATTTGAATTATATTATATATTCATGGAGTTTAGGCACGAATTAGATTTTGGATAATTACTTTATTCTTAAAATTATCATTAATTATGGCAAATATTATAACATCTTTCAAATGATTGATAAAACAGCCATACCTTATCTACCTAATTTCCTAATTTACAATCGAAACTTTCTTTAGATGTATTGGTTTCTAATTTGTGTCTGACGTGGATTTTATTTTTAAAATATTGATTAACTGCAAATATTTTTTGTTAACTACTGTGTATTAAACTGAGATATTTGTGGTGTATACACATGTATTATACTTTGTACTCGTACTAACAAATTACACGTTTTGTAATACTTAAATAGAGTGTGTTATGCTTATTCATTAATTATTATTATTAAATAAATATTGTGTTATAATTATTGTTATATTCAATTTAATTTCAAATATTATTGGCCCGTATTACGAGCGCACTTTTTTAATAATAGCGCTTTTATGAAGCACACTTCTCATAAGAATGGAATGTAAAAGCACGCTTCATAAAAGCACTTTTATTATAAAAGTGCGCTTGTAATACGGGCTATTGTACTTCATCTTAACTTATTCTATTACCTAATACCTATTTGGCAAATAAATTATTTATTAGGCGAATAAATTTTGTCAAATAAACGTAGGTATTTTTATAAGCTAGCTAAAAATTTAGAAATTGATTTTCAAAAAGAATTTTTCAAAAATATTTTTTTAATATTTACAGTTTGTTAAAAATTGTATTTTTTGTGTGCCTGTGTCTGGTCGCGAATCTGGGGAGCCGGGTTCGATCCCGACCGACGCCAAGAATTACTTCGAAGTTTAATGGCTCAAAATTGACCCCTTTGGCGCATTCTCTACGCCAGCTATGGGTGCTCGTCAGGTGACGCCCGCACGGTACAAATATTCCATCATTACCGATATCTGTATAAAAAGCAGATTGGCGCACCCAGCAATGGGTAATATGCCGTGATGATATATTTATTTTTATATATAAAAAAAGTGTGCTGCGAAACAAGATAGACGGTTTCCTGTCAGCTCTGGTTTTGTCGGCCCTTTTTGGATTTACGAAGCGTTTGCCTGAGAATATTTTGGTAATTTCGAAATCAGTTTCTGCAGAGTTTTTCAGATAAGTATTATCTTTTCTTTTCATTAGAAATTAGGTTTGATTTATAAATTATATTATTCAGTATTTTTCAAAAATTACATTTTGTTTACAACGTAACTAGATTGGGATCACAAAACAATAAGGTAAACGAGAAGTGCAAGTCAATGATGTATCAAGTGGGCAGCACGGAACTATTGCCCCCTGGGTGTCATTGGGTACACTACTTTTGACATATGTCAAATATATGTCAAGTAAATGTCAAATATATGTCATATGAACCTGTCAACGTTCATTTGTTTAATATACAGTGATTACTTAATTTTTATAATTTCGGTATATTCAAATAAAAAAATATTTATTTTCATTATTTTTATTACATGTACAAATTACATTATTTAAATTCAATATTTTATAATAAAAGCATTTTCTTCACATTCTTGATTGCTTGGAATAGCCGGGTGAGTTCTTGTTCATATTGATTACCCATTATTTCAACATGGTTTCCTTATGAACGTTGTTTTGCGTGGATTTTTCAAATGATCATATGCATTTTCGGGATGTAGGTTCTTCTATTTGCTCTGATTTTGTCTTGCCAGCAGTACTTTGGTCTTCCGCCGAGACGTTGACTTCTAAGTCAGATGCAATACGGAATACGTACTGCACCAATCGATTTTCTTTTCTCACATTTTTTCATTGATCATGTTGTTGCTTATAGTTAGCAAGAAGATGTCCCCGTGGAAGCGACGCTCAGTAAAATTAGTGATTGACCATCATTTTATATCACACATGTTCACCATCAAAAGTCGACGTTGAAATTTAGTTTTGAAGTTCTCGATTTTCCCATTATTTGGACGAAAACCATAGAGGCTAACACAATCACATCAGATCTATAGCTGTTGTTCCAATTTTCTTCACAAGAACATTAGGATAAATCCTTGAAATTTTGTATTTTTCCTGTTGTCAATGTCCGTGAAGAGATTCCTTGAAAGAATCCTTTAACGTATGCTTGTCTCTTCCATAACGGCCGTAGGTCCAATTGGTAACAAATGGCCTTTTTGTTGATTTTTTTTATCTTCCATCACCTTTAGGTAAGGAAGGTATTGTCTTTGGTCAATAAATTCAATGATGAGTTTTTAGTGTATAAGCATGTTTTAGGGTCCCTATAATACGATTTTACCATTTTTACGATGATGCCTGTATGTCTGTGTGTCTGTGTGTGTGTGCTGCGTGTGTGTGTGACAAAAGTTCCGGATCCCATAACTTCAATACCACGATTCCAAAAATTATATTTTTTTCGTATTCTTCAAGTTTACATCCAGAAGAACAAGTAATTAGATTTTGGTTATAATTGGTGAACCGGAAGTACCCTCATTTGAAGATTTAACAGTTAAATTTGATTTATTGACATTTAACGTTATTATAACTTAAAGAATATATTATTCTCTATACGATTTGATTGCATTTTATACTTCATATTCAATAGATACAGAGTTAAATAATTTTAAAGAAATTAAATTTTATAATTCAGCCTGCTATGCTAAACATGGAAACTATTAATATATTCATATAATTCAAATTGACAGATGTCAGTATCAATAAAAAGTAAATTAATGTGGCAGAGATGAGGATGTTGAAGTAGATGTTGGGGAAAACACGGAAAGATACGGTAAGAAAATAACTCTAGTATTGTAAGTTTCTAGAAAGATACAAGAAATATGATTACATTGGTTTGAACATGTCATGAGGAGAAATGAAGAATTATATTGGAACAAGAATGAATAGTTTAGTAATAGGATGTTGAAGAAACAGAGGAAGACCAAAGATAAGATGGAAAGACTGTATTGCGAAAGACTTGAGAGATAAGGAACTGAATGATAACGACACGCAAAAATAGCGACCCCTAACGAATGGGAAAAGTTAAAGAAGAAGAAGATGTCCGTGTCAAGTGCAATTTGAATAGTTTTTTTATGAAATAATTTTACTGGAAATTTAGAATCTTTTGCAAGAAAAATTATGTATGGAATTTATATATTATACACAGGATTGACGGAAGGTATTGTGCTGGCCACAATAGATTTTTACCTTCCGTCACCTCTAGGTAAGGAAGGTATTGTCTTAGGTCAAAAAATTCGGTGGTGAGTTTTCATTGAATAAGCACGTTTTAGGGTCTTTACAATACGATTTTACTATTTGTACGATGATGTCTGTAAGTGTGTGTGTGTTCGTGTGTGCGTGTGTGTGTGTGTGTGTGTGTATGTGTATGTGTGTATGTGTGTGTGTGTGTTTATGTGACCGCCTTTCATGCACGATATCTCCAATACTAGAATTCCAAAAATTACAATTCTTGCATATTCCTCTCCCTTACAACCATATGCAGACTTGATTAGATTTTGGTTATAATTGGTCAACCGGAAGTACCCTCATTTGAAGATTTTAACAGTTTTTCTTGAAAAACTCAGTTAAATGTTATTATAACTTAAAGAATATATTATTCTCTATACGATTTGATTGCATTTTATATTTCATATTCAACAGATATAGAGTTAAAGAATTATAAAGATAATAAATTTAATAATTCAGCCAGCTATGCTAACTTAACCATGGAAACTGCTAATATATTCAGGTAATTCAAATTGACAGATGTCAGTATCAATAAAATGTAAATCAATGAAAGAATAACGGAAGTAACTCTAGTGTCAGAAGTTTCTAGATATAAGAGAGACGATTACATTGGTTTGAACATGTCATGAGGAGAGATGAATATATTAATAGAAGGTGGAAGAAACATAGGAAGACCAAATATAAGATGAAAAGACTGTATTGCAGAAGACTTGAGAGAAAAGGAACTGAATGAGGACGACACGCAAAACAAAAAAAGAAAATAAAAAATAGCGACCCCTAACGAATGGGAAAAACTAAAGAAGAAGATGCCAGTGTCAAATGCAATTTGCATAGTTTGTTTATGAAATAACTTTACTGGAAATATAGGATCTTTTGCAAGAAAATTTATGTGTAGGGCGCGTGCAGTAACATGACTTTGCTGACTTTGGCAAGCAGATATGGGGACCCGTGTCAAAATGACAGAAATTAATTATCTCCATAACTGACAAGTATTATAATCTTTCATACAAAATTTCATAATTTTCTTATTTCATGTGGTTTGTTTGTTATCAGGAGTATGGAATTCAGTTGCCGAGAAAGGGAATCATAAAATACCAAAAATTTAGAATCTTTTGCAAGAAAATTTATGTATGGAATGTGTACATTATACACAGGATTGACGGAAGGTATTGTGCTGGCCACAACAGATTTTTTAAAATTAAAATCAATGAAACAAAAAAAAAATAGCAAAACCCAGTTGCGACCATACATACACATACAAATATGCACAGAAACATACATCACAAAAATAAATTCATTTATAGATTCCTTAAAGACATTGCGCTCAATGTATTTGGGGGAAAAATCATAATATTAATAGAGATAAAAATCATCATAGTCTAATAAGTGAATATTATTTTGCCAATTTCTTTAAATAACAAATAAAACATCGTCTAATACATAATGGGGCACCAATAATTAATTCTGGCGAATTATCAGTCTGTTTAAGTTCTTTTACGATTCTTGAAACTTTTAGGCCTACCGACAACATAAAAGGATATTTACAATTGAGGAGCTTTTGCAAAAACAACCATATTCCATTTTCTTGAATTTTAGATAATCAAAGAAAAAATTCTACCTTTCTTACCGTTTAAAATTTATGTATTTTAATTTAACTCAGGATCATGTATAAATATTCAAAAATTATTACTGGGTGTTAAGTAATAGAAAAATAAACGTTGGTGAGCAATTACATAAGTCATTTTTATAGTACATTTTTGTAGAAACACTTAAACCTAAATGTAAATTATTTGAAACTAAGATACTTTTTGCGAGAAACAGTTTTATCAAACTGTTTGGCATCCTCGAATGAAGATGTAGCTCTAGATAACTCAAATTTACAATATTTGGAGTATGGTTGTTTGTGCCCAAAAGCTCCTCAATTTTAACTTTTATATACTTATTCATATAAATCTAAATTACATGAACCGTTTAAAACCATTAACATTATAAAAATGAAGAAAGTCAAAGAAAACTAATAAAAAAAATATTCTTCATTTGTAAAATAAGTTTGTTGAGTATGCATATTATGATGAACATCCTACAATAACATTATATATAAAGGTTAACGAATTTATAGTAAGCTAACAAAATTAACGCAACCATGATTACTATTTAAAGGAAGATTATATACAAATAATAAATATATATATATATATATATATATATATATATATATATATATATATATATATATATATATATATATATATATTATGGCTTATGATAAGTAAATTAGTTAAAAAATTATTTTAGTTTATTTCTTCTAATCTAAGTAACATTTTTAGCTTTAATCGTCGTTATAAATTTAAATGTCGGCATCCTAACTGCGAGAATAAATATATGAATGTTGTAAGTGATTCACAGAATAAACACTTCTATCGATTTCCTTTAAAAAATACGGCGCGATGTGATATATGGAAAAAAAATTGTAATATTAACTCAGATGAAAATTTGTCATATTCCTTCATTTGCGAAGATTATTTGTATATAATCTTCCTTTAAATAGTAATCATGGTTGCGTTAATTTTTTTAGCTTACTATAAATTCGTTAACCTTTATAATTAATGTTATTGTAGGATGTTCATCATAATATGCATACTGAACAAACTTATTTTACAAATGAAGAATATTTTTTTTATTAGTTTTCTTTGACTTTCTTCATTTTTATAATGTTAATGGTTTTAAACGGTTCATGTAATTTAGATTTATATGAATAAGTATATAAAAGTTAAAATTGAGGAGCTTTTGGGCACAAACAACCATACTCCAAATATTGTAAATTTGAGTTATCTAGAGCTACATCTTCATTCGAGGATGCCAAACAGTTTGGTAAAACTGTTTCTCGCAAAAAGTATCTTAGTTTCAGATAATTTACATTTAGGTTTAAGTGTTTCTACAAAAATGTACTATAAAAATGACTTATGCATATATATATATATATATATATGTAGGAAAAAACTATACCGACGACACTGGTGTGAGTCCGTCCCACCCCTCACGTACGGACGGTCCCCAAAACACGAGCGAAAACAAAACAGTGTGTGTTTCAACCTTGGTGACGTAAAGAACCGTCGATCATTTTTGTGTGAATATAATTGTTAATAATTGAAATACCTGTTTATTTTGTGCCTTGTAAACCTACATACTTGGAAATAAACACAACTATATCAAATTACTACAAATTTGGGGGCTCAACCAGAGATTTCAACAAAGGATCTCAACCAGAGATCTCAACAAAGGATCTTAACCAAGATTATGTAATGAGTTTTAGTGGTGCAAAGTAAGTACGTGAACAGTATACAGTACTTGTAGTGTTTTGTAGTGATTCCAGTCCAGTAACAAACTGTGTAGAAAGACATTGGCAGACATTTTGTTTAGCACGTACTGTTGTGTTGTGTGAGAGGTTAGAATTGCATTCCACGATTAGCGACGAGTGGTGGGGAAACGTAACGGTTGAAACAGACAGTGGCGTAACAGACTTTTTGTAAATATCTGTCGCGGTGCGCGTTTGGTGAAAGACAGACAAAATAATAAAAAAAAAAATGACCACTCTAGCAGATATCAGCGCAATAAAACATAACATAATATACGGTAATGTTAAATCCTTGAAAGCACTACATACAATTATATTCGGAGACCAACGTTTACGATTAAATAGAGGCAAATTACAGAAATTTGATGGATTTTCATTTAACGAAGAATCAGAACAGTTTGAAACTAAACTACAAGAAATTAAAGCTGCGTTAACACTCTCAGATTTAGTTTCAGTTTCTCACATTTTGAATATTGACTATTCTGGAACTGAAGACGAATTACGAAAGAGAATAGTATTGTTCTTATGTCACATTGGAGAAGCTAAAAAGAACAGAGAAGAAGAAAGCGAAGAAGAAAGTGAAGAGGAAGACGAAGAAGAAAGAAGTGAAGAAGAAGAAGACAGCGAAGAAGAAAGAAGTGAAGAAGACAGCAACGAAGAAAGAAGTGAAGAAGATGAAGATAGCGAAGAAGAACGAAGTGGAGAGGAAAGCGACAGACAAGGCAAAAAGAAGAAAGAAGAAATAAAAACGAATAAAGACGAGAAGACGAAGAAAGAAGAAAGAAAAATGAAAAAAGACGACGATAAAAGAAAGAAGAACGAAAAAAGACGAGAAGACGAAGAAAAAGGAAAGAAGAACGAAAAAAGACGAGACGAAGAAAGGAGAAGGAAAAATGAAGAAAGACGCGAAAACAAAGAAAGACGTAAATATTAAAAAAGAAGTAAAGAGGAACAAGGAAGATCCAAAAACGAAGAGAAAAGAAAAAGCCAAAAAAGAAGCTGAAAGAAAAAATATGTCCTCAGAAAGTGACTCTTCAGATGATGATTCTTTAATTCTTACAATACGAAGACGTACGACGAAGAGTAAGAATTTTGAAACAAAACGAAGAAGCATGCGACCCAAGGAATACACACTCACATCAGAAGAAGAAGAAACCGAACATGAAGAAGCAAGATACGTACCGAAGAAAGACACATTTGCAATATCTTTTAGAGATATGGAAGGTTCTATTAGAAAATTTAATGGAAAAGATGGATACCCAATTCAGAAATGGTTAGATGAATTTGAAGAACTAGCCGATGTTACAGGGTGGTCCGAATTGCAAAAACTAATATTTGCAAAGCAATCATTAGAAGGTTTAGCGAAGACACTAATTCAAGCTGAAAGAGGGATAACAACATGGATGAAACTAAAACGTGTTTTAAGAGAAGAATTTGAAGAAAGAGTAAGCTGTGCTGAAGTACACCGATTGTTAATGGGTAGAACAAAGAAATCAAATGAAACTATTTACTAGTATGCGCTCGTTATGAGAGAAATCGGAACTCGTACAGAAATTGAACCAGAAGTCATCGTCCAATATATCATTGATGGAATAAATGATGACCCAACTAATAAAGTCATTTTATACGGTGCTAAAACTTTTAAAGATTTTAAAGAAAAAATGAAGTTGTATGAAACGATGAAAAGTAAAATTACAAAAGATGTTAAGGCAGAGAGAAAACCAATTAAGAATACGTATATAAGAAACACAAAAGAAGAAAAGTTTAGCGTGCGATGCTATGGATGCGGTGAAAAAGGACATAAGTCCAGCTTTTGTCCATCAAAAGAAAAAGGATTGAAATGTTTTAAATGTAATTCGTTTGGACACGTTGCAAAGAAGTGCCCTGACGTTAAACCTGTTGAGAAAAAACCTACAAATGTAAACCATGTTAATACATTTACATCCCTGAAACAAATACCAATGAAGATAAATGAAGAAAACATTTTTGCATTAGTAGACACCGGAGCAGAAGTCAATCTTCTACGAGAAGATATACACAAAAAAATTGGTGCTCCTGAGTTAACAGATGAAAAATTCACATTGAACGGAATTGGAGAAAATTGTATCCAAACTAAAGGATCATTCGACATTAATTCGAATATTGACAATGAAGAGTATAAACTGAAATTTCACGTAGTATCATCTAATGCAATTAAATTTGACGGAATCATCGGTAACAATATTTTAGATCAGGCCGATATTGCAATTACAAAAACGGAAGTACAGATCAAGAAGAACGTGACTGATAATCCGTTAATCCATATTACAACTGAAAACAAATGTTGCGAGATAGATTTAAGACACTTGCATAAGGATATGAAACAGAAGATAGAAGAACTAATAGAGAATTATAACCCGATGACAGGAAAAACGACGCCAATAGTAACAAAAATAATTATGAAGACCGAAGAGCCAGTGAAACAAACACCACGAAGATTAGCTCCAGCAGAATTGACTGAAGTAAACAAATAGATGAATTGTTAAAGAAGAGTATTATTATCCACAGTAACTCTGAATACAGTAGCCCAATCGTTCTAGTAAAAAAGAAAAATGGCAGCATAAGAATGTGTATCGATTATCGACAACTTAATGCTAAAGTAATTAGAGATTGTTACCCGCTACCATTGATCGAAGACCAATTGGATAAGCTACAAAGTGCTAAATTATTTAGTACCTTGGATTTAAAAAACGGTTTTTACCACGTTCCAGTAGCGGAAGAAAGTAGAAAATATACGGCTTTTGTAACCCCAACTGGCCATTACGAATTTAAGAAGACTCCGTTTGGCTTTTGTAACTCGCCTGCATCATTTCAACGATTTATTAATTACGTTTTTCATGAATTAGTACTACAGAAAATCGTAGCCGTTTACATGGACGACTTAGTTGTTATAGCAGACAATGAAGATGATGCTGTATCAAGATTGAAGCTTGTGCTGGATACCGCCGCAAGTCATGGACTGGAGATAAACTGGTCTAAATGTCAATTTTTGAGATCTAATATTACATATTTGGGATACGAAATAGAAGATGGTCAAATTCGCCCAAGTGAAGAAAAAACTCTCGCTGTAAGAAACTATCCACAGCCCAAAGACATTCGTCAAATCCAACGATTTCTCGGATTGACTAGTTATTTCAGAAAGTTTGTTCGAAACTATAGTATGATTGCTAAGCCACTAACTGATCTGTTAAAGAAGAGTGCAAAATTCGAGTTTGGAGTTGAACAAAATAATGCATTCCAGAGATTAAAAGATTGTCTTTCACAACAGCCTGTACTTCAGATATACAATCAAGAAAGTGAAACAGAGCTGCATACGGATGCATCTAAATTCGGGATTGGAGCAATATTGATGCAGAGAAATGTTGACGATCAATGTTTCCATCCAGTTTTTTATTATAGTAAGAAAACGTTACCAGCAGAACAAAATTATAGCAGCTATGAGTTGGAAGTGTTGGCTGTAATAGCTGCACTAAGAAAATTTCGTGTATATTTGTACGGAACGAAGTTCAAGATAGTCACGGACTGCGCTGCTTTTAAAATGACGATGAAGAAACGAGAAATAAGTACTAGAATTGCAAGATGGGCACTCCAATTAGAGGATTATGATTATGTTATAGAACACAGGCCTGGTGACAAATTGAAACACGTAGACGCTTTATCAAGATTTTCAATATTACACATCACTACTGACAGTCTTATTCCCCAAATAAAAATGGCGCAAGAAAAAGATGAAGATCTACTTGACATTAAACAACGAAGCGCAACTCAAAAGAACAACGTTTACCATGAAGTAAATGGTTTGATTTACAAATATCATGAAGGAACTGATTTATTAGTAATACCCAAAAGTTTAGAAGTCGAAATAATTAAAAACGCCCATGGTTTTGGTCACTTTAGCGTAGCGAAGACCAGAGAAGTCATACAAAGGGATTATTGGATCCCGAAACTGGAGAAATAGATAAAATATGTGATAGAAAATTGTGTGCCATGTATTTTGACAAATGCTAAGTTAGGGAAAAGGGAAGGATTACTGAATCCGATTGATAAAAGTGACGGACCCCTACATACTTTGCATTTGGACCATCTAGGTCCACTGCCCTCAAGCAACAAAAATTATAAATACTTATTTGTTTTAACAGACGGGTTCACGAAGTATACTTGGATCTTTCCAACCAAAACTACGAGTACTCATGAAGTTCTCCAAAAATTAGAAGTTGTTCAGCAAACTTTCAGCAACCCAGCAAGATTTATTACTGACAGAGGTACCGCTTTTACTTCACAAGAATTTAAAAGTTACTGTGAGATGGAAAAAATAGTACATCTACTTATAACAACTGGAGTTCCGCGTGGAAATGGACAAGTGGAAAGAACAAACCAAATTATTATTCGAGTATTAACAAAACTCTCAATAGATGATCCAAAGGCGTGGTACAAACATGTAAACAGAGTTCAGAGAGCTATGAATGGTACATTTCAACGTAGCATTGCTACAACTCCATTTGAATTATTAATTGGTATGAAAATGAGAACAAAAGAAGACTTGAAAGTAAATGAAATCATACAGGAAGAAAGTCAAAAACAATTCACAGAAGACAGAGATGAATTGAGGAAGATGGCGAAAGAACAAATAAGAAAAATTCAAGAAGAAAATATGACCTACTACAACAGAAATAGACGAGAAGCAAAGAAATACGAGATCGGAGATCTCGTAGCCATTAAACGAACTCAATTTGGGTCTGGTTTAAAACTATGTTCTAGGTTTCTGGGCCCCTACCGAGTGGTTCGAGTATACCCCCATGACCGGTACCATGTAGAGCGAGCAGTAGCTGGAGAGGGCCCTCACAAAACAATGTCAAGTGCCGACAATATGAAGCCCTGGCCTCAGGCGACCAGCAACATTCCCGATGAAGAAGATGTCAGCTGTCCTTCCGAGGCGGAAGACCTGCAGGAGGGCCGAGCTGTAGGAAAAAACTATACCGACGACACTGGTGTGAGTCCGTCCCACCCCTCACGTACGGACGGTCCCCAAAACACGAGCGAAAACAAAACAGTGTGTGTTTCAACCTTGGTGACGTTAAGAACCGTCGATCATTTTTGTGTGAATATAATTGTTAATAATTGAAATACCTGTTTATTTTGTGCCTTGTAAACCTACATACTTGGAAATAAACACAACTGTATCAAATTACTACATATATATATTTTAAACCAGCCACTTGTACTTGACAATGCAGCAATGACAATATCTTCGAACAATATTTTTTTCTTCAAACGTCACAAAAGTAGCATCTTTTGTGACTTGATTCACAAGGTAGAAGATTAATATCTACGCCGCCGGAGTAGAAATAGCTAATTTCTACGCCGCCGGCGTAGAAATAAAATAAATGAATATCCATAGAAATTATACAGAATGAACGAATAAGAAGTAACTTAATAAAAAAAACCTGTAATATCGCCCTAAATGTCACTATAACACGCTAGGTAACCTAAGGATAAGGTTACTAAATACCACCAATAGCTGTCAAATTTAATTAAATAACCTATGAGTTGAAATATAAACAGAGTTTACTTTTGATGAAATAACATATTAAAGAATAGCAGACTTACAGATTACAATTACAGGGACGGTAATGAACGTAAGAATACTTAGAATTAAAGTGATATAAGGAAAGTTTATATTGTTTTGCAGTGATTCCTGGACATATCTTTCCGCCACACTGTTAGATTTTCATCCAATTGAACAACTTCAGGGGGCATATAATATAATACTTCAAATTCCGACATAATTGCACACAAGGAGGATATAAAATTGCATTTTTTTTAATTTAAACGTCAAAACGAGAAAATTTTCACTTCAATGTCAAAAAGTGAACAAATAAGTACAGGGCAATTGAAATCGCAAACGAAATTTACGTAAAATGTAACGTCAGTAGTAGATATTGTTCTTTAAATATCTACGTTTGAAGAAAAATATAATATGTCATTCGGAGTAAAAGTGTCTTTGTGTGGCGAGCGTAGAAGTTCAAACGACGAGCGAAGCGAGTCGGATAAATGCACGCGAGGCGAGTGTCACTTTTACTCCAAATAACACAATATACTATTACTGTTGACAAATAATTTTATAAATTTTTATTTTTTATTTCATAGATTACTTAATTCTTTTCAAACTATAGCAGCGATATGAACCGTTTAGTGACATATCTGTTACATCGGGTACACTACTCTCACTGCCTACTGTTTGCTGCCAGTTTCCCAATACAAGTTGCACCAGGGTGATTGGGATAATTAATTTTTTTTGTGACAGATTGACGGTTTGACATATTTTTATTACTTTAAAATATACAAAAATTATAAAACAAAATTGATTTACATATTTAAGTGTATGTATGTAAAGTAAAATTATAAGGCTTACGTAAGCTCTTTATTTGTATTTTTCTTAAGTCAAGGACGAGCCTGGTAAGCTGCTTTAATTTCTTCTATTACCAAAAAAAAACCCGTTTTTATTTCTTTTCTAACATTTCTATTTTATATAAATGAAGAATAAATGGAGAATGTATGATGAATGTAAGTTGGGGACGTGGAATGTTAGAGGTATGAATGGGAAATAGAATGAGTTGATGAATGCAATGCGAATGTACAGTGTAGATATTTTGTGTGTAAGTGAGACAATGAGAAAAGGACGTAGTGAGGAAGAAGTAGATGACATATTTTGTTTGTGGTCGGACGTTCGAGAGAATGAACATGCAAAGCATGGTATAGGTATACTTGTGAGTGAGAGAATGAAACCATTTGTACGAAGTTATGGCTGTATTTTTTCGCGAGTTTCTTGGATGAGATTCAAGGTAGGCTATATACGAATCTTCGTTGTGTCCGCTTATGGACCATCAGAGTCTGAAAGTGACCTTGAAAAAGATTAATTTTGGAATACGGTAAACAGCGTTATTGATTTGTGTGATCCGGGTGAGAAAGTGATAGTGTGTGGTGATTTAAATGGATGGGTGGGTGTTAAACGAAGTATATCTGAGAATATATTGGGACGTTTTCGTGATTGTCGAGTGAATGGAAATGGTGAGAGAATTGTTTCATTTTGTTTGGAGAGAAACCTCTTCATTTCGAATTCCATTTTTAAACATAAGTTAGCTCACATATACACCTGGGAGAATGTGGTTCAGAATAAACGTAGTGTGATTGACTTAGTTATACAGGGTGACTGGTGAGGAAACGGCCATACTCGAGGAACGTGTTTAGGAGATCAAAATAAACAAAAAAAAGTCATATAAACATGTGTCCGATTCTTAACCGTTACTGAGATATTAATTATTAATAGTAAGCGATTAACCGCGGAAAATAATAGTTCACATTTGTTTTTTGTGGTTGTCACGTTCAGCTGTTATTGTTAGAAATTATATTTGGCATTTGTTTTTTGTGGCTGTCACATCCAGCTGTAAATGCATCGAAGTTAGAGTTGGTATTTTTGAAAATATTCTACATTGAATTGTTTTTCCCTCACTTGTACATTATAATAAATGATTTGTTCCGTCATTCAGGTGCTGCTTTTATTATATTTTTTTAAGTGATGTCTCCGTAACGGTTAAGAATCGGACACATGTTTATATGACTTTTTTTGTTTATTTTGATCTCCTGAACACGTTCCTCGAGTATGGCCTTTTCCTCACCAATCACCCTGTATATGATGAGTGATTGAGGAGTATGGTAGTAGATACGCGTGTGAAACGAGGCGCTGAATTGGGTACGAATGATCATTATTTGGTTGTATCGCGAATGTGATTGAATAAATTTTGGAGAATGAAGGTGAAAAGTTCTGGGAAAATGTTTCGCATAAAATCCTTTGCTCCTTTAAATGAAGATGTAAGAATGCAATATGTTGAAAGGTTGAATGAATCCTTGCCCGAATGTGAGTCTAATTTTGATTGTAATATAAATGAAGTTTGGATGAAATTTAAGGATTCCCTCCTCAAATGTGCAAAAGAAGTTTGTGGTGAAAGCAGATTACTCTCTTGTCCGAAAAATGCATGGTGGATTGATCAGGTGAAAGAAGCGATTGCTGAGAAAAAGAGGGCATATTTGAAGTTTTTAAATGTTAAGGATTCGCCTGGGCGTTTGCGTGAAGAATGTTTGTTAGAGTATAAAAGGAAGAAAAAATGGGTGAAGCAAGTGATGAAAGAAAATAAAAAGCGATTTGATGACTTGTTGAGTGAAAGGTTGACAAATGATTTTAGTACGAATGAACGACTGTTTTGGTTGAATGTGAAGAAACTGTGGGGTGGAAGTGGTCGAGTTGTGAAAGCTGTGAGAAGTGCGAATGGACAGTTATTGTGGAATGAATCAGATATGAGGAATAGATGGTGCGTGTATTTTAAAGGTTTGTATGGAGGTGAGATTGAGAGGGATGATGGTAACAAAACTGGCAGTGAAAATGATAATGAAGATGATTATGATATAGATGAAATTGATGTATGTGATGCATTAGCGCGTGTTAGGAATGGTAAGGCTGCGGGTTTGGATGGGATTCGGATTACAAATGAGATGTTAAAGTATGGAGGAGAGAAAGTTTTTGAATGGTTAATATATTTATTTAGATTTTGTTTGAAACGTAGTGTGGTTCCTGAAGATTGGAAAAAAGCTGTTATTTGCCCATTATTCAAAGGCAAAGGCAGTTTGAGTGAATGTATGAATTTTCGCGCGATAAGTTTGTTGAGTGTAGTAAGGAAACTTTTTGGTAAGGTTTTAATTCATAAGGTGCGAACCTTAACAATTTCAAAAATTAGTGACATTCAGGGTGGTTTTTTTCCTGAGAGGGGATGTGTCGATCAATTGTTTGCTCTTCGTATGATTGTTGAGAAGTCACTTGACAAGAACAGGAAGGTGTTCTGTGGCTATCTTGATTTAAAGAAGGCGTATGATAAAGTTCTTCGAGATACTTTGTGGGATGTACTCAATGTACGGTGTGAATGGGAACTGGTTGGGAGCGATTCGAGCGTTGTATGAGGGTAGTGAGGCTGCTGTGAGAATAGATGGTAGGTTGAGTGATTGGTTTCGTATAAACGTTGGTGTGATACAGGGCTGTGGTATGTCTCCGTGGTTGTTTAACTTGTATATGGATGTGTTATTGCGGAGAGCTTTGAGTGAAATGGTTGGTGTACATATTGGTGAAAGTGTAGTGCCTGCGTTAGCGTATGCTGATGATGTAGTTGTTTTAGGAGAAAATGAAGAGCAATTCAGGAGAATGATAGAGAGAATACATGTAGTTGGAAGAATTATGAATCTAATGTTGAATGTTGATAAATTACAGTAGTTAGGTATTTCGCTTAGATATAGCATTTTTAATCGTTTGAAGGCGAGAGAAACGGTTTTTATATCATATTTGGCCGTTTCACGGTCTGAAATGAACGATTTGTAAGAACATCTCGGATAAATATTCTACTTGATGTATCGATGGAAATCGATTGATTAGGTCGTAATATTATCAGTTGCACTGAATTTTAGTGAATTCAAGGTTTTAGTGTCCCTCCGTGGTACCCTCGCCGGTACAACTAAAGTTCCGTGGAAGTTACTGTAAAACAGTCAAATCACAGGTATTTCGCTTAAAAATAGCATTTTTAAGCGTTTGAAGGCGAGAGAAACAGTTTTTACATCATATTTGGCCGTTTCACGTTCTGAAACGAACGATTTGTAAGAACTTCTCGGATACATATTCTACGTGATGTATCGATGGAAATCGATTGATTAGGTCCTAATATTATCAGATGCACTGAATTTTAGTGAATTCAAGGTTTTAGTGTCCCTCCGTGGTGCCCTCGCCGGTACAACTAAAGTTCCGTGGAAGTTACTGTAAAACAGTCAAATCACACGTATTTTGCCTAGAAATAGCATTTTTAAGCGTTTGAAGACGAGAGAAACAGTTTATACATCATATTTGGCCGTTTCACGGTCTGAAATGAACGATTTGTAAGAACATCTCGGATAAATATTCTACTTGATGTATCGATTGAAATCGATAGATTATAGCCTAATATTATCAGATGCTCTGAATTTTAGTGAATACAAGGTTTTGGAAACCGTCCGTGGTGCCCTCGCCGGTACAGCTAAAGTTCCGGGGAAGTTACTGTAAAACACACAAATCACACGTATTTTGCTTAGAAATAGCATTTTTAAGCGTTTGAAGGCGAGAGAAACAGTTTTTACATCATATTTGGCCGTTTCACGGTCTGAAACGAACGTTTTGTAAAAACATCACGGATACATATTCTACGTGATGTATCGATAGAAATCGATTGATTATGGTCTAGTATTATCAGATGCGCTGAATTTTAGTGAATACAAGGTTTTGGGGGCCCTCCTTGGTGCCCTATCCGGGATAGCTAAAGTTCCGTGGAAATTCCTGTAAAACACTCAAATCACGTATTTCGCTTAGAAATAGCATAAGCGTTTGAAGGCGATAGAAGTTTTTTTACATCATTTTTGGCCGTATCACGGTCTGAAACGAACGATTTGTAAGAACAACTCGGATACATATTTTACGTGATGTATCGATGGAAATCGATTGATTAGGGCGTAATATTATCCGATGCACTGAATTTTAGTGAACTTAAGGTTTTGGGGGCCCTCCGTGGTGCCCTCGCCGGTACAACTAAAGTTCCGTGGATGTTACTGTAAAACAGTCAAACCACAGATATTTCGCTTAGAAATAGCATTTTTAATCGTTTGAAGGCGTGAGAAACAGTTTTTATATCATATTTGGCCGTTTCACGTTCTGAAACGAACGATTTGTTAGAACATCTCGGATACATATTCTACGTGATGTATCGATGGAAATCGATTGACTAGGACATAATATTATCAGATGCACTGAATTTTAGTGAATTCAAGGTTTTGTAAACCCTCCGTGGTGCCCTCGCCGGTACAACTAACGTTCCGTGGAAGTTACTGTAAAACACTCAAATCACCCGTATTTCGCTTAAAAATAGCATTTTTAAGCGATTGAAGGCGAGAGATACAGTTTTACCAACATATTTGGCCGTTTCACGTTCTGAAACGAACGATTTGTAAGAACATCTCGGATACATATTCTACGTGAAGTATCGATGGAAATCGATTGAGCAGGGCCTAATATTATCAGCTGCACTGAATTTTAGTCAATACAAGGTTTTGGGGGCTCTCCGAGGTGCCCTCACCGGTACGGCTAAAGTTCCATGGAAGTTACTGTAAACACTCAAATCACACGTATTTTGCCTAGAAATAGCATTTTTAAGCGTTTGAAGACGAGAGAAACAAGATTATACATCATATTTGTCCGTTTCACGGTCTGAAAGGAACGATTTGTAAGAACATCTCGGATAAATATTCTATTTGATGTATCGATTGAAATCGATTGATTAGAGCCCTATATTATCAGATGCTCTGAATTTTAGTGAATACAAGATTTTGGAAGCCGTCCGTGATGCCCTCGCCTGTACAGCTAAAGTTCCGTGGAAGTTACTGTAAAACACTCAAATCGCACGTATTTCGCTTAGAAATAACATTTTTAAGCGTTTGAATGCGAGAGAAACAGTTTTTACATCATATTTGGCCGTTTCACGGTCTGAAACGAACGATTTGTAAGAACATCTCGGATACATATTCTACGTGATGTATCGATGGAAATCGATTGATTAGGGCATAAAATCATCAGATGTACTGAATTTTAGTGAATACAATGTTTTGGGGGGCCCTCCGTGGTGCCCTCGCCGGCATAGCTAAAGTTCCGTGGAAGTTACTGTAAAACACTCAAATCGCACGTATTTCGCTTAGAAATAGCATTTTTAAGCGTCTGAAGGCGAGAGAAACAGTTTTTACATCATATTTGCCCGTTTCACGGTCTGAAACGAACGATTTGTAAGAACATCTCGGATACATATTCTACGTGATGTATCGATGGAAATCGATTGATTAGGGCATAAAATCATCAGATGTACTGAATTTTAGTGAATACAATGTTTTGGGGGGCCCTCCGTGGTGCCCTCGCCGGTATAGCTAAAGTTCCGTGGAAGTTACTGTAAAACACTCAAATCGCACGTATTTCGCTTAGAAATAGCATTTTTAAGCGTCTGAAGGCGAGAGAAACAGTTTTTACATCATATTTGGCCGTTTCACGGTCTGAAACGAACGATTTGTAAGAACATCTCGGATACATATTCTACGTGATGTATCGATAGAAATCGATTGATTAGAGCATAAAATCTTCAGATGCACTGAATTTTAGTGAATACAAGGTTTTGTTGGCCCTCCGTGGTGCCCTCGCCGGTACAGCTAAAGTTCCTTGGAAGTTACTGCAAAGCACTCAAATCAAACGCATTTCGCTCAGAAATAGCATTTTAAGCGTTTGAAGGCAAGAGAAACAGTTTTTACATCATATTTGGCCGTTTTACGGTCTGAAACGAACGATTTGTAAGAACATCTCGGATACATATTCTACGTGATGTATCGATGGAAATCGATTGATTAGAAATAAAATTATCAGATGCACTGAATTTTAGTGTATACTAGGTTTTGGGGGCCCTCTGTGGTGCCCTCGCCGGTACACCTAAATTTCCGTGGAAGTTACTGTAAAACACTCGAATCACACGCATTTCGCTGAGAAATAGCATTTTTAAGTGTTTGAAGGCGAGTGATATTGTTTTTACATCATATTTGGCCGTTTCACGGTCTGAAACGAACGATTTGTAAGAACATCTCGGATACATATTCTACGTGATGTATCGATGGAAATCGATTGATTAGGGCATAAAATCATCAGATGCACTTAATTTTAGTGAATACAAGGTTTTGGGGGCCGTCCGTGGTGCCCTCGCCGGTACAGGTAAAGTACCGTGGAAGTTACTGTAAAACACTCAAATCACACGCATTTCGCCTAGAAATAGCATATTTAAGCGTTTGAAGGCGAGTGACACAGTTTTTACATCATATTTGGCCGTTTCACGGTCTGAAACGAACGATTTGTAAGAACACCTCGGATACATATTCTACGTGACGTATCAATGGAAATCGATTGATTACGGCATAAAATCATCAGATGCACTCAATTTTAGTGTATACTAGGTTTTGGGGGCCCTCTGTGGTGCCCTCGCCGGTACAGCTAAAGTTCTGTTGAAGTTACTGTAAAACATTCAAATCCCACGCATTTCGCTTAGAAATAGCATTTTTAAGCGTCTGAAGGCGAGAGAAACAGTGAAACGAACGATTTGTAAGAACATCTCGGATACATATTTTCATTTAATAAAAGGTTTTGGGGGCCCTCCGTGTTGCCCTCGCCGGTACAGCTAAAGTTCCGTGGAAGTTACTGTAAAACACTCAAATCACACGTATTTCGCTTAGAAATAGCATTTTAAGCGTTTGAAGGCGAGAGAAACAGTTTTTACATCATATTTGGCCGTTTCACGGTCTGAAACGAACGATTTGTAAGAACATCTCGGATACATATTCTACGTGATGTATCGATGGAAATCGATTGATTAGGGCATAAAATCATCAGATGTACTGAATTTTAGTGAATACAATGTTTTGGGGGGCCCTCCGTGGTGCCCTCGCCGGCATAGCTAAAGTTCCGTGGAAGTTACTGTAAAACACTCAAATCGCACGTATTTCGCTTAGAAATAGCATTTTTAAGCGTCTGAAGGCGAGAGAAACAGTTTTTACATCATATTTGCCCGTTTCACGGTCTGAAACGAACGATTTGTAAGAACATCTCGGATACATATTCTACGTGATGTATCGATGGAAATCGATTGATTAGGGCATAAAATCATCAGATGTACTGAATTTTAGTGAATACAATGTTTTGGGGGGCCCTCCGTGGTGCCCTCGCCGGTATAGCTAAAGTTTCGTGGAAGTTACTGTAAAACACTCAAATCACACGTATTTCGCTTAGAAATAGCATTTTTAAGCGTTTCAAAGTGAGTGACACAGTTTTTACATCATATTTGGCCGTTTCACGGTCTGAAACGAACGATTTGTAAGAACATCTCGGATACATTTTCTACGTGATGAATCGATGGAAATCGATTGATTAGGCATAAAATCTTCAGATGCACTGAATTATAGTGAATACAAAGTTTTGGGGGCCCTCCGTGGTGCCCTCGTCATGACAGCTAAAGTTCCGTGGAAGTTACTTTAAAACACTCAAATCACACGTTTTTCGCTTAGAAATAGCATTTTTAAGGCTTTGAAGACGAGAGAAACAGTTTTTACATCATATTTGGCCGTCTCACGTTCTGAAACGCACAATTTGTAAGAACAACTCGGATACATATTCTACGTGATGTATCGATGGAAATCGTTTGATTAGGGCATAAAATCATCATATGCACTGAATTTTAGTGAATACAAGGTTTTGGGGACCGTCCGTGGTGCCCTCGCCGGTACAGCTAAAGTTCCGTGCAAGATTCTGTAAAACACTCAAATCACACGTATTTCGCTTAGAAATAGCATTTTTAAGCGTTTGAAGGCGAGAGAAACAGTTTTCACATCATATTTGGCCGTTTCACGGTCTGAAACGAACGATTTGTAAGAATATCTCGGAAACATATTTTACGTGATGTATCGATGGAAATCGATTGATTAGGGAATAAAATTATCAGATGCACTGAATTTTAGTGAATACAAGGTTTTGGGGTCTCTCCGTGGTGCCGTCGCCGGTACAGCTAAAGTTCCGTGAAAGTTACTGTAAAACACTCAAATCACACACATTTCGCTTAGAAATGGCATTTTTAAGCGTTTGAAGGCGAGTGACACAGTTTCTACATCATATTTGGCCGTTTCACGGTCTGAAACGAACAATTTGTAAGAATATCTCGGAAACATATTCTACGTGATGTATCAATGGAAATCGATTGATTAGGGCATAAAATCATCAGATGCACTGAATTTTAGTGAATACAAGGTTTTGGGGGCCCTCCGTGGTGCCGTCGCCGGTACAGCTAAAGTTCCGTGAAAGTTACTGTAAAACACTCAAATCACACGCATTTCGCTTAGAAATGGCATTTTTAAGCGTTTGAAGGCGAGTGACACAGTTTCTACATCATATTTGGACGTTTCACGGTCTGAAACGAATGATTAGGGAATAAAATCATCAGATGCACTGAATTTTAGTGAATACAAGGTTTTGGGGGCCCTCCGTGGTGCCCTCGCGGGTACAGCTAAAGTTCCGTGGAAGTTACTGTAAAACATTCAAATCACATGCATTTCGCTTAGAAATAGCATTTTTAAGCGTTTGAAGGCGAGAGAAACAGTTTTCACATCATATTTGGGCGTTTCACTGTCTGAAACGAACGATTTGTAAAAACATCTCGGATACATATTCTACGTGATGTAATCGATTGATTAGGGCATAAAATCATCAGATACACTGAATTTTAGTTAATACAAGGTTTTGGGGGCCCTTCGTGGTGCCCTCGCCGGTACAGCTAAAGTTCCGTGGAAGTTACTGTAAAACACTCAAATCATACGCATTTCGCCTAGATATAGCATTTTTAAGCGTTTGAAGGCGAGTGACACAGTTTTTACATCATATTTGGCCGTTTCACGGTCTGAAACGAACGATTTGTAAGAACATCTCGTATACATATTCTACGTGATGTATCGATGGAAATCGATTCATTAGAGCATAATATCATCAGATACATTGAATTTTAGTGAATACAAGGTTTTGGGGGCCCTCCGTGGTGCCCTCGCCGGTACAGCTAAAGTTTTGTGGAAGTTACTGTAAAACACTCAATCACACGTATTTCGCTTAGAAATAGCATTTTTAAGCGTTTGAAGGCGAGGGAAACAGTTTTTACATCATATTTGGTCGTTTCACGGTCTGAAACGAACGATTTGTGAGAACATCGCGGATACATATTCTACGTGATGTATCGATGGAAATCGATTGATTAGGGCATAAAACCATCAGATGCACTGAATTTTAGTGAATACAAGGTTTTGAGGGCCCTCCGTGGTGCCCTCGCCGGTACAGCTAAAGTTCCTTGAAAGTTACTGTGAAACACTCAAATCACACGCATTTCGCTTAGAGATGGCATTTTTAAGCGTTTGAAGGCGTGTGACACAGCTTTTACATCATATTTGGCCGTTTCACGGTCTGAAACGAACGATTTGTAAGAACATCTCGGATACATATTCTACGTGATGTATCGATGGAAATCGATTCATTAGGGCATAATATCATCAGATGCACTCAATTTTAGTGTATACAAGGTTTTGGGTGCCCTCTGTGTTGCCCTCGCCGGTACAGCTAAAGTTCTGTTGCAGTTACTGTAAAACATTCAAATCACACGCATTTCGCTTAGAAATAGCATTTTTAAGCGTCTGAAGGCGAGAGAAACAGTGAAACGAACGATTTGTAAGAACATCTCGGATACATATTTTACGTGATGTATGGAAATCGATTGATTAGGGCTTAAAATCATCAGATGCACTGAATTTTAGTGAATACAAGGTTTTGGGGACCCTCCGTGGTGCCCTCGCGGGTACAGCTAAAGTTCCGTGGAAGTTACTGTAAAACACTCAAATCACACGTGTTTCGCTTATAAATAGCATTTTAAGCGTTTGAAGGCGAGTGACACAGATTTTACATCATATTTGGCCTTTTCACGGTCTGAAACGAACGATTTGTAAGAACATCTCGGTTACATATTCTACGTGATGTATCGATGGAAATCGATTGATTAGGGCATAAAAAAATCAGTTACACTGAATTTTAGTTAATATAAGGTTTTGGGGGCCCTCCGTGGTGGCCTCGCCGGTACAGCTAAAGCTCCGTGGAAGTTACTGTAAAACACTCAAATCACACGCATTTCGCTAAGAAATAGCATGTTTAAGCGTTTGAAGGCGAGTGTCACAGTTTTTACATCATATTTCGCCGTTTCACGGTCTGAAACGAACGATTTGTGAGAACATCTCGGATACATATTCTACGTGATGTATCGATGGAAATCGATTCATTAGGGCATAAAATCATCAAATGCACTGAATTTTAGTGAATACAAGGTTTTGGGTGCCCTCGGTGTTGCCCTCGCCGGTACAGCTAAAGTTCCGTAGAAGTTACTGTAAAACACTCAAATCACACGCATTTCGCCTAGATATAGCATTTTAAGCGTTTGAAGGCGAGTGACACAGTTTTTACATCATATTTGGCCGTTTCACGGTCTGAAACGAACGATTTGTAAGAACATCTCGTATACATATTCTACGTGATGTATCGATGGAAATCGATTCATTAGAGCATAATATCATCAGATACATTGAATTTTAGTGAATACAAGGTTTTGGGGGCCCTCCGTGGTGCCCTCGCCGGTACAGCTAAAGTTTTGTGGAAGTTACTGTAAAACACTCAAATCACACGTATTTCGCTTAGAAATAGCATTTTTAAGCGTTTGAAGGCGAGGGAAACAGTTTTTACATCATATTTGGTCGTTTCACGGTCTGAAACGAACGATTTGTGAGAACATCGCGGATACATATTCTACGTGATGTATCGATGGAAATCGATTGATTAGGGCATAAAACCATCAGATGCACTGAATTTTAGTGAATACAAGGTTTTGAGGGCCCTCCGTGGTGCCCTCGCCGGTACAGCTAAAGTTCCTTGAAAGTTACTGTGAAACACTCAAATCACACGCATTTCGCTTAGAGATGGCATTTTTAAGCGTTTGAAGGCGTGTGACACAGCTTTTACATCATATTTGGCCGTTTCACGGTCTGAAACGAACGATTTGTAAGAACATCTCGGATACATATTCTACGTGATGTATCGATGGAAATCGATTCATTAGGGCATAATATCATCAGATGCACTCAATTTTAGTGTATACAAGGTTTTGGGTGCCCTCTGTGTTGCCCTCGCCGGTACAGCTAAAGTTCTGTTGCAGTTACTGTAAAACATTCAAATCACACGCATTTCGCTTAGAAATAGCATTTTTAAGCGTCTGAAGGCGAGAGAAACAGTGAAACGAACGATTTGTAAGAACATCTCGGATACATATTTTACGTGATGTATGGAAATCGATTGATTAGGGCTTAAAATCATCAGATGCACTGAATTTTAGTGAATACAAGGTTTTGGGGACCCTCCGTGGTGCCCTCGCGGGTACAGCTAAAGTTCCGTGGAAGTTACTGTAAAACACTCAAATCACACGTGTTTCGCTTATAAATAGCATTTTTAAGCGTTTGAAGGCGAGTGACACAGATTTTACATCATATTTGGCCTTTTCACGGTCTGAAACGAACGATTTGTAAGAACATCTCGGATACATATTCTACGTGATGTATCGATGGAAATCGATTGATTAGGGCATAAAAAAATCAGTTACACTGAATTTTAGTTAATATAAGGTTTTGGGGGCCCTCCGTGGTGGCCTCGCCGGTACAGCTAAAGCTCCGTGGAAGTTACTGTAAAACACTCAAATCACACGCATTTCGCTAAGAAATAGCATGTTTAAGCGTTTGAAGGCGAGTGTCACAGTTTTTACATCATATTTCGCCGTTTCACGGTCTGAAACGAACGATTTGTGAGAACATCTCGGATACATATTCTACGTGATGTATCGATGGAAATCGATTCATTAGGGCATAAAATCATCAAATGCACTGAATTTTAGTGAATACAAGGTTTTGGGTGCCCTCGGTGTTGCCCTCGCCGGTACAGCTAAAGTTCCGTAGAAGTTACTGTAAAACACTCAAATCACACGCATTTCGCTTAGAAATAGCATTTTTAAGCGTTTGAAGGCGAGTGACACAGTTTTTACATCATATTTTGCCGTTTCATGGTCTGAAACGAACGATTTGTAAGAACATCTCGGATACATATTCTACGTGATGTATCGATGGATATAGATTGATTACGGCATAAAATCATCAGATGCACTGAATTTTAGTGAATACTAGGTTTTGGGGGCCCTCCGTGGTGCCCTCGCCGGTACAGCTAAAGTTCCGTAGAAGTTACTGTAAAACACTCAAATCACACGTATTTCGCTTAGAAATAGAATTTTTAAGCGTTTGAAGGCGAGGGAAACAGTTTTTACATCATATTTGGCCGTTTCACGGTCTGAAACGAACGATTTGTAAGAACATCTCGGATACATATTTTACGTGATGTATCGATGGAAATCGATTGATTAGGGCTTAAAATCATCAGATACACTGAATTTTAGTGAATACAAGGTTTTGGGGGCCCTCCGTGTTGCCCTCGCCGGTACAGCTAAAGTTCCGTGGAAGTTACTGTAAAACACTTAAATCACACGCATTTCGCTTAGAAATAGCATTTTTAAGCGTTTGAAGGCGAGTGACACAGTTTTTACATCATATTTGGCCGATTCACAGTCTGAAACGAACGATTTGTAAGAACATCTCGGATACATATTCTACGTGATGTAGCGATGGAAATCGATTGATTAGGGCATAAAATCATCAGATGCACTGAATTTTAGTGAATACTAGGTTTTGGGGGCCCTCCGTGGTGCCCTCGCCGGTACAGTTAAAGTTCCGTAGAAGTTACTGTAAAACACTCAAATCACAACTATATCGCTTAGAAATAGCATTTTTAAGCGTTTGAAGGCGAGTGACACAGTTTTTACATCATATTTGGCCGATTCACAGTCTGAAACGAACGATTTGTAAGAACATCTCGCATACATATTCTACGTGATGTATCGATGGAAATCGATTCATTAGGGCATAATATCATCAGATACATTGAATTTTAGTGAATAGAAGCTTTGGGGGCCCTCCGTGGTGCCCTCGCCGGTACAGCTAAAGTTTTTTGGAAGTTACAGTAAAACACTCAAATCACACGTATTTCGCTTAGAAATAGCATTTTTAAGCGTTTGAAGGCGAGGGAAACAGTTTTTACATCATATTTGTTCGTTTCACGGTCTGAAACGAGCGATTTGTAAGAACATCGCGGATACATATTCTACGTGATGTATCGATGGAAATCGATTGATTAGGGCATAAAATCATCAGATGCACTGAATTCTAGTGAATACAAGGTTTTGGGGGTCCTCCGTGGTGCCCTCGCCGGTACAGCTAAAGTTCCGTGGAAGTTAGTGTAAAACACTCAAATCACACACATTTCGCTTAGAAATAGTATTTTTAAGCGTTTGAAGGCGAGTGACACAGTTTTTATATCATATTTGGCCGTTTCACGGTCTGAAACGAACAATTTGTAAGAACATCTCGGATACATATTCTGCGTGATGTATCTAAGGAAATCGATTGATTAGTTCATAGAATCATCAGATATACTGAATTTTAGTGAATACAAGGTTTTGGGGGCACTCCGTGGTGCCCTCGCCGGTACAGCTAAAGTTCCGTGGAAGTTACTGTAAAATACTCAAATCACACGTATATCGCTTAGAAATACCATTTTTAAGCGTTTGAAGGCGAGAGAAACAGTTTTTACATCATATTTGGCCGTTTCACGGTCTGAATCGAACGATTTGTAAGAACATCTCGCATACATATTCTGCGTGATGTATCGATGGAAATCGATTGATTAGGGCATAGAATCATAAGATACACTGAATTTTAGTGAATACAAGGTTGTGGGGGCCCTCCGTGGTGCCCTCGCCGGTGCAGCTAAAGTTCCGTGGAAGTTACTGTAAAACACTCAAATCACATGTATTTCGCTTAGAAATAGCATTTTTAAGCGTTTGAAGGCGAGAGAAACAGTTTTTACATCATATTTGGCCGTTTCACAGTCTGAAACGAACGATTTGTAAGAACATCTCGGATACATATTCTGCGTGATGTATCGATGGAAATCGATTGATTAGGGCATAGAATCATCCGATACACTGAATTTTAGTGAATATAAGGTTATGGGGCCCTCCGTGTTGCCCTCGCCGCTACAGCTAAAGTTCCGTGGAAGTTTCTGTAAAACACTCAAATCACACGTATTTCGCTTAGAAATAGCATTTTTAAGCGTTTGAAGGCGAGAGAAACAGTTTTTACATCATATTTGGCCGTTTCACGGTCTGAATCGAACGATTTGTTAGAACATCTCGGATACATATTCTGCGTGATGTATCGATGGAAATCGATTGATTAGGGCATAGAATCATAAGATACACTGAATTTTAGTGAATACAAGGTTTTGGGGGCCCTCCGTCGTGCCCTCGCCGGTACTGCTAAAGTTCCGTGGAAGTTTCTGTAAAACACTCAAATCACACGTATTTCGCTTAGAAATAGCATTTTTAAGCGTTTGAAGGCGAGAGAAACAGTTTTTACATCATATTTGGCCAATTCACAGTCTGAAACGAACGATTTGTAAGAACATCTCGGATACATATTCTACGTGATGTAGCGATGGAAATCGATTGATTAGGGCATAAAATCATCAGATGCACTGAATTTTAGTGAATACTAGGTTTTGGGGGCCCTCCGTGGTGCCCTCGCCGGTACAGTTAAAGTTCCGTAGAAGTTACTGTAAAACACTCAAATCACAACAATATCGCTTAGAAATAGCATTTTTAAGCGTTTGAAGGCGAGGGAAACAGTTTTTACATCATATTTGGCCGATTCACAGTCTGAAACGAACGATTTGTAAGAACATCTCGGTTACATATTCTGCGTGATGTATCGATGGAAATCGATTGATAAGGCATAGAATCATCAGATACACTGAATTTTAGTGAATACAAGGTTTTGGGGGCCCTCCGTGGTGCCCTCGCAGGTACAGCTAAAGTTCCGTGGAAGTTACTGTAAAACACTCAAATCACATGTATTTCGCTTAGAAATAGCATTTTTAAGCGTTTGAAGGCGAGAGAAACAGTTTTTACATCATATGTGGCCGTTTCACGGTCTGAAACGAACGATTTGTAAGAACATCTCGGATACATATTCTGCGTGATGTATGGATGGAAATCGATTGATTAGGGCATAAATTCATAAGATACACTGAATTTTAGTGAATACAAGGTTTTGGGGGCAATCCGTGGTGCCCTCGCCGGTGCAGCTAAAGTTCCGTGGAAGTTACTGTAAAACACTCAAATCACATGTATTTCGCTTAGAAATAGCATTTTTAAGCGTTTGAAGGCGAGAGAAACAGTTTTTACATCATATTTGACCGTTTCACTGTCTGAAACAAACGATTTGAGAGAACATCTCGGTTACATATCCTGCGTGATGTATCGATGGAAATCGATTGATAAGGCATAGAATCATCAGATACACTGAATTTTAGTGAATACAAGGTTTTGGAGGCCCTCCGTGGTGCCCTCGCAGGTACAGCTAAAGTTCCGTGGAAGTTACTGTAAAACACTCAAATCACACGTATTTCGCTTAGAAATAGCATTTTTAAGCGTTTGAAGGCGAGAGAAACAGTTTTTACATCATATTTGGCCGTTTCACGGTTTGAAACAAACGATTTGAGAGAACATCTCGGTTACATATTCTGCTTGATGTATCGATGGAAATCGATTGATAAGGCATAGGATCATAAGATACACTGAATTTTAGTGAATACAAGGTTTTGGGTTCCCTCCGTGGTGCCCTAGCCGGTGCAGCTTAAGTGCCGTGGATGTTACTGTAAAACACTCAAATCACATATATTTCGCTTTGAAATAGCATTTTTAGGCGTTTGAAGGCGAGAGAAACAGTTTTTACATCATATCTGGCCGATAAACGGTCTGAAACGAACGATTTGTAAGAACATCTCGGATACATATTCTGCGTGATGTGTCGATGGAAATCGATTGATTAGGGCATAGAATCATCAGATACACTGAATTTTAGTGAATACAAGGTTTTGGGGGCCCTCCGTGGTGCCCTCGCCGGTGCAGCTAAAGTTCTGTCGAAGTTACTGTAAAACACTCAAATCACATGTATTTCGCTTAGAAATAGCATTTTTAAGCGTTTGAAGGCAAGAGAAACAGTTTTTACATCATATTTGGCCGTTTCACGGTCTGAAACGAACGATTTGTAAGAACATCTCGAATACATATTCTGCGTGATGTATCGATGGAAATCGATTGATCAGGGCATAGAATCATCAGATACATTGAATTTAAGTGAATACAAGGTTTTGGGGGGCCTCCGTGGTGCCCTCGCCGGTACAGCTAAAGTTCCGTGGAAGTTACTGTAAAACACTCAAATCACATGTATTTCGCTTAGAAATAGCATTTTTAAGCGTTTGAAAGCGAGAGAAACAGTTTTTACATCATATTTGGCCGTTTCACGGTCTGAAACGAACGATTTGTAAGAAAATCTCGGATACATATTCTGCGTGATGTATCGATGGAAATCGATTGATTAGGGCATAGAATTTTAAGATACACTGAATTTTAGTAAATACAAAGTTTTGGGGGCCCTCCGTGGTGCCCTCGCCGGTGCAGCTAAAGTTCCGTGGAAGTTACTGTAAAACACTCAAATCACATGTATTTCGCTTAGAAGTAGCATTTTTAAGCGTTTGAAGGCGAGAGAAACAGTTTTTACATCATATTTGGTCGTTAAACGGTCTGAAACGAACGATTTGTAAGAACATCTCGGATAAATATTCTGCGTGATGTATCGATGGAAATCGATTGATTAGGGCATAGAATCATAAGATACACTGAATTTTAGTGAATACAAGGTTTTGGGGGCCCTCCGTGGTGCCCTCGCCGGTGCAGCTAAAGTTCCGTGGAAGTTACTGTAAAACACTCAAATCACATGTATTTCGCTTAGAAATAGCATTTTTAAGCTTTTGAAGGCGAGAGAAACAGTTTTTACATCATATTTGGCCGTTTCACGGTCTGAAACGAACGATTTGTAAGAACATCTCGGATACATATTCTGCGTGATGTATAGATGGAAATCGATTGATTAGGGCATAGAATCATAAGATACACTGAATTTGAGTGAATACAAGGTTTTGGGGGCAATCCGTGGTGCCCTCGCCGGTGCAGCTAAAGTTCCGTGGAAGTTACTGTAAAACACTCAAATCACATGTATTTCGCTTAGAAATAGCATTTTTAAGCGTTTGAAGGCGAGAGAAACAGTTTTTACATCGTATTTGACCGTTTCACTGTCTGAAACAAACGATTTGTAAGAACATCTCGGTTACATATTCTGCGTGATGTATCGATGGAAATCGATTGATAAGGCATAGAATCATCAGATACACTGAATTTTAGTGAATACAAGGTTTTGGGGGCCCTCCGTGGTGCCCTCGCAGGTACAGCTAAAGTTCCGTGGAAGTTACTGTAAAACACTCAAATCACACGTATTTCGCTTAGAAATAGCATTTTTAAGCGTTTGAAGGCGAGAGAAACAGTTTTTACATCATATTTGGCCGTTTCACGGTCTGAAACGAACGATTTGTAAGAACATCTCGGATACATATTCTGCGTGATGTATCGATGGAAATCGATTGATAAGGCATAGAATCATCAGATACACTGAATTTTAGTGAATACAAGGTTTTTTGGAGGCCCTCCGTGGTGCCCTCGCAGGTACAGCTAAAGTTCCGTGGAAGTTACTGTAAAACACTCAAATCACACGTATTTCGCTTAGAAATAGCATTTTTAAGCGTTTGAAGGCGAGAGAAACAGTTTTTACATCATATTTGGCCGTTTCACGGTTTGAAACAAACGATTTGAGAGAACATCTCGGTTACATATTCTGCGTGATGTATCGATGGAAATCGATTGATAAGGCATAGGATCATAAGATACACTGAATTTTAGTGAATACAAGGTTTTGGGTTCCCTCCGTGGTGCCCTAGCCGGTGCAGCTTAAGTGCCGTGGATGTTACTGTAAAACACTCAAATCACATGTATTTCGCTTTGAAATAGCATTTTTAGGCGTTTGAAGGCGAGAGAAACAGTTTTTACATCATATTTGACCGTTTCACTGTCTGAAACAAACGATTTGAGAGAACATCTCGGATACATATTCTGCGTGATGTGTCGATGGAAATCGATTGATTAGGGCATAGAATCATAAGATACACTGAATTTTAGTGAATACAAGGTTTTGGGGGCCCTCCGTGGTGCCCTCGCCGGTGCAGCTAAAGTTCTGTCGAAGTTACTGTAAAACACTCAAATCACATGTATTTCGCTTAGAAATAGCATTTTTAAGCGTTTGAAGGCAAGAGAAACAGTTTTTACATCATATTTGGCCGTTTCACGGTCTGAAACGAACGATTTGTAAGAACATCTCGAATACATATTCTGCGTGATGTATCGATGGAAATCGATTGATCAGGGCATACAATCATCAGATACATTGAATTTAAGTGAATACAAGGTTTTGGGGGGCCTCCGTGGTGCCCTCGCCGGTACAGCTAAAGTTCCGTGGAAGTTACTGTAAAACACTCAAATCACATGTATTTCGCTTAGAAATAGCATTTTTAAGCGTTTGAAAGCGAGAGAAACAGTTTTTACATCATATTTGGCCGTTTCACGGTCTGAAACGAACGATTTGTAAGAAAATCTCGGATACATATTCTGCGTGATGTATCGATGGAAATCGATTGATTAGGGCATAGAATTTTAAGATACACTGAATTTTAGTAAATACAAAGTTTTGGGGGCCCTCCGTGGTGCCCTCGCCGGTGCAGCTAAAGTTCCGTGGAAGTTACTGTAAAACACTCAAATCACATGTATTTCGCTTAGAAGTAGCATTTTTAAGCGTTTGAAGGCGAGAGAAACAGTTTTTACATCATATTTGGTCGTTAAACGGTCTGAAACGAACGATTTGTAAGAACATCTCGGATAAATATTCTGCGTGATGTATTGATGGAAATCGATTGATTAGGGCATAGAATCATAAGATACACTGAATTTTAGTGAATACAAGGTATTGGGGGCCCTCCGTGGTGCCCTCGCCGGTGCAGCTAAAGTTCCGTGGAAGTTACTGTAAAACACTCAAATCACATGTATTTCGCTTAGAAATAGCATTTTTGAGCTTTTGAAGTCTAGAGAAACAGTTTTTACATCATATTTGGCCGTTTCACGGTCTGAAACGAACGATTTGTAAGAACATCTCGGATACATATTCTGCGTGATGTATCGATGGAAATCGATTGATTAGGGCATAGAATCATAAGATACACTGAATTTTAGTGAATACAAGGTTTTGGGGGCAATCCGTGGTGCCCTCGCCGGTGCAGCTAAAGTTCCGTGGAAGTTACTGTAAAACACTCTAATCACATGTATTTCGCTTAGAAATAGCATTTTTAAGCGTTTGAAGGCGAGAGAAACAGTTTTTACATCATATTTTGATGTTAACATTAGTTTTCGTTGAGTGAGAACAGTTCTATTATTTTGGCTCCTGAATTTTTATAGTATATCTATAGTTCATTTAAACTTTAATATATGTATTGTATACCAGTGTGTGCATATTTCGACTGTGATTAATATTTAGTGATAAAATATAGTGCTGTGTTTCAGTCTGGCCCAATTTTGGTGTTTTAATCGCCTTTTTATAATAATTCTGTGCGTATTGCTAATTAATCTGTCTTGTGCGGGTGCTCAGCTCAAAACTTCTGATAATTTTAGAGTTCTACCGTTACAAAAAGAACTGCTTATTATGTCTTCCAACTGTGCAATTTGCTCTAAGAAATGTGATGCATTAACATCAATTACCTGTGCAAGTTGTGCGAATATTCACCATTACGATTGTGTCCAAGTGCCACAAACGGATTCGCGTACGTTGCGTTCAAAAAAATGGTTTTGCAACACTTGTGAGTCCTCGCCTTTGTTAAAATCATCCTTAATTAATGAACTAAAACAGCTTATAATATCAATGCAAGATGAATTAAAAGAAATTAAAACAAACATTGCTACACTTCAAAAAAGAAAAATCGATGAGCTCACAGATTTTGAAAATATTATCTCCGAAATTGAAGATCGGAATAACAGGCGCTCCAATATCATAATTCATAACCTACCAGAATTTGATGATGTATCGCGCGATATAAGCGAGATAATTAATATAACCTCATCTAATTCAATTAACAGTACCAATATAAAACAATTTCGCCTAGGGAAACCCTCTACTACTAAAACCAAGCCACGACCATTAAAAATAATATTTAATAACTCATCCGAAGCTAAACTTGTATTGAAAAATTCTAAAAAACTAGCCACTTCTAAATTTAAAACTGTTAACATTAGTGGTGATAGTACTCCAAGGCAACGGCAATACTTGAACGAGCTTAGGGGTGAATTAAAAAAGCGCACTGATAGCGGGGAAGATAATTTAACAATTAAATTTATTAAAGGTGTGCCGCGTATAATCACGTTAAAAAACTAAATAATTCACGGAACAGAAACTTATCTTTATACTACCAAAATGTGCGGGGAATAAACACTAAAATGTCTGAACTTTATTTAAATGTGTTACCCATAAAATATGACGTACTCATTCTTTCGGAAACATGGCTAAACTCTGATGTTGGGGACAATGAACTCTTGGATGAACGATATTGTATTTATCGCTGTGATCGTGATCGTGTAAAAACGGGTAAGACTCGAGGTGGAGGTGTTTTGATAGCAGTCAACGACACTTGCCAAAATCAACCAGTAGACATCACCTGTCCGAATGTAAACATCGAGTTAATATGTGTCAAGGTTTCTCCTCATCAGTCAACCACTACTCTCTACATTATCGCTGCGTACGTCCCCCCTGATTGCAATATAACAGATTATCAATCCCTCTTCGATTTCATAAGCTCTCTGCCGTTCATTTTTACTTCAAATGTAATTCTAGTTGGAGATTTTAATATCACGAATTTAAGACAGTTCTATACTCACAATATTTCAGATAATTATGTGCGATGTTTTACTACTTTCCTAAACCTTTTAAATATGACTCAGTTCAATCGAATTCATAATTCAACCAATAAAATTCTGGATATTGTAATCTCCAATTTAGACTGCGATGTTGAAAAAACTATCGATAGTATATTACCCGAAGACGCTCATCACCCTGCACTACTTATTACATGTAATTTTGCAATTAATGATCAACATAAACTGAAAACAAAACATAGTAACCAATATAATTTTAAAAAAGGAAATTTTGAACTTTTGTACAGTTTATTAAGCAGCACTGATTGGCGTTTTCTGGATTATTCTAGCAATTCTAATGATGCAGTAAATAAATTTTACAGTGTACTGTATAGTGTTCTAGATACTTGTGTACCTAGAAAAGTAATTCGAAGTTCAAACTATCCAATCTGGTTTAATAAAGACATAATCTGCGATGTAAAGTTAAAGGAATATCATAGAAAACTGTACAGGAATACTGGTGATTTATTTCATCTAAATATATATAAAACTCTTAGATCTAAATTGAAATCATCTATTAAACTAGCATATAAATCCTTTTTAAGTGATATTCAAAATAACATTGTTGATAATCCCAACTGCTTTTGGAAATATGTAAATAATAGAAAAGAATCCTCGAAATTACCATTGAAAATGTATTTAAATGACACTGAACTAAATTCCGGCCCTGAAATAGTAAACGCATTCTCAGTTTTTTTTAAAAGCGTATTTAATAATTCACCAGTTAATACGAATGATCTTAATTTTAATGCAAATAGCTGTACTTATGATACTGTTAGATTAACTGAAATTTCGGAAATAGATATCTCAAATGCCATTAGAGCACAGAAAAACACCACCTCTGTTGGACCCGACAACATTCCAATTTATATTTTTAAAGGCTGCTGTGAAATTCTAATCAATCCACTATTAAAAATATTTAACTTATGTATTAAATCAAATTCATTTCCTGATAAATGGAAATCAGCTAAAATTTGTCCACTTTTCAAGTCCGGCGATAAAAATAACATTATTAATTACCGTCCCATATCATGCCTAAATTCTATTGCAAAGATCTTCGAATATATCATTTTTAAGCAAATCCAACCTCAATGTAAAAATTATATTAGTAATTGTCAACATGGCTTCGTTGAGAAGCGATCCACTGTAACAAATTTGATGAATTTTACTCAACATATATATGAATCTTTTGAAAATAAAAATCAAATGGACACAATATATACAGATTTTGCAAAAGCGTTTGACTCTGTAAACCATAAAATACTTTTACATAAATTGCAGCATATTGGTTTCTCAAATAATCTAATCTCCTTACTTGAGTCTTATTTGTGTAACAGAAATCAATTTGTTTACTGTCACGGCTTCACTTCCACAAATTTCTTTGTATCATCTGGCGTACCACAAGGCTCTGTACTTGGACCCCTTCTTTTTATTCTCTTTGTTAACGATATTGCATCAACTATTAAGTACTCTTATTGTTTAATGTACGCAGATGATTTTAAATTGTTTCGTGAAATTCGTCATATTGAAGATTGTGAATTTTTGCAAAAAGACTTAAACTCAATCTATGAATGGTCAATTCAAAATCAATTGCTTTTCAACGTTCAAAAATGTCGAGCCATAACTTTCACCAGAAAGCAGAATATTATTAATTATAATTACAGAATGAATAATATTATTTTAAATCGTACTGATATAATCAAAGATCTAGGCATATTATTTGATCCAAAGTTGAATATGACTATTCACATTGAAGAACTAATTAATAAATGCTTTAAAACCCTTGGTTTTATATTCCGCTCCACAATTGGTTTCACTAATATATGTTGTTTTGTAGTCTTATTTAAAGCTTTAATAGTCAGTAAACTGGATTATTGCTGTACAATTTGGAATCCCAGTCAATTGTATCTGATTAATGATATTGAAAGAATTCAAAAAAAGTTTTTTAAATATGTCAGCTATAAATTACAAAATCATAATCACGATGACAATTATCATTTCATATCGGCTAATTATAATTTAACTTCCCTTGAATGCCGCCGTAAAATACACATGCTGATGTTTTTATATAAAATTATAAATTATGTCATTTACGATGAGTATCTCCTATCAAAACTTAATTTCTATGTGAATAATTGCAACACTCGTTGTAACAACACTTTTGTAATAAATCAACATAAAACGAACTATATGTATAACAACCCTGTAAGCAACATGTGTAGATTACATAATACTTATTGTACCAGACTGGACTTTTCTGTCAGCATAGTAAAATTTAGAGCAATTATTAATTCCATTTTCAACTCTATAATGTAATAAGGTTATTTTTTTCTATGTTATATGTGTACTTAATTTTTTTTTTCTCTTTATATTAATTAAAATATATGTATATTTTTGTAACATATGTATGTTCTCATGTAAAATGTTAATCTTTTTGATATTATTCTGTAATTGGAACTCTGTTCTGTTCTGTTGAATAATAAAGCTTATTATTATTATTATATTTGACCGTTTCACTGTCTGAAACAAACGATTTGTGTGATGTATCGATGGAAATCGATTGATAAGGCATAGAATCATCAGATACACTGAATTTTAGTGAATACAAGGTTTTGGGGGCCCTCCGTGGTGCCCTCGCAGGTACAGCTAAAGTTCCGTGGAAGTTACTGTAAAACACTCAAATCACACGTATTTCGCTTAGAAATAGCATTTTTAAGCGTTTGAAGGCGAGAGAAACAGTTTTTACATCATATTTGGCCGTTTCACGGTCTGAAACGAACGATTTGTAAGAACATCTCGGATACATATTCTGCGTGATGTGTCGATGGAAATCGATTGATTAGGGCATAGAATCATCAGATACACTGAATTTTAGTGAATACAAGGTTTTGGGGGCCCTCCGTGGTGCCCTCGCCGGTACAGCTAAAGTTCCGTGGAAGTTACTATAAAACACTCAAATCACACGTATTTCGCGTAGAAATAGCATTTTTAAGCGTTTGAAGGCGAGAGAAACAGTTTTTACATCATATTTGGCTGTTTCACGGTTTGAAACGAACGATTTGTAAGAACATCTAGGATACATATTCTGCGTGATGTATCGCTGGAAATCGATTGATTAGGGCATAGAATCATAAGATACACTGAATTTTAGTGAATACAAGGTTTTGGGTTCCCTCCGTGGTGCCCTAGCCGGTGCAGCTTAAGTTCCGTGGATGTTACTGTAAAACACTCAAATCACATGTATTTCGCTTAGAAATAGCATTTTTAGGCGTTTGAAGGCGAGAGAAACAGTTTTTACATCATATCTGGCCGATAAACGGTCTGAAACGAACGATTTGTAAGAACATCTCGGATACATATTCTGCGTGATGTGTCGATGGAAATCGATTGATTAGGGCATAGAATCATAAGATACACTGAATTTTAGTGAATACAAGGTTTTGGGGGCCCTCCGTGGTGCCCTCGCCGGTGCAGCTAAAGTTCTGTCGAAGTTACTGTAAAACACTCAAATCACATGTATTTCGCTTAGAAATAGCATTTTTAAGCGTTTGAAGGCAAGAGAAACAGTTTTTACATCATATTTGGCCGTTTGACGGTCTGAAACGAACGATTTGTAAGAACATCTCGGATACATATTCTGCGTGATGTATCGATGGAAATCGATTGATTAGGGCATAGAATCATCAAATACACTGAATTTAAGTGAATACAAGGTTTTGGGGGGCCTCCGCGGTGCCCTCGCCGGTACAGCTAAAGTTCCGTGGAAGTTACTGTAAAACACTCAAATCACATGTATTTCGCTTAGAAATAGCATTTTTAAGCATTTGAAGGCGAGAGAAACAGTTTTTACATCATATTTGGCCGTTTCACGGTCTGAAACGAACGATTTGTAAGAACATCTCGGATACATATTCTGCGTGATGTATCGATGGAAATCGATTGATCAGGGCATAGAATCATCAAATACACTGAATTTAAGTGAATACAAGGTTTTGGGGGGCCTCCGTGGTGCCCTCGCCGGTGCAGCTAAAGTTCCGTGGAAGTTACTGTAAAACACTCAAATCACATGTATTTCGCTTAGAAATAGCATTTTTAAGCGTTTGAAGGCGAGAGAAACAGTTTTTACATCATATTTGGCCGTTTCACGGTCTGAAACGAACGATTTGTAAGAAAAACTCGGATACATATTCTGCGTGATGTATCGATGGAAATCGATTGATTAGGGCATAGAATTTTAAGATACACTGAATTTTAGTAAATACAAAGTTTTGGGGGCCCTCCGTGGTGCCCTCGCCGGTGCAGCTAAAGTTCCGTGGAAGTTTACTGTAAAACACTCAAATCACATGTATTTCGCTTAGAAGTAGCATTTTTAAGCGTTTGAAGGCGAGAGAAACAGTTTTTACATCATATTTGGTCGTTAAACGGTCTGAAACGAACGATTTGTAAGTACATCTCGGATAAATATTCTGCGTGATGTATCGATGGAAAACGATTGATTAGGGCATAGAATCATAAGATACACTGAATTTTAGTGAATACAAGGTTTTGGGGGCCCTCCGTGGTGCCCTCGCCGGTGCAGCTAAAGTTCCGTGGAAGTTACTGTAAAACACTCAAATCACATGTATTTCGCTTAGAAATAGCATTTTTAAGCGTTTGAAGGCGAGAGAAACAGTTTTTACATCATATTTGGCCGTTTCACGGTCTGAAACGAACGATTTGTAAGAAAATCTCGGATACATATTCTGCGTGATGTATCGATGGAAATCGATTGATTAGGGCATAGAATTTTAAGATACACTGAATTTTAGTAAATACAAAGTTTTGGGGGCCCTCCGTGGTGCCCTCGCCGGTGCAGCTAAAGTTCCGTGGAAGTTTACTGTAAAACACTCAAATCACATGTATTTCGCTTAGAAGTAGCATTTTTAAGCGTTTGAAGACGAGAGAAACAGTTTTTACATCAAATTTGGCCGTTTGACGGTCTGAAACGAACGATTTGTAAGAACATCTCGGATACATATTCTGCGTGATGTATCGATGGAAATCGATTGATTAGAGCATAGAATCATAAGATACACTGAATTTTAGTGAAAACAAGGTTTTGGAGGCCCTCCGTGGTGCCCTCGCCGGTGCAGCTAAAGTTCCGTGGAAGTTACTGTAAAACACTCAAATCACATGTATTTCGCTTAGAAATAGCATTTTTAAGCGTTTGAAGGCGAGAGAAACAGTTTTTACATCAAATTTGGCCGTTTGACGGTCTGAAACGAACGATTTGTAAGAACATCTCGGATACATATTCTGCGTGATGTATCGATGGAAATCGATTGATTAGAGCATAGAATCATAAGATACACTGAATTTTAGTGAAAACAAGGTTTTGGAGGCCCTTCGTGGTGCCCTCGCCGGTGCAGCTAAAGTTCCGTGGAAGTAACTGTAAAACACTCAAATCACATGTATTTCGCTTAGAAATAGCATTTTTAAGCGTTTGAAGGCGAGAGAAACAGTTTTTACATCATATTTGGTCGTTAAACGGTCTGAAACGAACGATTTGTAAGAACATCTCGGATACATATTCTGCGTGATGTATCGATGGAAATAGATTGATTAGGGCATAGAATAATAAGATACACTGAATTTTAGTGAATACAAGGTTTTGGGGGCCCTCCGTGGTGCCCTCGCCGGTGCAACTAAAGTTCCGTGGAAGTTACTGTAAAACACTCAAATCACATGTATTTCGCTTAGAAATAGCATTTTTAAGCGTTTGAAGGCGAGAGAAACAGTTTTTACATAATATTTGACCGTTTCACTGTCTGAAACAAACGATTTGTAAGAACATCTCAGTTATATATTCTGCGTGATGTATCGATGGAAATCGATTGATAAGGCATAGAATCATCAGATACACTGAATTTTAGTGAATACAAGGTTTTGGGGGCCCTCCGTAGTGCCCTCGCCGGTACAGCTAAAGTTCCGTGGAAGTTACTATAAAACACTCAAATCACATGTATTTCACTTAGAAATAGCATTTTTAAGCGTTTGAAGGCGAGAGAAAGAGTTTTTACATCATATTTGGCCGTTTCACGGTCTGAAACGAACGATTTGTAAGAACAGCTCGGATACATATTCTGCGTGATGTATCGATGGAAATCGATTGATTAGGGCATAGAATCATCAGATACACTGAATTTTAGTGAATACAAGGTTTTGGGGGGCCTCCGCGGTGCCCTCGCCGGTACAGCTAAAGTTCCGTGGAAGTTACTGTAAAACACTCAAATCACATGTATTTCGCTTAGAAATAGCATTTTTAAGCATTTGAAGGCGAGAGAAACAGTTTTTACATCATATTTGGCCGTTTCACGGTCTGAAACGAACGATTTGTAAGAACATCTCGGATACATATTCTGCGTGATGTATCGATGGAAATCGATTGATCAGGGCATAGAATCATCAAATACACTGAATTTAAGTGAATACAAGGTTTTGGGGGGCCTCCGTGGTGCCCTCGCCGGTGCAGCTAAAGTTCCGTGGAAGTTACTGTAAAACACTCAAATCACATGTATTTCGCTTAGAAATAGCATTTTTAAGCGTTTGAAGGCGAGAGAAACAGTTTTTACATCATATTTGGCCGTTTCACGGTCTGAAACGAACGATTTGTAAGAAAAACTCGGATACATATTCTGCGTGATGTATCGATGGAAATCGATTGATTAGGGCATAGAATTTTAAGATACACTGAATTTTAGTAAATACAAAGTTTTGGGGGCCCTCCGTGGTGCCCTCGCCGGTGCAGCTAAAGTTCCGTGGAAGTTTACTGTAAAACACTCAAATCACATGTATTTCGCTTAGAAGTAGCATTTTTAAGCGTTTGAAGGCGAGAGAAACAGTTTTTACATCATATTTGGTCGTTAAACGGTCTGAAACGAACGATTTGTAAGTACATCTCGGATAAATATTCTGCGTGATGTATCGATGGAAAACGATTGATTAGGGCATAGAATCATAAGATACACTGAATTTTAGTGAATACAAGGTTTTGGGGGCCCTCCGTGGTGCCCTCGCCGGTGCAGCTAAAGTTCCGTGGAAGTTACTGTAAAACACTCAAATCACATGTATTTCGCTTAGAAATAGCATTTTTAAGCGTTTGAAGGCGAGAGAAACAGTTTTTACATCAAATTTGGCCGTTTGACGGTCTGAAACGAACGATTTGTAAGAACATCTCGGATACATATTCTGCGTGATGTATCGATGGAAATCGATTGATTAGAGCATAGAATCATAAGATACACTGAATTTTAGTGAAAACAAGGTTTTGGAGGCCCTTCGTGGTGCCCTCGCCGGTGCAGCTAAAGTTCCGTGGAAGTTACTGTAAAACACTCAAATCACATGTATTTCGCTTAGAAATAGCATTTTTAAGCGTTTGAAGGCGAGAGAAACAGTTTTTACATCAAATTTGGCCGTTTGACGGTCTGAAACGAACGATTTGTAAGAACATCTCGGATACATATTCTGCGTGATGTATCGATGGAAATCGATTGATTAGAGCATAGAATCATAAGATACACTGAATTTTAGTGAAAACAAGGTTTTGGAGGCCCTTCGTGGTGCCCTCGCCGGTGCAGCTAAAGTTCCGTGGAAGTTACTGTAAAACACTCAAATCACATGTATTTCGCTTAGAAATAGCATTTTTAAGCGTTTGAAGGCGAGAGAAACAGTTTTTACATCATATTTGGTCGTTAAACGGTCTGAAACGAACGATTTGTAAGAACATCTCGGATACATATTCTGCGTGATGTATCGATGGAAATAGATTGATTAAGGCATAGAATAATAAGATACACTGAATTTTAGTGAATACAAGGTTTTGGGGGCCCTCCGTGGTGCCCTCGCCGGTGCAGCTAAAGTTCCGTGGAAGTTACTGTAAAACACTCAAATCACATGTATTTCGCTTAGAAATAGCATTTTTAAGCGTTTGAAGGCGAGAGAAACAGTTTTTACATAATATTTGACCGTTTCACTGTCTGAAACAAACGATTTGTAAGAACATCTCGGTTATATATTCTGCGTGATGTATCGATGGAAATCGATTGATAAGGCATAGAATCATCAGATACACTGAATTTTAGTGAATACAAGGTTTTGGGGGCCCTCCGTAGTGCCCTCGCCGGTACAGCTAAAGTTCCGTGGAAGTTACTATAAAACACTCAAATCACATGTATTTCACTTAGAAATAGCATTTTTAAGCGTTTGAAGGCGAGAGAAAGAGTTTTTACATCATATTTGGCCGTTTCACGGTCTGAAACGAACGATTTGTAAGAACAGCTCGGATACATATTCTGCGTGATGTATCGATGGAAATCGATTGATTAGGGCATAGAATCATCAGATACACTGAATTTTAGTGAATACAAGGTTTTGGGGGCCCTCCGTGGTGCCCTCGCCGGTGCAGCTAAAGTTCCGTGGAAGTTACTGTAAAACACTCAAATCACATGTATTTCGCTTAGAAAGAGCATTTTTAAGCATTTGAAGGCGAGAGAAACAGTTTTTACATCATATTTGGCCGTTTCACGGTCTGAAACGAACGATTTGTAAGAACATCTCGGATACATATTCTGCGTGATGTATCGATGGAAATCGATTGATTAGGGCATAGAATCATAAGATACACTGAATTTTAGTAAATACAAAGTTTTGGAGGCCCTCCGTGGTGCCCTCGCCGGTGCAGCTAAAGTTCCGTGGAAGTTACTGTAAAACACTCAAATCACATGTATTTCGCTTAGAAATAGCATTTTTAAGCGTTTGAAGGCGAGAGAAACAGTTTTTACATCATATTTGGCCGTTTCACTGTCTGAAACGAACGATTTGTAAGAACATCTCGATAACATATTCTGCGTGATGTATCGATGGAAATCGATTGATTAGGGCATAGAATCATCAGATACACTGAATTTTAGTGAATACAAGGTTTTGGGCACCCTCCGTGGTGCCCTCGTCGGTACAGCTAAATTTCCATGGAAGTTATTATAAAACACTCAAATCACATGTATTTCGCTTAGAAATAACATTTTTAAGCGTTTGAAGGCGAGAGAAACAGTTTCTACATCATATTTGGCCGTTACACGGTCTGAAACGAACGATTTGTAAGAACATCTCGGATACATATTCTGCGTGAAGTATCGAAGGAAATCGATTTATTAGGGCATAGAATCATCAGATACACTGAATTTTAGTGAATACAAGGTTTTGGGGGCCCTCCGTGGTGCCCTCGCCGGTGCAGCTAAAGGTCCGTGGAAGTTACTGTAAAACACTCAAATCACATGTATTTCGCTTAGAAATAGCATTTTTAAGCGTTTGAAGGCGAGAGAAACAGTTTTTACATCATATTTGACCGTTTCACTGTCTGAAACAAACGATTTGTAAGAACATCTCGGTTACATATTCTGCGTGATGTATCGATGGAAATCGATTGATAAGGCATAGAATCATCAGATACACTGAATTTTAGTGAATACAAGGTTTTGGGGGCCCTCCGTGGTGCCCTCGCAGGTACAGCTAAAGTTCCGTGGAAGTTACTGTAAAACACTCAAATCACACGTATTTCGCTTAGAAATAGCATTTTTAAGCGTTTGAAGGCGAGAGAAACAGTTTTTACATCATATTTGGCCGTTTCACGGTCTGAAACGAACGATTTGTAAGAACATCTCGGATACATATTCTGCGTGATGTATCGATGGAAATCGATTGATTAGAGCATAGAATCATCAGATACACTGAATTTTAGTGAATACAAGGTTTTGGGGGCCCTCCGTGGTGCCCTCGCCGGTACAGCTAAAGTTCCGTGGAAGTTACTATAAAACACTCAAATCACACGTATTTCGCGTAGAAATAGCATTTTTAAGCGTTTGAAGGCAAGAGAAACAGTTTTTACATCATATTTGGCCGTTTCACGGTCTGAGACGAACGATTTGTAAGAACATCTCGGATACATATTCTGCGTGATGTATCGATGGAAATCGATTGATCAGGGCATAGAATCATCAAATACACTGAATTTAAGTGAATACAAGGTTTTGGGGGGCCTCCGTGGTGCCCTCGCCGGTACAGCTAAAGTTCCGTGAAAGTTACTGTAAAACACTCAAATCACATGTATTTCGTTTAGAAATAGCATTTTTAAGCGTTTGAAGGCGAGAGAAACAGTTTTTACATCATATTTGGTCGTTAAACGGTCTGAAACGAACGATTTGTAAGAACATCTCGGATACATATTCTGCGTGATGTATCGATGGAAATAGATTGATTAGGGCATAGAATAATAAGATACACTGAATTTTAGTGAATACAAGGTTTTGGGGGCCCTCCGTGGTGCCCTCGCCGGTGCAGCTAAAGTTCCGTGGAAGTTACTGTAAAACACTCAAATCACATGTATTTCGCTTAGAAATAGCATTTTTAAGCGTTTGAAGGCGAGAGAAACAGTTTTTACATCATATTTGGTCGTTAAACGGTCTGAAACGAACGATTTGTAAGAACATCTCGGATACATATTCTGCGTGATGTATCGATGGAAATAGATTGATTAGGGCATAGAATAATAAGATACACTGAATTTTAGTGAATACAAGGTTTTGGGGGCCCTCCGTGGTGCCCTCGCCGGTGCAGCTAAAGTTCCGTGGAAGTTACTGTAAAACACTCAAATCACATGTATTTCGCTTAGAAATAGCATTTTTAAGCGTTTGAAGGCGAGAGAAACAGTTTTTACATAATATTTGACCGTTTCACTGTCTGAAACAAACGATTTGTAAGAACATCTCGGTTATATATTCTGCGTGATGTATCGATGGAAATCGATTGATAAGGCATAGAATCATCAGATACACTGAATTTTAGTGAATACAAGGTTTTGGGGGCCCTCCGTAGTGCCCTCGCCGGTACAGCTAAAGTTCCGTGGAAGTTACTATAAAACATTCAAATCACATGTATTTCACTTAGAAATAGCATTTTTAAGCGTTTGAAGGCGAGAGAAAGAGTTTTTACATCATATTTGGCCGTTCCACGGTCTGAAACGAACGATTTGTAAGAACATCTCGGATACATATTCTGCGTGATGTATCGATGGAAATCGATTGATTAGGGCATAGAATCATCAGATACACTGAATTTTAGTGAATACAAGGTTTTGGGGGCCCTCCGTGGTGCCCTTGCCGGTACAGCTAAAGTTCCGTGGAAGTTACTGTAAAACACTCAAATCACATGTATTTCGCTTAGAAATAGCATTTTTAAGCATTTGAAGGCGAGAGAAACAGTTTTTACATCATATTTGGCCGTTTCACGGTCTGAAACGAACGATTTGTAAGAACATCTCGGATACATATTCTGCGTGATGTATCGATGGAAATCGATTGATTAGGGCATAGAATAATAAGATACACTGAATTTTAGTAAATACAAAGTTTTGGAGGCCCTCCGTGGTGCCCTCGCCGGTGCAGCTAAAGTTCCGTGGAAGTTACTGTAAAACACTCAAATCACATGTATTTCGCTTAGAAATAGCATTTTTAAGCGTTTGAAGGCGAGAGAAACAGTTTTTACATCATATTTGGTCGTTAAACTGTCTGAAACGAACGATTTGTAAGAACATCTCGGATAAATATTCTGCGTCATGTATCGATGGAAATCGATTGATTAGGGCATAGATTCATAAGATACACTGAATTTTAGTGAATACAAGGTTTTGGGGGCCCTCCGTGGTGCCCTCGCCAGTGCAGCTAAAGTTTCGTGGAAGTTACTGTAAAACACTCAAATCACATGTATTTCGCTTAGATATAGCATTTTTAAGCGTTTGAAGGCGAGAGAAAAGTTTTTACATCATATTTGGCCGTTTCACTGTCTGAAACGAACGATTTGTAAGAACATCTCGATAACATATTCTGCGTGATGTATCGATGGAAATCGATTGATTAGGGCATAGAATCATCAGATAAACTGAATTTTAGTGAATACAAGGTTTTGGGCACCCTCCGTGGTGCCCTCGCCGGTACAGCTAAAGTTCCGTGGAAGTTACTGTAAAACACTCAAATCACATGTATTTCGCTTAGAAATAACATTTTTAAGCGTTTGAAGGCGAGAGAAACAGTTTTTACATCATATTTGGCCGTTACACGGTCTGAAACGAACGATTTGTAAGAACATATCGGATACATATTCTGCGTGAAGTATCGAAGGAAATCGATTGATTAGGGCATAGAATCATCAGATACACTGAATTTTAGTAAATACAAGGTTTTGGGGGCCCTCCGTGGTGCCCTCGCCGGTGCAGCTAAAGTTCCGTGGAAGTTACTGTAAAACAATCAAATCACATGTATTTCGCTTAGAAATAGCATTTTTAAGCGTTTGAAGGCGAGAGAAACAGTTTTTACATCATATTTGGCCGTTTCAGGGTCTGAAACGATCGATTTGTAAGAACATCTCGGATACATATTCTGCGTGATGTATCGATGGAAATCGATTGATTAGGGCGTACAATCATAAGATACACTGAATTTTAGTGAATACAAGGTTTTGGGGGCCCTCCGTGGTGCCCTTGCCGGTACAGCTAAAGTTCCGTGGAAGTTACAGTAAAACACTCAAATGACATGTATTTCGCTTAGAAATAGCATTTTTAAGCGTTTGAAGGCGAGAGAAACAGTTTTTACATCATATTTGGCCGTTTCACGGTCTGAAACGAACGATTTGTAAGAACATCTCGGATACATATTCTGCGTGATGTATCGATGGAAATCGATTGATTAGGGCATAGAATCATCAGATACACTGAATTTTAGTGAATACAAGGTTTTGGGGGCCTCCGTGGTGCCCTCGCCGGTACAGCTAAAGTTCGGTGGAAGTTACTATAAAACACTCAAATCACACGTATTTCGCGTAGAAATAGCATTTTTAAGCGTTTGAAGGCGAGAGAAACAGTTTTTACATCATATTTGGCCGTTTCACTGTCTGAAACGAACGATTTGTAAGAACATCTCGGATACATATTCTGCGTGATGTATCGATGGAAATCGATTGATTAGGGCATAGAATCATCAGATACACTGAATTTTAGTGAATACAAGGTTTTGGGGGCCCTCCGTGGTGCCCTCGCCGGTACAGCTAAAGTTCCGTGGAAGTTACTGTAAAAAAAAACAAATCACATGTATTTCGCTTAGAAATAGCAATTTTAAGCGTTTGAAGGCGAGAGAAACAGTTTTTACATCATATTTGGCCGTTTCAGGGTCTGAAACGATCGATTTGTAAGAACATCTCGGATACATATTCTGCGTGATGTATCGATGGAAATCGATTGATTAGGGCGTACAATCATAAGATACACTGAATTTTAGTGAATACAAGGTTTTGGGGGCCCTCCGTGGTGCCCTCGCCGGAACAGCTAAAGTTCCGTGGAAGGTACTGTAAAACACTCAAATCACACGTATTTCGCTTAGAAATAGCATTTTTAAGCGTTTGAAGGCGAGAGAAACAGTTTTTACATCATATTTGGCCGTTTCACGGTCTGAAACGAACGATTTGTAAGAACATCTCGGATACATATTCTGCGTGATGTATCGATGGAAATCGATTGATTTGGGCATAGAATCATAAGATACACTGAATTTTAGTGAATACAAGGTATTGGGGGCCCTCCGTGGTGCCCTCGCCGGTACAGCTAAAGTTCCGTGGAAGTTACTGTAAAACACTCAAATCACACGTATTTCGCTTAGAAATAGCAATTTTAAGCGTTTGAAGGCGAGAGAAACAGTTTTTACATCATATTTGGCCGTTTCACTGTCTGAAACGAACGATTTGTAAGAACATCTCGGTTACATATTCTGCGTGATGTATCTATGGAAATCGATTGATTAGGGCATAGTATCATCAGATACACTGAATTTTAGTGAATACAAGGTTTTGGGGGCCCTCCATGGTGCCCTCGCCGGTACAGCTAAAGTTCCGTGGAAGTTACTGTAAAACACTCAAATGACATGTATTTCGCTTAGAAATAGCATTTTTAAGCGTTTGAAGGCGAGAGAAACAGTTTTTACATCATATTTGGCCGTTTCACGGTCTGAAACGAACGATTTGTAAAAACATCTCGGATACATATTCTGCGTGATGTATCGATGGAAATCGATTGATTAGGCATAGAATCATCAGGTACACTGAATTTTAGTGAATACAAGGTTTTGGGGGCCCTCCGTGGTGCCCTTGCCGGTACAGCTAAAGTTCCGTGGAAGTTACAGTAAAACACTCAAATGACATGTATTTCGCTTAGAAATAGCATTTTTAAGCGTTTGAAGGCGAGAGAAACAGTTTTTACATCATATTTGGCCGTTTCACGGTCTGAAACGAACGATTTGTAAAAACATCTCGGATACATATTCTGCGTGATGTATCGATGGAAATCGATTGATTAGGCATAGAATCATCAGATACACTGAATTTTAGTGAATACAAGGTTTTGGGGGCCCTCCGTGGTGCCCTCGCCGGTACAGCTAAAGTTCCGTGGAAGTTACTATAAAACACTCAAATCACACGTATTTCGCGTAGAAGGCAAAAGGCAAGAAGGACCAAGAAAGTCAAAACTTCAAGTAGCACGACTGATATTGAGATCTCGAATAGGTTTGACCTGCTGGATAGAGTAGGTGGACTCGAACCTATGGAAGAATCGCAAGAACCAACCGATGCTAACACTCCTACCACTCCCAAGATGGACAAGCGTGTTCCGCCAATAATTCTCCACTCCAAGGAGAACTACGTAAAAATTGCACAAGCCCTGACAGGTGTTGGCGTGCAAATAAAGAAGACGGTCAATACAAAGGAAGGAATTCGTTTGCACGTTCCGTCAGTAGACGACTTCAGAAAAACTACAACACTACTGGAAAAAGGCAAAATACAATTCCACACTTACCAGCTACAGGAAGACAAACTTCTGCAGGTTGTTATACGTGGAATACCAGAAACTATCTCCGAAGATGAGATTAAGGAAGAGCTGAGCAGGCTCAACTACCCGCCAGAAACAGTGCGCAGAATGGTATCTGCGCGCAAAACCACCGACGGCAAGAAAAAGAAAATACCGCTACCCCTAGTCCACGTAAAGCTGCAGAAGACACCAGCCAACAAGGAAATTTTTAACTTGAAAAAGTTATTATTCCTTTGCGTCACTGTGGAGTCCAAACATCCACAAGTTGGAATCACACAATGCCACCGTTGCCAGAGATTCAACCACTCTAGCAACAACTGCCACGGCAGCGAACGCTGCGTCCGGTGTGCCCAACCGCACGACATTTCAGTATGTACAACCAAGAATGAAGGAGAACCGCTATGCTGCAACTGCGGTGAAACACACACCGCCAACTACAAAGGCTGTAGAGTCTACAAAGAAGCCGTGGAGCGGATGAAGAAACCAGCGAGGAATGCAACTGTGTTCCGGTCGAATCCAGTCCGAGCGGGGGTTCCCTACTCCTCCAGCGTTAGCGGAAACAACCAAGCAACTCATACAACAGCTGAATCACCCGACGCCACAGCAACAGCACCAGAATCATCCAGCACCACCGCAACAGCACCCGAACCACCAAACATCACCAAAGCAGCAACACCCGCCGAGCCGGAACACCCGGCCACGGACACCACTTCGCCAGCTCTTTCGGTCTCCAGCTGGCTGAGCAAGCTGAACAGCATGTTTGAGCAAGTCAAGCCCATCCTAGCCGAGCTGGCAGCTGCGAACACAGTTATGGAGATGATGATGATAGCCGTCAAAGCCCTACCCACCGTCCTAGCACTATTCAAAAATGAATAGACACCGCGACCTCAAAATCGAGAGCATCTCCGACTTCGCCAAGAACAGAGCCAGCAAGTTCTTTGCAAGACTTACTGACCACCCGAATGCCGGTGTGAAGCGCCTCGCCGACTACAATGAGGAGGAGCCGTTCCGACACAAGAGGCCCAAAACCATCCTACTGGGCTAAAATAAAATAATATCATCGCCAAGAAGGCGGGCACAATAGTGCACTACAAACAATATACATACGTCCGAAACAAAAATCCGATAGGGAAGGTGAGGGCAAATGGCCCGGTACTTCTAAGAAACCCGTTAGGTTCATCGTTCATTTCGCGTAGAAATAGCATTTTTAAGCGTTTGAAGGCGAGAGAAACAGTTTTTACATCATATTTGGCTGTTTCACGGTTTGAAACGAACGATTTGTAAGAACATCTAGGATACATATTCTGCGTGATGTATCGATGGAAATCGATTGATTAGGGCATAGAATCATAAGATACACTGAATTTTAGTGAATACAAGGTTTTGGGTTCCCTCCGTGGTGCCCTAGCCGGTGCAGCTTAAGTTCCGTGGATGTTACTGTAAAACACTCAAATCACATGTATTTCGCTTAGAAATAGCATTTTTAGGCGTTTGAAGGCGAGAGAAACAGTTTTTACATCATATCTGGCCGATAAACGGTCTGAAACGAACGATTTGTAAGAACATCTCGGATACATATTCTGCGTGATGTGTCGATGGAAATCGATTGATTAGGGCATAGAATCATAAGATACACTGAATTTTAGTGAATACAAGGTTTTGGGGGCCCTCCGTGGTGCCCTCGCCGGTGCAGCTAAAGTTCTGTCGAAGTTACTGTAAAACACTCAAATCACATGTATTTCGCTTAGAAATAGCATTTTTAAGCGTTTGAAGGCAAGAGAAACAGTTTTTACATCATATTTGGCCGTTTGACGGTCTGAAACGAACGATTTGTAAGAACATCTCGGATACATATTCTGCGTGATGTATCGATGGAAATCGATTGATCAGGGCATAGAATCATCAAATACACTGAATTTAAGTGAATACAAGGTTTTGGGGGGCCTCCGTGGTGCCCTCGCCGGTACAGCTAAAGTTCCGTGGAAGTTACTGTAAAACACTCAAATCACATGTATTTCGCTTAGAAATAGCATTTTTAAGCGTTTGAAGGCGAGAGAAACAGTTTTTACATCATATTTGGCCGTTTCACGGTCTGAAACGAACGATTTGTAAGAAAATCTCGGATACATATTCTGCGTGATGTATCGATGGAAATCGATTGATTAGGGCATAGAATTTTAAGATACACTGAATTTTAGCAAATACAAAGTTTTGGGGGCCCTCCGTGGTGCCCTCGCCGGTGCAGCTAAAGTTCCGTGGAAGTTTACTGTAAAACACTCAAATCACATGTATTTCGCTTAGAAGTAGCATTTTTAAGCGTTTGAAGGCGAGAGAAACAGTTTTTACATCATATTTGGTCGTTAAACGGTCTGAAACGAACGATTTGTAAGAACATCTCGGATAAATATTCTGCGTGATATATCGATGGAAATCGATTGATTAGGGCATAGAATCATAAGATACACTGAATTTTAGTGAATACAAGGTTTTGGGGGCCCTCCGTGGTGCCCTCGCCGGTGCAGCTAAAGTTCCGTGGAAGTTACTGTAAAACACTCAAATCACATGTATTTCGCTTAGAAATAGCATTTTTAAGCGTTTGAAGGCGAGAGAAACAGTTTTTACATCATATTTGGCCGTTTCACGGTCTGAAACGAACGATTTGTAAGAACATCTCGGATACATATTCTGCGTGATGTATCGATGGAAATCGATTGATTAGGGCATAGAATCATCAGATACACTGAATTTTAGTGAATACAAGGTTTTGGGAGGCCTCCGTGGTGCCCTCGCCGGTACAGCTAAAGTTCCGTGGAAGTTACTGTAAAACACTCAAATCACATGTATTTCGCTTAGAAATAGCATTTTTAAGCGTTTGAAGGCGAGAGAAACAGTTTTTACATCAAATTTGGCCGTTTCACGGTCTGAAACGAACGATTTGTAAGAACATCTCGGATACATATTCTGCGTGATGTATCGATGGAAATCGATTGATTAGAGCATAGAATCATACGATACACTGAATTTTAGTGAAAACAAGGTTTTGGAGGCCCTTCGTGGTGCCCTCGCCAGTGCAGCTAAAGTTTCGTGGAAGTTACTGTAAAACACTCAAATCACATGTATTTCGCTTAGATATAGCATTTTTAAGCGTTTGAAGGCGAGAGAAAAGTTTTTACATCATATTTGGCCGTTTCACTGTCTGAAACGAACGATTTGTAAGAACATCTCGATAACATATTCTGCGTGATGTATCGATGGAAATCGATTGATTAGGGCATAGAATCATCAGATACACTGAATTTTAGTGAATACAAGGTTTTGGGCACCCTCCGTGGTGCCCTCGCCGGTACAGCTAAAGTTCCGTGGAAGTTACTGTAAAACACTCAAATCACATGTATTTCGCTTAGAAATAACATTTTTAAGCGTTTGAAGGCGAGAGAAACAGTTTTTACATCATATTTGGCCGTTACACGGTCTGAAACGAACGATTTGTAAGAACATCTCGGATACATATTCTGCGTGAAGTATCGAAGGAAATCGATTGATTAGGGCATAGAATCATCAGATACACTGAATTTTAGTGAATACAAGGTTTTGGGGGCCCTCCGTGGTGCCCTCGCCGGTGCAGCTAAAGTTCCGTGGAAGTTACTGTAAAACACTCAAATCACATGTATTTCGCTTAGAAATAGCATTTTTAAGCGTTTGAAGGCGAGAGAAACAGTTTTTACATCATATTTGACCGTTTCACTGTCTGAAACAAACGATTTGTAAGAACATCTCGGTTACATATTCTGCGTGATGTATCGATGGAAATCGATTGACAAGGCATAGAATCATCAGATACACTGAATTTTAGTGAATACAAGGTTTTGGGGGCCCTCCGTGGTGCCCTCGCAGGTACAGCTAAAGTTCCGTGGAACTTACTGTAAAACACTCAAATCACACGTATTTCGCTTAGAAATAGCATTTTTAAGCGTTTGAAGGCGAGAGAAACAGTTTTTACATCATATTTGGCCGTTTCACGGTCTGAAACGAACGATTTGTAAGAACATCTCGGATACATATTCTGCGTGATGTATCGATGGAAATCGATTGATTAGAGCATAGAATCATCAGATACACTGAATTTTAGTGAATACAAGGTTTTGGGGGCCCTCCGTGGTGCCCTCGCCGGTACAGCTAAAGTTCCGTGGAAGTTACTATAAAACACTCAAATCACACGTATTTCGCGTAGAAATAGCATTTTTAAGCGTTTGAAGGCGAGAGAAACAGTTTTTACATCATATTTGGCCGTTTCACTGTCTGAAACGAACGATTTGTAAGAACATCTCGGATACATATTCTGCGTGATGTATCGATGAAAATCGATTGATTAGGGCATAGAATCATCAGATACACTGAATTTTAGTGAATACAAGGTTTTGGGGGCCCTCCGTGGTGCCCTCGCCGGTACAGCTAAAGTTCCGTGGAAGTTACTGTAAAAAAAAAACAAATCACATGTATTTCGCTTAGAAATAGCAATTTTAAGCGTTTGAAGGCGAGAGAAACAGCTTTTACATCATATTTGGCCGTTTCAGGGTCTGAAACGATCGATTTGTAAGAACATCTCGGATACATATTCTGCGTGATGTATCGATGGAAATCGATTGATTAGGGCGTACAATCATAAGATACACTGAATTTTAGTGAATACAAGGTTTTGGGGGCCCTCCGTGGTGCCCTCGCCGGTACAGCTAAAGTTCCGTGGAAGGTACTGTAAAACACTCAAATCACACGTATTTCGCTTAGAAATAGCATTTTTAAGCGTTTGAAGGCGAGAGAAACAGTTTTTACATCATATTTGGCCGTTTCACGGTCTGAAACGAACGATTTGTAAGAACATCTCGGATACATATTCTGCGTGATGTATCGATGGAAATCGATTGATTTGGGCATAGAATCATAAGATACACTGAATTTTAGTGAATACAAGGTATTGGGGGCCCTCCGTGGTGCCCTCGCCGGTACAGCTAAAGTTCCGTGGAAGTTACTGTAAAACACTCAAATCACACGTATTTCGCTTAGAAATAGCAATTTTAATCGTTTGAAGGCGAGAGAAACAGTTTTTACATCATATTTGGCCGTTTCACTGTCTGAAACGAACGATTTGTAAGAACATCTCGGTTACATATTCTGCGTGATGTATCTATGGAAATCGATTGATTAGGGCATAGTATCATCAGATACACTGAATTTTAGTGAATACAAGGTTTTGGGGGCCCTCCATGGTGCCCTCGCCGGTACAGCTAAAGTTCCGTGGAAGTTACTGTAAAACACTCAAATGACATGTATTTCGCTTAGAAATAGCATTTTTAAGCGTTTGAAGGCGAGAGAAACAGTTTTTACATCATATTTGGCCGTTTCACGGTCTGAAACGAACGATTTGTAAAAACATCTCGGATACATATTCTGCGTGATGTATCGATGGAAATCGATTGATTAGGCATAGAATCATCAGGTACACTGAATTTTAGTGAATACAAGGTTTTGGGGGCCCTCCGTGGTGCCCTTGCCGGTACAGCTAAAGTTCCGTGGAAGTTACAGTAAAACACTCAAATGACATGTATTTCGCTTAGAAATAGCATTTTTAAGCGTTTGAAGGCGAGAGAAACAGTTTTTACATCATATTTGGCCGTTTCACGGTCTGAAACGAACGATTTGTAAAAACATCTCGGATACATATTCTGCGTGATGTATCGATGGAAATCGATTGATTAGGCATAGAATCATCAGATACACTGAATTTTAGTGAATACAAGGTTTTGGGGGCCCTCCGTGGTGCCCTCGCCGGTACAGCTAAAGTTCCGTGGAAGTTACTATAAAACACTCAAATCACACGTATTTCGCGTAGAAATAGCATTTTTAAGCGTTTGAAGGCGAGAGAAACAGTTTTTACATCATATTTGGCTGTTTCACGGTTTGAAACGAACGATTTGTAAGAACATCTAGGATACATATTCTGCGTGATGTATCGATGGAAATCGATTGATTAGGGCATAGAATCATAAGATACACTGAATTTTAGTGAATACAAGGTTTTGGGTTCCCTCCGTGGTGCCCTAGCCGGTGCAGCTTAAGTTCCGTGGATGTTACTGAAAAACACTCAAATCACATGTATTTCGCTTAGAAATAGCATTTTTAGGCGTTTGAAGGCGAGAGAAACAGTTTTTACATCATATCTGGCCGATAAACGGTCTGAAACGAACGATTTGTAAGAACATCTCGGATACATATTCTGCCTGACGTGTCGATGGAAATCGATTGATTAGGGCATAGAATCATAAGATACACTGAATTTTAGTGAATACAAGGTTTTGGGGGCCCTCCGTGGTGCCCTCCGTGGTGCCCTCGCCGGTGCAGCTAAAGTTCTGTCGAAGTTACTGTAAAACACTCAAATCACATGTATTTCGCTTAGAAATAGCATTTTTAAGCGTTTGAAGGCAAGAGAAACAGTTTTTACATCATATTTGGCCGTTTGACGGTCTGAAACGAACGATTTGTAAGAACATCTCGGATACATATTCTGCGTGATGTATCGATGGAAATCGATTGATCAGGGCATAGAATCATCAAATACACTGAATTTAAGTGAATACAAGGTTTTGGGGGGCCTCCGTGGTGCCCTCGCCGGTACAGCTAAAGTTCCGTGGAAGTTACTGTAAAACACTCAAATCACATGTATTTCGCTTAGAAATAGCATTTTTAAGCGTTTGAAGGCGAGAGAAACAGTTTTTACATCATATTTGGCCGTTTCACGGTCTGAAACGAACGATTTGTAAGAAAATCTCGGATACATATTCTGCGTGATGTATCGATGGAAATCGATTGATTAGGGCATAGAATTTTAAGATACACTGAATTTTAGTAAATACAAAGTTTTGGGGGCCCTCCGTGGTGCCCTCAACGGTGCAGCTAAAGTTCCGTGGAAGTTTACTGTAAAACACTCAAATCACATGTATTTCGCTTAGAAGTAGCATTTTTAAGCGTTTGAAGGCGAGAGAAACAGTTTTTACATCATATTTGGTCGTTAAACGGTCTGAAACGAACGATTTGTAAGAACATCTCGGATAAATATTCTGCGTGATGTATCGATGGAAATCGATTGATTAGGGCATAGAATCATAAGATACACTGAATTTTAGTGAATACAAGGTTTTGGGGGCCCTCCGTGGTGCCCTCGCCGGTGCAGCTAAAGTTCCGTGGAAGTTACTGTAAAACACTCAAATCACATGTATTTCGCTTAGAAATAGCATTTTTAAGCGTTTGAAGGCGAGAGAAACAGTTTTTACATCATATTTGGCCGTTTCACGGTCTGAAACGAACGATTTGTAAGAACATCTCGGATACATATTCTGCGTGATGTATCGATGGAAATCGATTGATTAGGGCATAGAATCATCAGATACACTGAATTTTAGTGAATACAAGGTTTTGGGAGGCCTCCGTGGTGCCCTCGCCGGTACAGCTAAAGTTCCGTGGAAGTTACTGTAAAACACTCAAATCACATGTATTTCGCTTAGAAATAGCATTTTTAAGCGTTTGAAGGCGAGAGAAACAGTTTTTACATCAAATTTGGCCGTTTCACGGTCTGAAACGAACGATTTGTAAGAACATCTCGGATACATATTCTGCGTGATGTATCGATGGAAATCGATTGATTAGAGCATAGAATCATAAGATACACTGAATTTTAGTGAAAACAAGGTTTTGGAGGCCCTTCGTGGTGCCCTCGCCGGTGCAGCTAAAGTTCCGTGGAAGTTACTGTAAAACACTCAAATCACATGTATTTCGCTTAGAAATAGCATTTTTAAGCGTTTGAAGGCGAGAGAAACAGTTTTTACATCATATTTGGTCGTTAAACGGTCTGAAACGAACGATTTGTAAGAACATCTCGGATACATATTCTGCGTGATGTATCGATGGAAATAGATTGATTAGGGCATAGAATAATAAGATACACTGAATTTTAGTGAATACAAGGTTTTGGGGGCCCTCCGTGGTGCCCTGGCCGGTGCAGCTAAAGTTCCGTGGAAGTTACTGTAAAACACTCAAATCACATGTATTTCGCTTAGAAATAGCATTTTTAAGCGTTTGAAGGCGAGAGAAACAGTTTTTACATAATATTTGACCGTTTCACTGTCTGAAACAAACGATTTGTAAGAACATCTCGGTTATATATTCTGCGTGATGTATCGATGGAAATCGATTGATAAGGCATAGAATCATCAGATACACTGAATTTTAGTGAATACAAGGTTTTGGGGGCCCTCCGTAGTGCCCTCGCCGGTACAGCTAAAGTTCTGTCGAAGTTACTGTAAAACACTCAAATCACATGTATTTCGCTTAGAAATAGCATTTTTAAGCGTTTGAAGGCAAGAGAAACAGTTTTTACATCATATTTGGTCGTTAAACGGTCTGAAACGAACGATTTGTAAGAACATCTCGGATACATATTCTGCGTGATGTATCGATGGAAATAGATTGATTAGGGCATAGAATAATAAGATACACTGAATTTTAGTGAATACAAGGTTTTGGGGGCCCTCCGTGGTGCCCTCGCCGGTGCAGCTAAAGTTCCGTGGAAGTTACTGTAAAACACTCAAATCACACGTATTTCGCTTAGAAATAGCAATTTTAAGCGTTTGAAGGCGAGAGAAACAGTTTTTACATCATATTTGGCCGATTCACTGTCTGAAACGAACGATTTGTAAGAACATCTCGGTTACATATTCTGCGTGATGTATCTATGGAAATCGATTGATAAGGCATAGAATCATCAGATACACTGAATTTTAGTGAATACAAGGTTTTGGGGGCCCTCCGTAGTGCCCTCGCCGGTACAGCTAAAGTTCCGTGGAAGTTACTATAAAACACTCAAATCACATGTATTTCACTTAGAAATAGCATTTTTAAGCGTTTGAAGGCGAGAGAAAGAGTTTTTACATCATATTTGGCCGTTTCACGGTCTGAAACGAACGATTTGTAAGAACATCTCGGATACATATTCTGCGTGATGTATCGATGGAAATCGATTGATTAGGGCATAGAATCATCAGATACACTGAATTTTAGTGAATACAAGGTTTTGGGGGGCCTCCGCGGTGCCCTCGCCGGTACAGCTAAAGTTCCGTGGAAGTTACTGTAAAACACTCAAATCACATGTATTTCGCTTAGAAATAGCATTTTTAAGCATTTGAAGGCGAGAGAAACAGTTTTTACATCATATTTGGTCGTTAAACTGTCTGAAACGAACGATTTGTAAGAACATCTCGGATAAATATTCAGCGTCATGTATCGATGGAAATCGATTGATTAGGGCATAGAATCATAAGATACACTGAATTTTAGTGAATACAAGGTTTTGGAGGCCCTCCGTGGTGCCCTCGCCAGTGCAGCTAAAGTTCCATGGAAGTTATTATAAAACACTCAAATCACATGTATTTCGCTTAGAAATAACATTTTTAAGCGTTTGAAGGCGAGAGAAACAGTTTTTACATCATATTTGGCCGTTACACGGTCTGAAACGAACGATTTGTAAGAACATCTCGGATACATATTCTGCGTGAAGTATCGAAGGAAATCGATTGATTAGGGCATAGAATCATCAGATACACTGAATTTTAGTGAATACAAGGTTTTGGGGGCCCTCCGTGGTGCCCTCGCCGGTGCAGCTAAAGTTCCGTGGAAGTTACTGTAAAACACTCAAATCACATGTATTTCGCTTAGAAATAGCATTTTTAAGCGTTTGAAGGCGAGAGAAACAGTTTTTACATCATATTTGACCGTTTCACTGTCTGAAACAAACGATTTGTAAGAACATCTCGGTTACATATTCTGCGTGATGTATCGATGGAAATCGATTGATAAGGCATAGAATCATCAGATACACTGAATTTTAGTGAATACAAGGTTTTGGGGGCCCTCCGTGGTGCCCTCACCGTTACAGCTAAAGTTCCGTGGAAGTTACTGTAAAACACTCAAATCACAATTATTTCGCTTGGAAATAGCATTTTTAAGCGTTTGAAGGCGAGAGAAACAGTTTTTACATCATATTTGGCCGTTTCACGGTCTGAAACGAACGATTTGTAAGAACATCTCGGATACATATTCTGCGTGATGTATCGATGGAAATCGATTGATCAGGGCATAGAATCATCAAATACACTGAATTTAAGTGAATACAAGGTTTTGGGGGGCCTCCGTGGTGCCCTCGCCGGTACAGCTAAAGTTCCGTGGAAGTTACTGTAAAACACTCAAATCACATGTATTTCGCTTAGAAATAGCATTTTTAAGCGTTTGAAGGCGAGAGAAACAGTTTTTACATCATATTTGGCCGTTTCACGGTCTGAAACGAACGATTTGTAAGAAAATCTCGGATACATATTCTGCGTGATGTATCGATGGAAATCGATTGATTAGGGCATAGAATTTTAAGATACACTGAATTTTAGTAAATACAAAGTTTTGGGGGCCCTCCGTGGTGCCCTCGCCGGTGCAGCTAAAGTTCCGTGGAAGTTTACTGTAAAACACTCAAATCACATGTATTTCGCTTAGAAGTAGCATTTTTAAGCGTTTGAAGGCGAGAGAAACAGTTTTTACATCATATTTGGTCGTTAAACGGTCTGAAACGAACGATTTGTAAGAACATCTCGGATAAATATTCTGCGTGATGTATCGATGGAAATCGATTGATTAGGGCATAGAATCATAAGATACACTGAATTTTAGTGAATACAAGGTTTTGGGGGCCCTCCGTGGTGCCCTCGCCGGTGCAGCTAAAGTTCCGTGGAAGTTACTGTAAAACACTCAAATCACATGTATTTCGCTTAGAAATAGCATTTTTAAGCGTTTGAAGGCGAGAGAAACAGTTTTTACATCATATTTGGCCGTTTCACGGTCTGAAACGAACGATTTGTAAGAACATCTCGGATACATATTCTGCGTGATGTATCGATGGAAATCGATTGATTAGGGCATAGAATCATCAGATACACTGAATTTTAGTGAATACAAGGTTTTGGGAGGCCTCCGTGGTGCCCTCGCCGGTACAGCTAAAGTTCCGTGGAAGTTACTGTAAAACACTCAAATCACATGTATTTCGCTTAGAAATAGCATTTTTAAGCGTTTGAAGGCGAGAGAAACAGTTTTTACATCAAATTTGGCCGTTTCCCGGTCTGAAACGAACGATTTGTAAGAACATCTCGGATACATATTCTGCGTGATGTATCGATGGAAATCGATTGATTAGAGCATAGAATCATAAGATACACTGAATTTTAGTGAAAACAAGGTTTTGGAGGCCCTTCGTGGTGCCCTCGCCGGTGCAGCTAAAGTTCCGTGGAAGTTACTGTAAAACACTCAAATCACATGTATTTCGCTTAGAAATAGCATTTTTAAGCGTTTGAAGGCGAGAGAAACAGTTTTTACATCATATTTGGTCGTTAAACGGTCTGAAACGAACGATTTGTAAGAACATCTCGGATACATATTCTGCGTGATGTATCGATGGAAATAGATTGATTAGGGCATAGAATAATAAGATACACTGAATTTTAGTGAATACAAGGTTTTGGGGGCCCTCCGTGGTGCCCTGGCCGGTGCAGCTAAAGTTCCGTGGAAGTTACTGTAAAACACTCAAATCACATGTATTTCGCTTAGAAATAGCATTTTTAAGCGTTTGAAGGCGAGAGAAACAGTTTTTACATAATATTTGACCGTTTCACTGTCTGAAACAAACGATTTGTAAGAACATCTCGGTTATATATTCTGCGTGATGTATCGATGGAAATCGATTGATAAGGCATAGAATCATCAGATACACTGAATTTTAGTGAATACAAGGTTTTGGGGGCCCTCCGTAGTGCTCTCGCCGGTACAGCTAAAGTTCTGTCGAAGTTACTGTAAAACACTCAAATCACATGTATTTCGCTTAGAAATAGCATTTTTAAGCGTTTGAAGGCAAGAGAAACAGTTTTTACATCATATTTGGTCGTTAAACGGTCTGAAACGAACGATTTGTAAGAACATCTCGGATACATATTCTGCGTGATGTATCGATGGAAATAGATTGATTAGGGCATAGAATAATAAGATACACTGAATTTTAGTGAATACAAGGTTTTGGGGGCCCTCCGTGGTGCCCTCGCCGGTGCAGCTAAAGTTCCGTGGAAGTTACTGTAAAACACTCAAATCACACGTATTTCGCTTAGAAATAGCAATTTTAAGCGTTTGAAGGCGAGAGAAACAGTTTTTACATCATATTTGGCCGTTTCACTGTCTGAAACGAACGATTTGTAAGAACATCTCGGTTACATATTCTGCGTGATGTATCTATGGAAATCGATTGATAAGGCATAGAATCATCAGATACACTGAATTTTAGTGAATACAAGGTTTTGGGGGCCCTCCGTAGTGCCCTCGCCGGTACAGCTAAAGTTCCGTGGAAGTTACTATAAAACACTCAAATCACATGTATTTCACTTAGAAATAGCATTTTTAAGCGTTTGAAGGCGAGAGAAAGAGTTTTTACATCATATTTGGCCGTTTCACGGTCTGAAACGAACGATTTGTAAGAACATCTCGGATACATATTCTGCGTGATGTATCGATGGAAATCGATTGATTAGGGCATAGAATCATCAGATACACTGAATTTTAGTGAATACAAGGTTTTGGGGGGCCTCCGCGGTGCCCTCGCCGGTACAGCTAAAGTTCCGTGGAAGTTACTGTAAAACACTCAAATCACATGTATTTCGCTTAGAAATAGCATTTTTAAGCATTTGAAGGCGAGAGAAACAGTTTTTACATCATATTTGGTCGTTAAACTGTCTGAAACGAACGATTTGTAAGAACATCTCGGATAAATATTCAGCGTCATGTATCGATGGAAATCGATTGATTAGGGCATAGAATCATAAGATACACTGAATTTTAGTGAATACAAGGTTTTGGAGGCCCTCCGTGGTGCCCTCGCCAGTGCAGCTAAAGTTCCATGGAAGTTATTATAAAACACTCAAATCACATGTATTTCGCTTAGAAATAACATTTTTAAGCGTTTGAAGGCGAGAGAAACAGTTTTTACATCATATTTGGCCGTTACACGGTCTGAAACGAACGATTTGTAAGAACATCTCGGATACATATTCTGCGTGAAGTATCGAAGGAAATCGATTGATTAGGGCATAGAATCATCAGATACACTGAATTTTAGTGAATACAAGGTTTTGGGGGCCCTCCGTGGTGCCCTCGCCGGTGCAGCTAAAGTTCCGTGGAAGTTACTGTAAAACACTCAAATCACATGTATTTCGCTTAGAAATAGCATTTTTAAGCGTTTGAAGGCGAGAGAAACAGTTTTTACATCATATTTGACCGTTTCACTGTCTGAAACAAACGATTTGTAAGAACATCTCGGTTACATATTCTGCGTGATGTATCGATGGAAATCGATTGATAAGGCATAGAATCATCAGATACACTGAATTTTAGTGAATACAAGGTTTTGGGGGCCCTCCGTGGTGCCCTCACCGTTACAGCTAAAGTTCCGTGGAAGTTACTGTAAAACACTCAAATCACACGTATTTCGCTTAGAAATAGCATTTTTAAGCGTTTGAAGGCGAGAGAAACAGTTTTTACATCATATTTGGCCGTTTCACGGTCTGAAACGAACGATTTGTAAGAACATCTCGGATACATATTCTGCGTGATGTATCGATGGAAATCGATTGATTAGGGCATAGAATCATCAGATACACTGAATTTTAGTGAATACAAGGTTTTGGGGGCCCTCCGTGGTGCCCTCGCCGGTACAGCTAAAATTCCGTGGAAGTTACTATAAAACACTCAAATCACAGGTATTTCGCGTAGAAATAGCATTTTTAAGCGTTTGAAGGCGAGAGAAACAGTTTTTACATCATATTTGGCTGTTTCACGGTTTGAAACGAACGATTTGTAAGAACATCTAGGATTCATATTCTGCGTGATGTATCGATGGAAATCGATTGATTAGGGCATAGAATCATAAGATACACTGAATTTTAGTGAATACAAGGTTTTGGGTTCCCTCCGTGGTGCCCTAGCCGGTGCAGCTTAAGTTCCGTGGATGTTACTGTAAAACACTCAAATCACATGTATTTCGCTTAGAAATAGCATTTTTAGGCGTTTGAAGGCGAGAGAAACAGTTTTTACATCATATCTGGCCGATAAACGGTCTGAAACGAACGATTTGTAAGAACATCTCGGATACATTTTCTGCGTGATGTGTCGATGGAAATCGATTGATTAGGGCATAGAATCATAAGATACACTGAATTTTAGTGAATACAAGGTTTTGGGGGCCCTCCGTGGTGCCCTCGCCGGTGCAGCTAAAGTTCTGTCGAAGTTACTGTAAAACACTCAAATCATATGTATTTCGCTTAGAAATAGCATTTTTAAGCGTTTGAAGGCAACAGAAACAGTTTTTACATCATATTTGGCCGTTTCACGGTCTGAAACGAACGATTTGTAAGAACATCTCGGATACATATTCTGCGTGATGTATCGATGGAAATCGATTGATTAGGGCATAGAATCATCAGATACACTGAATTTTAGTGAATACAAGGTTTTGGGGGGCCTCCGCGGTGCCCTCGCCGGTACAGCTAAAGTTCCGTGGAAGTTACTGTAAAACACTCAAATCACATGTATTTCGCTTAGAAATAGCATTTTTAAGCATTTGAAGGCGAGAAAAACAGTTTTTACATCATATTTGGTCGTTAAACTGTCTGAAACGAACGATTTGTAAGAACATCTCGGATAAATATTCAGCGTCATGTATCGATGGAAATCGATTGATTAGGGCATAGAATCATAAGATACACTGAATTTTAGTGAATACAAGGTTTTGGAGGCCCTCCGTGGTGCCCTCGCCAGTGCAGCTAAAGTTCCATGGAAGTTATTATAAAACACTCAAATCACATGTATTTCGCTTAGAAATAACATTTTTAAGCGTTTGAAGGCGAGAGAAACAGTTTTTACATCATATTTGGCCGTTACACGGTCTGAAACGAACGATTTGTAAGAACATCTCGGATACATATTCTGCGTGAAGTATCGAAGGAAATCGATTGATTAGGGCATAGAATCATCAGATACACTGAATTTTAGTGAATACAAGGTTTTGGGGGCCCTCCGTGGTGCCCTCGCCGGTGCAGCTAAAGTTCCGTGGAAGTTACTGTAAAACACTCAAATCACATGTATTTCGCTTAGAAATAGCATTTTTAAGCGTTTGAAGGCGAGAGAAACAGTTTTTACATCATATTTGACCGTTTCACTGTCTGAAACAAACGATTTGTAAGAACATCTCGGTTACATATTCTGCGTGATGTATCGATGGAAATCGATTGATAAGGCATAGAATCATCAGATACACTGAATTTTAGTGAATACAAGGTTTTGGGGGCCCTCCGTGGTGCCCTCACCGTTACAGCTAAAGTTCCGTGGAAGTTACTGTAAAACACTCAAATCACACGTATTTCGCTTAGAAATAGCATTTTTAAGCGTTTGAAGGCGAGAGAAACAGTTTTTACATCATATTTGGCCGTTTCACGGTCTGAAACGAACGATTTGTAAGAACATCTCGGATACATATTCTGCGTGATGTATCGATGGAAATCGATTGATTAGGGCATAGAATCATCAGATACACTGAATTTTAGTGAATACAAGGTTTTGGGGGCCCTCCGTGGTGCCCTCGCCGGTACAGCTAAAATTCCGTGGAAGTTACTATAAAACACTCAAATCACAGGTATTTCGCGTAGAAATAGCATTTTTAAGCGTTTGAAGGCGAGAGAAACAGTTTTTACATCATATTTGGCTGTTTCACGGTTTGAAACGAACGATTTGTAAGAACATCTAGGATACATATTCTGCGTGATGTATCGATGGAAATCGATTGATTAGGGCATAGAATCATAAGATACACTGAATTTTAGTGAATACAAGGTTTTGGGTTCCCTCCGTGGTGCCCTAGCCGGTGCAGCTTAAGTTCCGTGGATGTTACTGTAAAACACTCAAATCACATGTATTTCGCTTAGAAATAGCATTTTTAGGCGTTTGAAGGCGAGAGAAACAGTTTTTACATCATATCTGGCCGATAAACGGTCTGAAACGAACGATTTGTAAGAACATCTCGGATACATTTTCTGCGTGATGTGTCGATGGAAATCGATTGATTAGGGCATAGAATCATAAGATACACTGAATTTTAGTGAATACAAGGTTTTGGGGGCCCTCCGTGGTGCCCTCGCCGGTGCAGCTAAAGTTCTGTCGAAGTTACTGTAAAACACTCAAATCATATGTATTTCGCTTAGAAATAGCATTTTTAAGCGTTTGAAGGCAACAGAAACAGTTTTTACATCATATTTGGCCGTTTGACGGTCTGAAACGAACGATTTGTAAGAACATCTCGGATACATATTCTGCGTGATGTATCGATGGAAATCGATTGATCAGGGCATAGAATCATCAAATACACTGAATTTAAGTGAATACAAGGTTTTGGGGGGGCTCCGTGGTGCCCTCGCCGGTACAGCTAAAGTTCCGTGGAAGTTACTGTAAAACACTCAAATCACATGTATTTCGCTTAGAAATAGCATTTTTAAGCGTTTGAAGGCGAGAGAAACAGTTTTTACATCATATTTGGCCGTTTCACGGTCTGAAACGAACGATTTGTAAGAAAATCTCGGATACATATTCTGCGTGATGTATCGATGGAAATCGATTGATTAGGGCATAGAATTTTAAGATACACTGAATTTTAGTAAATATTAAGTTTTGGGGGCCCTCCGTGGTGCCCTCGCCGGTGCAGCTAAAGTTCCGTGGAAGTTTACTGTAAAACACTCAAATCACATGTATTTCGCTTAGAAGTAGCATTTTTAAGCGTTTGAAGGCGAGAGAAACAGTTTTTACATCATATTTGGTTGTTAAACGGTCTGAAACGAACGATTTGTAAGAACATCTCGGATAAATATTCTGCGTGATGTATCGATGGAAATCGATTGATTAGGGCATAGAATCATAAGATACACTGAATTTTAGTGAATACAAGGTTTTGGGGGCCCTCCGTGGTGCCCTCGCCGGTGCAGCTAAAGTTCCGTGGAAGTTACTGTAAAACACTCAAATCACATGTATTTCGCTTAGAAATAGCATTTTTAAGCGTTTGAAGGCGAGAGAAACAGTTTTTACATCATATTTGGCCGTTTCACGGTCTGAAACGAACGATTTGTAAGAACATCTCGGATACATATTCTGCGTGATGTATCGATGGAAATCGATTGATTAGGGCATAGAATCATCAGATACACTGAATTTTAGTGAATACAAGGTTTTGGGAGGCCTCCGTGGTGCCCTCGCCGGTACAGCTAAAGTTCCGTGGAAGTTACTGTAAAACACTCAAATCACATGTATTTCGCTTAGAAATAGCATTTTTAAGCGTTTGAAGGCGAGAGATACAGTTTTTACATCAAATTTGGCCGTTTCACGGTCTGAAACGAACGATTTGTAAGAACATCTCGGATACATATTCTGCGTGATGTATCGATGGAAATCGATTGATTAGAGCATAGAATCATAAGATACACTGAATTTTAGTGAAAACAAGGTTTTGGAGGCCCTTCGTGGTGCCCTCGCCGGTGCAGCTAAAGTTCCGTGGAAGTTACTGTAAAACACTCAAATCACATGTATTTCGCTTAGAAATAGCATTTTTAAGCGTTTGAAGGCGAGAGAAACAGTTTTTACATCATATTTGGTCGTTAAACGGTCTGAAACGAACGATTTGTAAGAACATCTCGGATACATATTCTGCGTGATGTATCGATGGAAATAGATTGATTAGGGCATAGAATAATAAGATACACTGAATTTTAGTGAATACAAGGTTTTGGGGGCCCTCCGTGGTGCCCTGGCCGGTGCAGCTAAAGTTCCGTGGAAGTTACTGTAAAACACTCAAATCACATGTATTTCGCTTAGAAATAGCATTTTTAAGCGTTTGAAGGCGAGAGAAACAGTTTTTACATAATATTTGACCGTTTCACTGTCTGAAACAAACGATTTGTAAGAACATCTCGGTTATATATTCTGCGTGATGTATCGATGGAAATCGATTGATAAGGCATAGAATCATCAGATACACTGAATTTTAGTGAATACAAGGTTTTGGGGGCCCTCCGTAGTGCTCTCGCCGGTACAGCTAAAGTTCTGTCGAAGTTACTGTAAAACACTCAAATCACATGTATTTCGCTTAGAAATAGCATTTTTAAGCGTTTGAAGGCAAGAGAAACAGTTTTTACATCATATTTGGTCGTTAAACGGTCTGAAACGAACGATTTGTAAGAACATCTCGGATACATATTCTGCGTGATGTATCGATGGAAATAGATTGATTAGGGCATAGAATAATAAGATACACTGAATTTTAGTGAATACAAGGTTTTGGGGGCCCTCCGTGGTGCCCTCGCCGGTGCAGCTAAAGTTCCGTGGAAGTTACTGTAAAACACTCAAATCACATGTATTTCGCTTAGAAATAGCATTTTTAAGCGTTTGAAGGCGAGAGAAACAGTTTTTACATCATATTTGGCCGTTTCACGGTCTGAAACGAACGATTTGTAAGAACATCTCGGATACATATTCTGCGTGATGTATCGATGGAAATCGATTGATTAGGGCATAGAATCATCAGATACACTGAATTTTAGTGAATACAAGGTTTTGGGGGCCCTCCGTGGTGCCCTCGCCGGTACAGCTAAAATTCCGTGGAAGTTACTATAAAACACTCAAATCACAGGTATTTCGCGTAGAAATAGCATTTTTAAGCGTTTGAAGGCGAGAGAAACAGTTTTTACATCATATTTGGCTGTTTCACGGTTTGAAACGAACGATTTGTAAGAACATCTAGGATTCATATTCTGCGTGATGTATCGATGGAAATCGATTGATTAGGGCATAGAATCATAAGATACACTGAATTTTAGTGAATACAAGGTTTTGGGTTCCCTCCGTGGTGCCCTAGCCGGTGCAGCTTAAGTTCCGTGGATGTTACTGTAAAACACTCAAATCACATGTATTTCGCTTAGAAATAGCATTTTTAGGCGTTTGAAGGCGAGAGAAACAGTTTTTACATCATATCTGGCCGATAAACGGTCTGAAACGAACGATTTGTAAGAACATCTCGGATACATTTTCTGCGTGATGTGTCGATGGAAATCGATTGATTAGGGCATAGAATCATAAGATACACTGAATTTTAGTGAATACAAGGTTTTGGGGGCCCTCCGTGGTGCCCTCGCCGGTGCAGCTAAAGTTCTGTCGAAGTTACTGTAAAACACTCAAATCATATGTATTTCGCTTAGAAATAGCATTTTTAAGCGTTTGAAGGCAACAGAAACAGTTTTTACATCATATTTGGCCGTTTCACGGTCTGAAACGAACGATTTGTAAGAACATCTCGGATACATATTCTGCGTGATGTATCGATGGAAATCGATTGATTAGGGCATAGAATCATCAGATACACTGAATTTTAGTGAATACAAGGTTTTGGGGGGCCTCCGCGGTGCCCTCGCCGGTACAGCTAAAGTTCCGTGGAAGTTACTGTAAAACACTCAAATCACATGTATTTCGCTTAGAAATAGCATTTTTAAGCATTTGAAGGCGAGAGAAACAGTTTTTACATCATATTTGGTCGTTAAACTGTCTGAAACGAACGATTTGTAAGAACATCTCGGATAAATATTCAGCGTCATGTATCGATGGAAATCGATTGATTAGGGCATAGAATCATAAGATACACTGAATTTTAGTGAATACAAGGTTTTGGAGGCCCTCCGTGGTGCCCTCGCCAGTGCAGCTAAAGTTCCATGGAAGTTATTATAAAACACTCAAATCACATGTATTTCGCTTAGAAATAACATTTTTAAGCGTTTGAAGGCGAGAGAAACAGTTTTTACATCATATTTGGCCGTTACACGGTCTGAAACGAACGATTTGTAAGAACATCTCGGATACATATTCTGCGTGAAGTATCGAAGGAAATCGATTGATTAGGGCATAGAATCATCAGATACACTGAATTTTAGTGAATACAAGGTTTTGGGGGCCCTCCGTGGTGCCCTCGCCGGTGCAGCTAAAGTTCCGTGGAAGTTACTGTAAAACACTCAAATCACATGTATTTCGCTTAGAAATAGCATTTTTAAGCGTTTGAAGGCGAGAGAAACAGTTTTTACATCATATTTGACCGTTTCACTGTCTGAAACAAACGATTTGTAAGAACATCTCGGTTACATATTCTGCGTGATGTATCGATGGAAATCGATTGATAAGGCATAGAATCATCAGATACACTGAATTTTAGTGAATACAAGGTTTTGGGGGCCCTCCGTGGTGCCCTCACCGTTACAGCTAAAGTTCCGTGGAAGTTACTGTAAAACACTCAAATCACACGTATTTCGCTTAGAAATAGCATTTTTAAGCGTTTGAAGGCGAGAGAAACAGTTTTTACATCATATTTGGCCGTTTCACGGTCTGAAACGAACGATTTGTAAGAACATCTCGGATACATATTCTGCGTGATGTATCGATGGAAATCGATTGATTAGGGCATAGAATCATCAGATACACTGAATTTTAGTGAATACAAGGTTTTGGGGGCCCTCCGTGGTGCCCTCGCCGGTACAGCTAAAATTCCGTGGAAGTTACTATAAAACACTCAAATCACAGGTATTTCGCGTAGAAATAGCATTTTTAAGCGTTTGAAGGCGAGAGAAACAGTTTTTACATCATATTTGGCTGTTTCACGGTTTGAAACGAACGATTTGTAAGAACATCTAGGATACATATTCTGCGTGATGTATCGATGGAAATCGATTGATTAGGGCATAGAATCATAAGATACACTGAATTTTAGTGAATACAAGGTTTTGGGTTCCCTCCGTGGTGCCCTAGCCGGTGCAGCTTAAGTTCCGTGGATGTTACTGTAAAACACTCAAATCACATGTATTTCGCTTAGAAATAGCATTTTTAGGCGTTTGAAGGCGAGAGAAACAGTTTTTACATCATATCTGGCCGATAAACGGTCTGAAACGAACGATTTGTAAGAACATCTCGGATACATTTTCTGCGTGATGTGTCGATGGAAATCGATTGATTAGGGCATAGAATCATAAGATACACTGAATTTTAGTGAATACAAGGTTTTGGGGGCCCTCCGTGGTGCCCTCGCCGGTGCAGCTAAAGTTCTGTCGAAGTTACTGTAAAACACTCAAATCATATGTATTTCGCTTAGAAATAGCATTTTTAAGCGTTTGAAGGCAACAGAAACAGTTTTTACATCATATTTGGCCGTTTGACGGTCTGAAACGAACGATTTGTAAGAACATCTCGGATACATATTCTGCGTGATGTATCGATGGAAATCGATTGATCAGGGCATAGAATCATCAAATACACTGAATTTAAGTGAATACAAGGTTTTGGGGGGGCTCCGTGGTGCCCTCGCCGGTACAGCTAAAGTTCCGTGGAAGTTACTGTAAAACACTCAAATCACATGTATTTCGCTTAGAAATAGCATTTTTAAGCGTTTGAAGGCGAGAGAAACAGTTTTTACATCATATTTGGCCGTTTCACGGTCTGAAACGAACGATTTGTAAGAAAATCTCGGATACATATTCTGCGTGATGTATCGATGGAAATCGATTGATTAGGGCATAGAATTTTAAGATACACTGAATTTTAGTAAATATTAAGTTTTGGGGGCCCTCCGTGGTGCCCTCGCCGGTGCAGCTAAAGTTCCGTGGAAGTTTACTGTAAAACACTCAAATCACATGTATTTCGCTTAGAAGTAGCATTTTTAAGCGTTTGAAGGCGAGAGAAACAGTTTTTACATCATATTTGGTTGTTAAACGGTCTGAAACGAACGATTTGTAAGAACATCTCGGATAAATATTCTGCGTGATGTATCGATGGAAATCGATTGATTAGGGCATAGAATCATAAGATACACTGAATTTTAGTGAATACAAGGTTTTGGGGGCCCTCCGTGGTGCTCTCGCCGGTGCAGCTAAAGTTCCGTGGAAGTTACTGTAAAACACTCAAATCACATGTATTTCGCTTAGAAATAGCATTTTTAAGCGTTTGAAGGCGAGAGAAACAGTTTTTACATCATATTTGGCCGTTTCACGGTCTGAAACGAACGATTTGTAAGAACATCTCGGATACATATTCTGCGTGATGTATCGATGGAAATCGATTGATTAGGGCATAGAATCATCAGATACACTGAATTTTAGTGAATACAAGGTTTTGGGAGGCCTCCGTGGTGCCCTCGCCGGTACAGCTAAAGTTCCGTGGAAGTTACTGTAAAACACTCAAATCACATGTATTTCGCTTAGAAATAGCATTTTTAAGCGTTTGAAGGCGAGAGATACAGTTTTTACATCAAATTTGGCCGTTTCACGGTCTGAAACGAACGATTTGTAAGAACATCTCGGATACATATTCTGCGTGATGTATCGATGGAAATCGATTGATTAGAGCATAGAATCATAAGATACACTGAATTTTAGTGAAAACAAGGTTTTGGAGGCCCTTCGTGGTGCCCTCGCCGGTGCAGCTAAAGTTCCGTGGAAGTTACTGTAAAACACTCAAATCACATGTATTTCGCTTAGAAATAGCATTTTTAAGCGTTTGAAGGCGAGAGAAACAGTTTTTACATCATATTTGGTCGTTAAACGGTCTGAAACGAACGATTTGTAAGAACATCTCGGATACATATTCTGCGTGATGTATCGATTGAAATAGATTGATTAGGGCATAGAATAATAAGATACACTGAATTTTAGTGAATACAAGGTTTTGGGGGACCTCCGTGGTGCCCTCGCCGGTGCAGCTAAAGTTCCGTGGAAGTTACTGTAAAGCACTCAAATCACATGTATTTCGCTTAGAAATAGCATTTTTAAGCGTTTGAAGGCGAGAGAAACAGTTTTTACATCATATTTGGCCGTTTCACTGTCTGAAACGAACGATTTGTAAGAACATCTCGGATACATATTCTGCGTGATGTATCGATGGAAATCGATTGATTAGGGCATAGAATCATCAGATACACTGAATTTTAGTGAATACAAGGTTTTATGGGCCCTCCGTGGCGCCCTCGCCGGTACAGCTAAAGTTCCGTGGAAGTTACTGTAAAAAAACAAATCACATGTATTTCGCTTAGAAATAGCAATTTTAAGCGTTTGAAGGCGAGAGAAACAGTTTTTACATCATATTTGGCCGTTTCACGGTCTGAAACGAACGATTTGTAAGAAAATCTCGGATACATATTCTGCGTGATGTATCGATGGAAATCGATTGATTAGGGCATAGAATTTTAAGATACACTGAATTTTAGTGAATACAAGGTTTTGGGGGCCCTCCGTGGTGCCCTCGCCGGTGCAGCTAAAGTTCCGTGGAAGTTACTGTAAAACACTCAAATCACATGTATTTCGCTTAGAAATAGCATTTTTAAGCGTTTGAAGGCGAGAGAAACAGTTTTTACATCATATTTGGCCGTTTCACGGTCTGAAACGAACGATTTGTAAGAACATCTCGGATACATATTCTGCGTGATGTATCGATGGAAATCGATTGATTAGGGCATAGAATCATCAGATACACTGAATTTTAGTGAATACAAGGTTTTGGGAGGCCTCCGTGGTGCCCTCGCCGGTACAGCTAAAGTTCCGTGGAAGTTACTGTAAAACACTCAAATCACATGTATTTCGCTTAGAAATAGCATTTTTAAGCGTTTGAAGGCGAGAGAAACAGTTTTTACATCAAATTTGGCCGTTTCACGGTCTGAAACGAACGATTTGTAAGAACATCTCGGATACATATTCTGCGTGATGTATCGATGGAAATCGATTGATTAGAGCATAGAATCATAAGATACACTGAATTTTAGTGAAAACAAGGTTTTGGAGGCCCTTCGTGGTGCCCTCGCCGGTGCAGCTAAAGTTCCGTGGAAGTTACTGTAAAACACTCAAATCACATGTATTTCGCTTAGAAATAGCATTTTTAAGCGTTTGAAGGCGAGAGAAACAGTTTTTACATCATATTTGGTCGTTAAACGGTCTGAAACGAACGATTTGTAAGAACATCTCGGATACATATTCTGCGTGATGTATCGATGGAAATAGATTGATTAGGGCATAGAATAATAAGATACACTGAATTTTAGTGAATACAAGGTTTTGGGGGCCCTCCGTGGTGCCCTCGCCGGTGCAGCTACAGTTCCGTGGAAGTTACTGTAAAACACTCAAATCACATGTATTTCGCTTAGAAATAGCATTTTTAAGCGTTTGAAGGCGAGAGAAACAGTTTTTACATAATATTTGACCGTTTCACTGTCTGAAACAAACGATTTGTAGGGACATCTCGGTTATATATTCTGCGTGATGTATCGATGGAAATCGATTGATAAGGCATAGAATCATCAGATACACTGAATTTTAGTGAATACAAGGTTTTGGGGGCCCTCCGTAGTGCCCTCGCCGGTACAGCTAAAGTTCTGTCGAAGTTACTGTAAAACACTCAAATCACATGTATTTCGCTTAGAAATAGCATTTTTAAGCGTTTGAAGGCAAGAGAAACAGTTTTTACATCATATTTGGTCGTTAAACGGTCTGAAACGAACGATTTGTAAGAACATCTCGGATACATATTCTGCGTGATGTATCGATGGAAATAGATTGATTAGGGCATAGAATAATAAGATACACTGAATTTTAGTGAATACAAGGTTTTGGGGGCCCTCCGTGGTGCCCTCGCCGGTGCAGCTAAAGTTCCGTGGAAGTTACTGTAAAACACTCAAATCACATGTATTTCGCTTAGAAATAGCATTTTTAAGCGTTTGAAGGCGAGAGAAATAGTTTTTACATAATATTTGACCGTTTCACTGTCTGAAACAAACGATTTGTAAGAACATCTCGGTTTTATATTCTGCGTGATGTATCGATGGAAATCGATTGATAAGGCATAGAATCATCAGATACACTGAATTTTAGTTAATACAAGGTTTTGGGGGCCCTCCGTAGTGCCCTCGCCGGTACAGCTAAAGTTCCGTGGAAGTTACTATAAAACACTCAAATCACATGTATTTCACTTAGAAATAGCATTTTTAAGCGTTTGAAGGCGAGAGAAAGAGTTTTTACATCATATTTGGCCGTTTCACGGTCTGAAACGAACGATTTGTAAGAACATCTCGGATACATATTCTGCGTGATGTATCGATGGAAATCGATTGATTAGGGCATAGAATCATCAGATACACTGAATTTTAGTGAATACAAGGTTTTGGGAGGCCTCCGTGGTGCCCTCGCCGGTACAGCTAAAGTTCCGTGGAAGTTACTGTAAAACACTCAAATCACATGTATTTCGCTTAGAAATAGCATTTTTAAGCGTTTGAAGGCGAGAGAAACAGTTTTTACATCAAATTTGGCCGTTTCACTGTCTGAAACGAACGATTTGTAAGAACATCTCGGATACATATTCTGCGTGATGTATCGATGGAAATCGATTGATTAGAGCATAGAATCATAAGATACACTGAATTTTAGTGAAAACAAGGTTTTGGAGGCCCTTCGTGATGCCCTCGCCGGTGCAGCTAAAGTTCCGTGGAAGTTACTGTAAAACACTCAAATCACATGTATTTCGCTTAGAAATAGCATTTTTAAGCGTTTGAAGGCGAGAGAAACAGTTTTTACATCATATTTGGTCGTTAAACGGTCTGAAACGAACGATTTGTAAGAACATCTCGGATACATATTCTGCGTGATGTATCGATGGAAATAGATTGATTAGGGCATAGAATAATAAGATACACTGAATTTTAGTGAATACAAGGTTTTGGGGGCCCTCCGTGGTGCCCTCGCCGGTGCAGCTAAAGTTCCGTGGAAGTTACTGGAAAACACTCAAATCACATGTATTTCGCTTAGAAATAGCATTTTTAAGCGTTTGAAGGCGAGAGAAACAGTTTTTACATAATATTTGACCGTTTCACTGTCTGAAACAAACGATTTGTAAGAACATCTCGGTTATATATTCTGCGTGATGTATCGATGGAAATCGATTGATAAGGCATAGAATCATCAGATACACTGAATTTTAGTGAATACAAGGTTTTGGGGGCCCTCCGTAGTGCCCTCGCCGGTACAGCTAAAGTTCTGTCGAAGTTACTGTAAAACACTCAAATCACATGTATTTCGCTTAGAAATAGCATTTTTAAGCGTTTGAAGGCAAGAGAAACAGTTTTTACATCATATTTGGTCGTTAAACGGTCTGAAACGAACGATTTGTAAGAACATCTCGGATACATATTCTGCGTGATGTATCGATGGAAATAGATTGATTAGGGCATAGAATAATAAGATACACTGAATTTTAGTGAATACAAGGTTTTGGGGGCCCTCCGTGGTGCCCTCGCCGGTGCAGCTAAAGTTCCGTGGAAGTTACTGTAAAACACGCAAATCACATGTATTTCGCTTAGAAATAGCATTTTTAAGCGTTTGAAGGCGAGAGAAACAGTTTTTACATAATATTTGACCGTTTCACTGTCTGAAACAAACGATTTGTAAGAACATCTCGGTTTTATATTCTGCGTGATGTATCGATGGAAATCGATTGATAAGGCATAGTATCATCAGATACACTGAATTTTAGTGAATACAAGGTTTTGGGGGCCCTCCGTAGTGCCCTCGCCGGTACAGCTAAAGTTCCGTGGAAGTTACTATAAAACACTCAAATCACATGTATTTCACTTAGAAATAGCATTTTTAAGCGTTTGAAGGCGAGAGAAAGAGTTTTTACATCATATTTGGCCGTTTCACGGTCTGAAACGAACGATTTTTAAGAACATCTCGGATACATATTCTGCGTGATGTATCGATGGAAATCGATTGATTAGGGCATAGAATCATCAGATACACTGAATTTTAGTGAATACAAGGTTTTGGGGGGCCTCCGCGGTGCCCTCGCCGGTACAGCTAAAGTTCCGTGGAAGTTACTGTAAAACACTCAAATCACATGTATTTCGCTTAGAAATAGCATTTTTAAGCATTTGAAGGCGAGAGAAACAGTTTTTACATCATATTTGGCCGTTGCACGGTCTGAAACGAACGATTTGTAAGAACATCTCGGATACATATTCTGCGTGATGTATCGATGGAAATAGATTGATTAGGGCATAGAATAATAAGATACACTGAATTTTAGTGAATACAAGGTTTTGGGGGCCCTCCGTGGTGCCCTCGCCGGTGCAGCTAAAGTTCCGTGGAAGTTACTGTAAAACACTCAAATCACATGTATTTCGCTTAGAAATAGCATTTTTAAGCGTTTGAAGGCGAGAGAAACAGTTTTTACATAATATTTGACCGTTTCACTGTCTGAAACAAACGATTTGTAAGAACATCTCGGTTATATATTCTGCGTGATGTATCGATGGAAATCGATTGATAAGGCATAGAATCATCAGATACACTGAATTTTAGTGAATACAAGGTTTTGGGGGCCCTCCGTAGTGCCCTCGCCGGTACAGCTAAAGTTCTGTCGAAGTTACTGTAAAACACTCAAATCACATGTATTTCGCTTAGAAATAGCATTTTTAAGCGTTTGAAGGCAAGAGAAACAGTTTTTACATCATATTTGGTCGTTAAACGGTCTGAAACGAACGATTTGTAAGAACATCTCGGATACATATTCTGCGTGATGTATCGATGGAAATAGATTGATTAGGGCATAGAATAATAAGATACACTGAATTTTAGTGAATACAAGGTTTTGGGGGCCCTCCGTGGTGCCCTCGCCGGTGCAGCTAAAGTTCCGTGGAAGTTACTGTAAAACACTCAAATCACATGTATTTCGCTTAGAAATAGCATTTTTAAGCGTTTGAAGGCGAGAGAAACAGTTTTTACATAATATTTGACCGTTTCACTGTCTGAAACAAACGATTTGTAAGAACATCTCGGTTACATATTCTGCGTGATGTATCGATGGAAATCGATTGATAAGGCATAGAATCATCAGATACACTGAATTTTAGTGAATACAAGGTTTTGGGGGCCCTCCGTAGTGCCCTCGCCGGTACAGCTAAAGTTCCGTGGAAGTTACTATAAAACACTCAAATCACATGTATTTCACTTAGAAATAGCATTTTTAAGCGTTTGAAGGCGAGAGAAAGAGTTTTTACATCATATTTGGCCGTTTCACGGTCTGAAACGAACGATTTGTAAGAACATCTCGGATACATATTCTGCGTGATGTATCGATGGAAATCGATTGATTAGGGCATAGAATCATCAGATACACTGAATTTTAGTGAATACAAGGTTTTGGGGGGCCTCCGTGGTGCCCTCGCCGGTACAGCTAAAGTTCCATGGAAGTTACTATAAAACACTCAAATCACATGTATTTCGCTTAGAAATAGCATTTTTAAGCATTTGAAGGCGAGAGAAACAGTTTTTACATCATATTTGGCCGTTGCACGGTCTGAAACGAACGATTTGTAAGAACATCTCGGATACATATTCTGCGTGATGTATCGATGGAAATCGATTGATTAGGGCATAGAATCATCAGATACACTGAATTTTAGTGAATACAAGGTTTTGGGGGCCCTCCGTGGTGCCCTCGCCGGTACAGCTAAAGTTCCGTGGACGTTACTATAAAACACTCAAATCACACGTATTTCGCGTAGAAATAGCATTTTTAAGCGTTTGAAGGCGAGAGAAACAGTTTTTACATCATATTTGGCTGTTTCACGGTTTGAAACGAACGATTTGTAAGAACATCTAGGATACATATTCTGCGTGATGTATCGATGGAAATCGATTGATTAGGGCATAGAATCATAAGATACACTGAATTTTAGTGAATACAAGGTTTTGGGTTCCCTCCGTGGTGCCCTAGCCGGTGCAGCTTAAGTTCCGTGGATGTTACTGTAAAACACTCAAATCACATGTATTTCGCTTAGAAATAGCATTTTTAGGCGTTTGAAGGCGAGAGAAACAGTTTTTACATCATATCTGGCCGATAAACGGTCTGAAACGAACGATTTGTAAGAACATCTCGGATACATATTCTGCGTGATGTATCGATGGAAATCGATTGATTAGGGCATAGAATAATAAGATACACTGAATTTTAGTGAATACAAGGTTTTGGGGGCCCTCCGTGGTGCCCTCGCCGGTGCAGCTCAAGTTTCGTGGAAGTTACTGTAAAGCACTCAAATCACATGTATTTCGCTTAGAAATAGCATTTTTAAGCGTTTGAAGGCGAGAGAAACAGTTTTTACATCATATTTGGCCGTTTCACTGTCTGAAACGAACGATTTGTAAGAATATCTCGGATACATATTCTGCGTGATGTATCGATGGAAATCGATTGATTAGGGCATAGAATCATCAGATACACTGAATTTTAGTGAATACAAGGTTTTGGGGGCATTCCGTGGTGCCCTCGCCGGTACAGCTAAAGTTCCGTGGAAGTTACTGTAAAAAAAACAAATCACATGTATTTCGCTTAGAAATAGCAATTTTAAGCGTTTGAAGGCGAGAGAAACAGTTTTTACATCATATTTGGCCGTTTCACGGTCTGAAACGATCGATTTGTAAGAACATCTCGGATACATATTCTGCGTGATGTATCGATGGAAATCGATTGATTAGGGCGTACAATCATAAGATACACTGAATTTTAGTGAATACAAGGTTTTGGGGGCCCTCCGTGGTGCCCTCGCCGTTACAGCTAAAGTTCCGTGGAAGGTACTGTAAAACACTCAAATCACACGTATTTCGCTTAGAAATAGCATTTTTAAGCGTTTGAAGGCGAGAGAAACAGTTTTTACATCATATTTGGCCGTTTCACGGTCTGAAACGAACGATTTGTAAGAACATCTCGGATACATATTCTGCGTGTTGTATCGATGGAAATCGATTGATTTGGGCATAGAATCATAAGATACACTGAATTTTAGTGAATACAAGGTATTGGGGGCCCTCCGTGGTGCCCTCGCCGGTACAGCTAAAGTTCCGTGGAAGTTACTGTAAAACACTCAAATCACACGTATTTCGCTTAGAAATAGCAATTTTAAGCGTTTGAAGGCGAGAGAAACAGTTTTTACATCATATTTGGCCGTTTCACTGTCTGAAACGAACGATTTGTAAGAACATCTCGGTTACATATTCTGCGTGATGTATCTATGGAAATCGATTGATTAGGGCATAGTATCATCAGATACACTAAATTTTAGTGAATACAAGGTTTTGGGGGCCCTCCGTGGTGCCCTCGCCGGTACAGCTAAAGTTCCGTGGAAGTTACTGTAAAACACTCAAATGACATGTATTTCGCTTAGAAATAGCATTTTTAAGCGTTTGAAGGCGAGAGAAACAGTTTTTACATCATATTTGGCCGTTTCACGGTCTGAAACGAACGATTTGTAAAAACATCTCGGATACATATTCTGCGTGATGTATCGATGGAAATCGATTGATTAGGCATAGAATCATCAGGTACACTGAATTTTAGTGAATAAAAGGTTTTGGGGCCCCTCCGTGGTGCCCTTGCCGGTACAGCTAAAGTTCCGTGGAAGTTACAGTAAAACACTCAAATGACATGTATTTCGCTTAGAAATAGCATTTTTAAGCGTTTGAAGGCGAGAGAAACAGTTTTTACATCATATTTGGCCGTTTCACGGTCTGAAACGAACGATTTGTAAAAACATCTCGGATACATATTCTGCGTGATGTATCGATGGAAATCGATTGATTAGGCATAGAATCATCAGATACACTGAATTTTAGTGAATACAAGGTTTTGGGGGCCCTCCGTGGTGCCCTCGCCGGTGCAGCTAAAGTTCCGTGGAAGTTACTGTAAAACACTCAAATCACATGTATTTCGCTTAGAAATAGCATTTTTAAGCGTTTGAAGGCGAGAGAAACAGTTTTTACATCATATTTGACCGTTTCACTGTCTGAAACGAACGATTTGTAAGAACATCTCGGTTACATATTCTGCGTGATGTATCGATGGAAATCGATTGATAAGGCATAGAATCATCAGATACACTGAATTTTAGTGAATACAAGGTTTTGGGGGCCCTCCGTGGTGCCCTCGCCGGTACAGCTAAAGTTCCGTGGAAGTTACTATAAAACACTCAAATCACACGTATTTCGCTTAGAAATAGCATTTTTAAGCGTTTGAAGGCGAGAGAAACAGTTTTTACATCATATTTGGTCGTTAAACGGTCTGAAACGAACGATTTGTAATAACATCTCGGATACATATTCTGCGTGATGTATCGATGGAAATCGATTGATTTGGGCATAGAATCATAAGATACACTGAATTTTAGTGAATACAAGGCATTGGGGGCCCTCCGTGGTGCCCTCGCCGGTACAGCTAAAGTTCCGTGGAAGTTACTGTAAAACACTCAAATCACACGTATTTCGCTTAGAAATAGCAATTTTAAGCGTTTGAAGGCGAGAGAAACAGTTTTTACATCATATTAGGCCGTTTCACGGTCTGAAACGATCGATTTGTAAGAACATCTCGGATACATATTCTGCGTGATGTATCGATGGAAATCGATTGATTTGGGCATAGAATCATAAGATACACTGAATTTTAGTGAATACAAGGTTTTGGGGGCCCTCCGTGGTGCCCTCGCCGGTACAGCTAAAGTTCCGTGGAAGTTACTGTAAAACACTCAAATCACACGTATTTCGCTTAGAAATAGCAATTTTAAGCGTTTGAAGGCGAGAGAAACAGTTTTTACATCATATTTGGCCGTTTCACTGTCTGAAACGAACGATTTGTAAGAACATCTCGGTTACATATTCTGCGTGATGTATCTATGGAAATCGATTGATTAGGGCATAGTATCATAAGATACACTGAATTTTAGTGAATACAAGGTTTTGGGGGCCCTCCGTGGTGCCCTCGCCGGTACAGCTAAAGTTCCGTGGAAGGTACTGTAAAACACTCAAATCACACGTATTTCGCTTAGAAATAGCATTTTTAAGCGTTTGAAGGCGAGAAAAACAGTTTTTACATCATATTTGGCCGTTTCACGGTCTGAAACGAACGATTTGTAAGAACATCTCGGATTCATATTCTGCGTGATGTATCGATGGAAATCGATTGATTTGGGCATAGAATCATAAGATACACTGAATTTTAGTGAATACAAGGTATTGGGGGCCCTCCGTGGTGCCCTCGCCGGTACAGCTAAAGTTCCGTGGAAGTTACTGTAAAACACTCAAATCACACGTATTTCGATTAGAAATAGCAATTTTAAGCGTTTGAAGGCGAGAGAAACAGTTTTTACATCATATTTGGCCGTTTCACTGTCTGAAACGAACGATTTGTAAGAACATCTCGGTTACATATTCTGCGTGATGTATCGATGGAAATCGATTGATTAGGGCATAGTATCATCAGATACACTGAATTTTAGTGAATACAAGGTTTTGGGGGCCCTCCGTGGTGCCCTCGCCGGTACAGCTAAAGTTCCGTGGAAGTTACTGTAAAACACTCAAATGACATGTATTTCGCTTAGAAATAGCATTTTTAAGCGTTTGAAGGCGAGAGAAACAGTTTTTACATCATATTTGGCCGTTTCACGGTCTGAAACGATCGATTTGTAAGAACATCTCGGATACATATTCTGCGTGATGTATCGATGGAAATCGATTGATTAGGGCGTACAATCATAAGATACACTGAATTTTAGTGAATACAAGGTTTTGGGGGCCCTCCGTGGTGCCCTCGCCGGTACAGCTAAAGTTCCGTGGAAGGTACTGTAAAACACTCAGATCACACGTATTTCGCTTAGAAATAGCATTTTTAAGCGTTTTGAAGGCGAGAGAAACAGTTTTTACATCATATTTGGCCGTTTCACGGTCTGAAACGAACGATTTGTAAGAACATCTCGGATACATATTCTGCGTGATGTATCGATGGAAATCGATTGATTTGGGCATAGAATCATAAGATACACTGAATTTTAGTGAATACAAGGTATTGGGGGCCCTCCGTGGTGCCCTCGCCGGTACAGCTAAAGTTCCGTGGAAGTTACTGTAAAACACTCAAATCACACGTATTTCGCTTAGAAATAGCATTTTTAAGCATTTGAAGGCGAGAGAAACAGTTTTTACATCATATTTGGCCGTTTCACTGTCTGAAACGAACGATTTGTAAGAACATCTCGGTTACATATTCTGCGTGATGTATCGATGGAAATCGATTGATTAGGGCATAGTATCATCAGATACACTGAATTTTAGTGAATACAAGGTTTTGGGGGCCCTCCGTGGTGCCCTCGCCGGTACAGCTAAAGTTCCGTGGAAGTTACTGTAAAACACTCAAATGACATGTATTTCGCTTAGAAATAGCATTTTTAAGCGTTTGAAGGCGAGAGAAACAGTTTTTACATCATATTTGGCCGTTTCACGGTCTGAAACGAACGATTTGTAAAAACATCTCGGGTACATATTCTGCGTGATGTATCGATGGAAATCGATTGATTAGGCATAGAATCATCAGATACACTGAATTTTAGTGAATACAAGGTTTTGGGGGCCCTCCGTGGTGCCCTTGCCGGTACAGCTAAAGTTCCGTGGAAGGTACTGTAAAACACTCAAATCACATGTATTTCGCTTAGAAATAGCATTTTTAAGCGTTTGAAGGCGAGAGAAACATTTTTACATCATATTTGGCCGTTTCACGGTCTGAAACGAACGATTTGTAAAAACATCTCGGATACATATTCTGCGTGATGTATCGATGGAAATCGATTGATTAGGCATAGAATCATCAGATACACTGAATTTTAGTGAATACAAGGTTTTGGGGGCCCTCCGTGGTGCCCTTGCCGGTACAGCTAAAGTTCCGTGGAAGTTACTGTAAAACACTCAAATCACACGTATTTCGCTTAGAAATAGCAATTTTAAGCGTTTGAAGGCGAGAGAAACGGTTTTTACATCATATTTGGCCGTTTCACGGTCTGAAACGAACGATTTGTAAAAACATCTCGGATACATATTCTGCGTGATGTATCGATGGAAATCGATTGATTAGGCATAGAATCATCAGATACACTGAATTTTAGTGAATACAAGGTTTTGGGGGCCCTCCGTGGTGCCCTTGCCGGTACAGCTAAAGTTCCGTGGAAGTTACTGTAAAACACTCAAATCACACGTATTTCGCTTAGAAATAGCAATTTTAAGCGTTTGAAGGCGAGAGAAACAGTTTTTACATCATATTTGGCCGTTTCACGGTCTGAAACGATCGATTTGTAAGAACATCTCGGATACATATTCTGCGTGATGTATCGATGGAAATCGATTGATTAGGGCGTACAATCATAAGATACACTGAATTTTAGTGAATACAAGGTTTTGGGGGCCCTCCGTGGTGCCCTCGCCGGTACAGCTAAAGTTCCGTGGAAGGTACTGTAAAACACTCAAATCACACGTATTTCGCTTAGAAATAGCATTTTTAAGCGTTTGAAGGCGAGAGAAACAGTTTTTACATCATATTTGGCCGTTTCACGGTCTGAAACGAACGATTTGTAAGAACATCTCGGATACATATTCTGCGTGATGTATCGATGGAAATCGATTGATTTGGGCATAGAATCATAAGATACACTGAATTTTAGTGAATACAAGGTTTTGGGGGCCCTCCGTGGTGCCCTTGCCGGTACAGCTAAAGTTCCGTGGAAGTTACTGTAAAACACTCAAATCACATGTATTTCGCTTAGAAATAGCATTTTTAAGCGTTTGAAAGCGAGAGAAACAGTTTTTACATCATATTTGGTCGTTAAACGGTCTGAAACGAACGATTTGTAATAACATCTCGGATACATATTCTGCGTGATGTATTGATGGAAATCGATTGATTAGGGCATAGAATCATAAGATACACTGAATTTTAGTGAATACAAGGTTTTGGGGGCCCTCCGTGGTGCCCTCGCCGGTGCAGCTAAAGTTCCGTGGAAGTTACTGTAAAACACTCAAATCACATGTATTTCGCTTAGAAATAGCATTTTTAAGCGTTTGAAGGCGAGAGAAACAGTTTTTACATCATAATTTGACCGTTTCACTGTCTGAAACGAACGATTTGTAAGAACATCTCGGTTACATATTCTGCGTGATGTATCGATGGAAATCGATTAATAAGGCATAGAATCATCAGATACACTGAATTTTAGTGAATACAAGGTTTTGGGGGCCCTCCGTGGTGCCCTCGCCGGTACAGCTAAAGTTCCGTGGAAGTTACTATAAAACACTCAAATCACACGTATTTCGCTTAGAAATAGCATTTTTAAGCGTTTGAAGGCGAGAGAAACAGTTTTTACATCATATTTGGCCGTTTCACGGTCTGAAACGAACGATTTGTAAGAACATCTCGGATACATATTCTGCGTGATGTATCGATGGAAATCAATTGATTAGGGCATAGAATCATCAGATAAATTGAATTTTAGTGAATACAAGGTTTTGGGGGCCCTCCGTGGTGCCCTCGCCGGTACAGCTAAAGTTCCGTGGAAGTTACTGTAAAACACTCAAATCACATGTATTTCGCTTATAAATAGCATTTTTAAGCGTTTGAAGGCGAGAGAAACAGTTTTTACATCATATTTGGCCGTTTCACGGTCTGAAACGAACGATTTGTAAGAACATCTCGGATTCATATTCTGCGTGATGTATCGATGGAAATCGATTGATTTGGGCATAGAATCATAAGATACACTGAATTTTAGTGAATACAAGGTATTGGGGGCCCTCCGTGGTGCCCTCGCCGGTACAGCTAAAGTTCCGTGGAAGTTACTATAAAACACTCAAATCACACGTATTTCAATTAGAAATAGCATTTTTAAGCGTTTGAAGGCGAGAGAAACAGTTTTTACTCATATTTGGCCGTTTCACGGTCTGAAACGAACGATTTGTAAGAACATCTCGGATACATATTCTGCGTGACGTATGGATGGAAATCGATTGATTAGGGCATAGAATCATAAGATACACTGACTTTTAGTGAATACAAGGTTTTGGGGTCCCTCCGTGGTGCCCTCGCAGGTACAGCTAAAGTTCCGTGGAAGTTACTGTAAAACACTCAAATCACACGTATTTCGCTTAGAAATAGCATTTTTAAGCGTTTGAAGGCGAGAGAAACAGTTTTTACATCATATTTGGCCGTTTCACTGTCTGAAACGAACGATTTGTAAGAATATCTCGGATACATATTCTGCGTGATGTATCGATGGAAATCGATTGATAAGGCATAGAATCATCAGATACACTGAATTTTAGTGAATACAAGGTTTTGGGGGCCCTCCGTGGTGCCCTCGCAGGTACAGCTAAAGTTCCGTGGAAGTTACTGTAAAACACTCAAATCACACGTATTTCGCTTAGAAATAGCATTTTTAAGCGTTTGAAGGCGAGAGAAACAGTTTTTACATCATATTTGGCCGTTACACGGTCTGAGACGAACGATTTGTAAGAACATCTCGGATACATATTCTGCGTGATGTATCGATAAAAATCGATTGATCAGGGCATAGAATCATCAAATACACTGAATTTAAGTGAATACAAGGTTTTGGGGGGCCTCCGTGTTGCCCTCGCCGGTACAGCTAAAGTTCCGTGGAAGTTACTGTAAAACACTCAAATCACATGTATTTCGCTTAGAAATAGCATTTTTAAGCGTTTGAAGGCGAGAGAAACAGTTTTTACATCAAATTTGGCCGTTTCACGGTCTGAAACGAACGATTTGTAAGAACATCTCGGATACATATTCTGCGTGATGTATCGATGGAAATCGATTGATTAGAGCATAGAATCATAAGATACACTGAATTTTAGTGAAAACAAGGTTTTGGAGGCCCTTCGTGGTGCCCTCGCCGGTGCAGCTAAAGTTCCGTGGAAGTTACTGTAAAACACTCAAATCACATGTATTTCGCTTAGAAATAGCATTTTTAAGCGTTTGAAGGCGAGAGAAACAGTTTTTACATCATATTTGGTCGTTAAACGGTCTGAAACGAACGATTTGTAAGAACATCTCGGATACATATTCTGCGTGATGTATCGATGGAAATAGATTGAATAGGGCATAGAATAATAAGATACACTGAATTTTAGTGAATACAAGGTTTTGGGGGCCCTCCGTGGTGCCCTCGCCGGTGCAGCTAAAGTTCCGTGGAAGTTACTGTAAAACACTCAAATCACATGTATTTCGCTTAGAAATAGCATTTTTAAGCGTTTGAAGGCGAGAGAAACAGTTTTTACATAATATTTGACCGTTTCACTGTCTGAAACAAACGATTTGTAAGAACATCTCGGTTATATATTCTGCGTGATGTATCGATGGAAATCGATTGATAAGGCATAGAATCATCAGATACACTGAATTTTAGTGAATACAAGGTTTTGGGGGGCCCTCCGTAGTGCCCTCGCCGGTACAGCTAAAGTTCCGTGGAAGTTACTATAAAACACTCAAATCACATGTATTTCACTTAGAAATAGCATTTTTAAGCGTTTGAAGGCGAGAGAAAGAGTTTTTACATCATATTTGGCCGTTTCACGGTCTGAAACGAACGATTTGTAAGAACATCTCGGATACATATTCTGCGTGATGTATCGATGGAAATCGATTGATTAGGGCATAGAATCATCAGATACACTGAATTTTAGTGAATACAAGGTTTTGGGGGCCCTCCGTGGTGCCCTTGCCGGTACAGCTAAAGTTCCGTGGAAGTTACTGTAAAACACTCAAATCACACGTATTTCGCTTAGAAATAGCAATTTTAAGCGTTTGAAGGCTAGAGAAACGGTTTTTACATCATATTTGGCCGTTTCACGGTCTGAAACGAACGATTTGTAAAAACATCTCGGATACATATTCTGCGTGATGTATCGATGGAAATCGATTGATTAGGCATAGAATCATCAGATACACTGAATTTTAGTGAATACAAGGTTTTGGGGGCCCTCCGTGGTGCCCTCGCCGGTGCAGCTAAAGTTCCGTGGAAGTTACTGTAAAACACTCAAATCACATGTATTTCGCTTAGAAATAGCATTTTTAAGCATTTGAAGGCGAGAGAAACAGTTTTTACATCATATTTGGCCGTTTCACGGTCTGAAACGAACGATTTGTAAGAACATCTCGGAAACATATTCTGCGTGATGTATCGTTGGAAATCGATTGATTAGGGCATAGAATAATAAGATACACTGAATTTTAGTAAATACATAGTTTTGGAGGCCCTCCGTGATGCCCTCGCCGGTGCAGCTAAAGTTCCGTGGAAGTTACTGTAAAACACTCAAATCACATGTATTTCGCTTAGAAATAGCATTTTTAAGCGTTTGAAGGCGAGAGAAACAGTTTTTACATCATATTTGGTCGTTAAACTGTCTGAAACGAACGATTTGTAAGAACATCTCGGATAAATATTCTGCGTCATGTATCGATGGAAATCGATTGATTAGGGTATAGAATCATAAGATACACTGAATTTTAGTGAATACAAGGTTTTGAAGGCCCTCCGTGGTGCCCTCGCCAGTGCAGCTAAAGTTTCGTGGAAGTTACTGTAAAACACTCAAATCACATGTATTTCGCTTAGATATAGCATTTTTAAGCGTTTGAAGGCGAGAGAAAAGTTTTTACATCATATTTGGCCGATTCACTATCTGAAACGAACGATTTGTAAGAACATCTCGATAACATATTCTGCGTGATGTATCGATGGAAATCGATTGATTAGGGCATAGAATCATCAGGTACACTGAATTTTAGTGAATACAAGGTTTTGGGCACCCTCCGTGGTGCCCTCGCCGGTACAGCTAAAGTTCCATGGAAGTTATTATAAAACACTCAAATCACATGTATTTCGCTTAGAAATAACATTTTTAAGCGTTTGAAGGCGAGAGAAACAGTTTTTACATCATATTTGGCCGTTACACGGTCTGAAACGAACGATTTGTAAGAACATCTCGGATACATATTCTGCGTGATGTATCGAAGGAAATCGATTGATTAGGGCATAGAATCATCAGATACACTGAATTTTAGTGAATACAAGGTTTTGGGGGCCCTCCGTGGTGCCCTCGCCGGTGCAGCTAAAGTTCCGTGGAAGTTACTGTAAAACACTCAAATCACATGTATTTCGCTTAGAAATAGCATTTTTAAGCGTTTGAAGGCGAGAGAAACAGTTTTTACATCATATTTGACCGTTTCACTGTCTGAAACAAACGATTTGTAAGAACATCTCGGTTACATATTCTGCGTGATGTATCGATGGAAATCGATTGATAAGGCATAGAATCATCAGATACACTGAATTTTAGTGAATACAAGGTTTTGGGGGCCCTCCGTGGTGCCCTCGCCGGTACAGCTAAAGTTCCGTGGAAGTTACTTAAAAAAAAACAAATCACATGTATTTCGCTTAGAAATAGCAATTTTAAGTGTTTGAAGGCGAGAGAAACAGTTTTTACATCATATTTGGCCGTTTCAGGGTCTGAAACGATCGATTTGTAAGAACATCTCGGATACATATTCTGCGTGATGTATCGATGGAAATCGATTGATTAGGGCGTACAATCATAAGATACACTGAATTTTAGTGAATACAAGGTTTTGGGGGCCCTCCGTGGTGCCCTCGCCGGTACAGCTAAAGTTCCGTGGAAGGTACTGTAAAACACTCAAATCACACGTATTTCGCTTAGAAATAGCATTTTTAAGCGTTTGAAGGCGAGAGAAACAGTTTTTACATCATATTTGGCCGTTTCACGGTCTGAAACGAACGATTTGTAAGAACATCTCGGATACATATTCTGCGTGATGTATCGATGGAAATCGATTGATTTGGGCATAGAATCATAAGATACACTGAATTTTAGTGAATACAAGGTATTGGGGGCCCTCCGTGGTGCCCTCGCCGGTACAGCTAAAGTTCCGTGGAAGTTACTGTAAAACACTCAAATCACACGTATTTCGCTTAGAAATAGCATTTTTAAGCGTTTGAAGGCGAGAGAAACAGTTTTTACATCATATTTGACCGTTTCACTGTCTGAAACGAACGATTTGTAAGAACATCTCGGATACATATTCTGCGTGATGTATCGATGGAAATCGATTGATTAGGGCATAGAATTTTAAGATACACTGAATTTTAGTAAATACAAAGTTTTGGGGGCCCTCCGTGGTGCCCTCGCCGGTGCAGCTAAAGTTCCGTGGAAGTTTACTGTAAAACACTCAAATCACATGTATTTCGCTTAGAAGTAGCATTTTTAAGCGTTTGAAGGCGAGAGAAACAGTTTTTACATCATATTTGGTCGTTAAACGGTCTGAAACGAACGATTTGTAAGAACATCTCGGATAAATATTCTGCGTGATGTATCGATGGAAATCGATTGATTAGGGCATAGAATCATAAGATACACTGAATTTTAGTGAATACAAGGTTTTGGGGGCCCTCCGTGGTGCCTTCGCCGGTGCAGCTAAAGTTCCGTGGAAGTTACTGTAAAACACTCAAATCACATGTATTTCGATTAGAAATAGCATTTTTAAGCGTTTGAAGGCGACAGAAACAGTTCTTACAACATATTTGGCCGTTTCACTGTCTGAAACGAACGATTTGTAAGAACATCTCGGATAAATATTCTGCGTGATGTATCGATGGAAATCGATTGATTAGGGCATAGAATCATAAGATACACTGAATTTTAGTGAATACAAGGTTTTGGGGGCCCTCCGTGGTGCCCTCGCCGGTGCTGCTAAAGTTCCGTGGAAGTTACTGTAAAACACTCAAATCACATGTATTTCGCTTAGAAATAGCATTTTTAAGCGTTTGAAGGCGAGAGAAACAGTTTTTACATCATATTTGGCCGTTTCACGGTCTGAAACGAACGATTTGTAAGAACATCTCGGATACATATTCTGCGTGATGTATCGATGGAAATCGATTGATTAGGGCATAGAATCATCAGATACACTGAATTTTAGTGAATACAAGGTTTTGGGAGGCCTCCGTGGTGCCCTCGCCGGTACAGCTAAAGTTCCGTGGAAGTTACTGTAAAACACTCAAATCACATGTATTTCGCTTAGAAATAGCATTTTTAAGCGTTTGAAGGCGAGAGAAACAGTTTTTACATCAAATTTGGCCGTTTCACGGTCTGAAACGAACGATTTGTAAGAACATCTCGGATACATATTCTGCGTGATGTATCGATGGAAATCGATTGATTAGAGCATAGAATCATAAGATACACTGAATTTTAGTGAAAACAAGGTTTTGGAGGCCCTTCGTGGTGCCCTCGCCGGTGCAGCTAAAGTTCCGTGGAAGTTACTGTAAAACACTCAAATCACATGTGTTTCGCTTAGAAATAGCATTTTTAAGCGTTTGAAGGCGAGAGAAACAGTTTTTACATCATATTTGGCCGTTTCACGGTCTGAAACGAACGATTTGTAAGAACATCTCGGATACATATTCTGCGTGATGTATCGATGGAAATCGATTGATTAGGGCATAGAATCATCAGATACACTGAATTTTAGTGAATACAAGGTTTTGGGGGCCCTCCGTGGTGCCCTCGCCGGTACAGCTAAAGTTCCGTGGAATTTACTATAAAACACTCAAATCACACGTATATCGCGTAGAAATAGCAGTTTTAAGCGTTTGAAGGCGAGAGAAACAGTTTTTACATCATATTTGGCTGTTTCACGGTTTGAAACGAACGATTTGTAAGAACATCGAGGATACATATTCTGCGTGATGTATCGATGGAAATCGATTGATTAGGGCATAGAATCATAAGATACACTGAATTTTAGTGAATACAAGGTTTTGGGTTCCCTCCGTGGTGCCCTAGCCGGTGCAGCTTAAGTTCCGTGGATGTTACTGTAAAACACTCAAATCACATGTATTTCGCTTAGAAATAGCATTTTTAGGCGTTTGAAGGCGAGAGAAACAGTTTTTACATCATATCTGGCCGATAAACGGTCTGAAACGAACGATTTGTAAGAACATCTCGGATACATATTCTGCGTGATGTGTCGATGGAAATCGATTGATTAGGGCATAGAATCATAAGATACACTGAATTTTAGTGAATACAAGGTTTTGGGGGCCCTCCGTGGTGCCCTCGCCGGTGCAGCTAAAGTTCTGTCGAAGTTACTGTAAAACACTCAAATCACATGTATTTCGCTTAGAAATAGCATTTTTAAGCGTTTGAAGGCAAGAGAAACAGTTTTTACATCATATTTGGCCGTTTGACGGTCTGAAACGAACGATTTGTAAGAACATCTCGGATACATATTCTGCGTGATGTATCGATGGAAATCGATTGATCAGGGCATAGAATCATCAAATACACTGAATTTAAGTGAATACAAGGTTTTGGGGGGCCTCCGTGGTGCCCTCGCCGGTACAGCTAAAGTTCCGTGGAAGTTACTGTAAAACACTCAAATCACTTGTATTTCGCTTAGAAATAGCATTTTTAAGCGTTTGAAGGCGAGAGAAACAGTTTTTACATCATATTTGGCCGTTTCACGGTCTGAAACGAACGATTTGTAAGAAAATCTCGGATACATATTCTGCGTGATGTATCGATGGAAATCGATTGATTAGGGCATAGACTTTTAAGATACACTGAATTTTAGTAAATACAAAGTTTTGGGGGCCCTCCGTGGTGCCTTCGCCGGTGCAGCTAAAGTTCCGTGGAAGTTTACTGTAAAACACTCAAATCACATGTATTTCGCTTAGAAGTAGCATTTTTAAGCGTTTGAAGGCGAGAGAAACAGTTTTTACATCATATTTGGTCGTTAAACGGTCTGAAACGAACGATTTGTAAGAACATCTCGGATAAATATTCTGCGTGATGTATTGATGGAAATCGATTGATTAGGGCATAGAATCATAAGATACACTGAATTTTAGTGAATACAAGGTTTTGGGGGCCCTCCGTGGTGCCCTCGCCGGTGCAGCTAAAGTTCCGTGGAAGTTACTGTAAAACACTCAAATCACATGTATTTCGCTTAGAAATAGCATTTTTAAGCGTTTGAAGGCGAGAGAAACAGTTTTTACATCATATTTGGCCGTTTCACGGTCTGAAACGAACGATTTGTAAGAACATCTCGGATACATATTCTGCGTGATGTATCGATGGAAATCGATTGATTAGGGCAAAGAATCATCAGATACACTGAATTTTAGTGAATACAAGGTTTTGGGAGGCCTCCGTGGTGCCCTCGCCGGTACAGCTAAAGTTCCGTGGAAGTTACTGTAAAACACTCAAATCACATGTATTTCGCTTAGAAATAGTATTTTTAAGCGTTTGAAGGCGAGAGAAACAGTTTTTACATCAAATTTGGCCGTTTCACGGTCTGAAACGAACGATTTGTAAGAACATCTCGGATACATATTCTGCGTGATGTATCGATGGAAATCGATTGATTAGAGCATAGAATCATAAGATACACTGAATTTTAGTGAAAACAAGGTTTTGGAGGCCCTTCGTGGTGCCCTCGCCGGTGCAGCTAAAGTTCCGTGGAAGTTACTGTAAAACACTCAAATCACATGTATTTCGCTTAGAAATAGCATTTTTAAGCGTTTGAAGGCGAGAGAAACAGTTTTTACATCATATTTGGTCGTTAAACGGTCTGAAACGAACGATTTGTAAGAACATCTCGGATACATATTCTGCGTGATGTATCGATGGAAATAGATTGATTAGGGCATAGAATAATAAGATACACTGAATTTTAGTGAATACAAGGTTTTGGGGGCCCTCCGTGGTGCCCTCGCCGGTGCAGCTAAAGATCCGTGGAAGTTACTGTAAAACACTCAAATCACATGTATTTCGCTTAGAAATAGCATTTTTAAGCGTTTGAAGGCGAGAGAAACAGTTTTTACATAATATTTGACCGTTTCACTGTCTGAAACAAACGATTTGTAAGAACATCTCGGTTATATATTCTGCGTGATGTATCGATGGAAATCGATTGATAAGGCATAGAATCATCAGATACACTGAATTTTAGTGAATACAAGGTTTTGGGGGCCCTCCGTAGTGCCCTCGCCGGTACAGCTAAAGTTCCGTGGAAGTTACTATAAAACACTCAAATCACATGTATTTCACTTAGAAATAGCATTTTTAAGCGTTTGAAGGCGAGAGAAAGAGTTTTTACATCATATTTGGCCGTTTCACGGTCTGAAACGAACGATTTGTAAGAACATCTCGGATACATATTCTGCGTGATGTATCGATGGAAATCGATTGATTAGGGCATAGGATCATCAGATACACTGAATTTTAGTGAATACAAGGTTTTGGGAGGCCTCCGTGGTGCCCTCGCCGGTACAGCTAAAGTTCCGTGGAAGTTACTGTAAAACACTCAAATCACATGTATTTCGCTTAGAAATAGCATTTTTAAGCGTTTGAAGGCGAGAGAAACAGTTTTTACATCAAATTTGGCCGTTTCACGGTCTGAAACGAACGATTTGTAAGAACATCTCGGATACATATTCTGCGTGATGTATCGATGGAAATCGATTGATTAGAGCATAGAATCATAAGATACACTGAATTTTAGTGAAAACAAGGTTTTGGAGGCCCTTCGTGGTGCCCTCGCCGGTGCAGCTAAAGTTCCGTGGAAGTTACTGTAAAACACTCAAATCACATGTATTTCGCTTAGAAATAGCATTTTTAAGAGTTTGAAGGCGAGAGAAACAGTTTTTACATCATATTTGGCCGTTTCACGGTCTGAAACGAACGATTTGTAAGAACATCTCGGATACATATTCTGCGTGATGTATCGATGGAAATCGATTGATTAGGGCATAGTATCATAAGATACACTGAATTTTAGTGAATACAAGGTTTTGGGGACCCTCCGTGGTGCCCTCGCCGGTACAGCTAAAGTTCCGTGGATGTTACTATAAAACACTCAAATCACACGTATTTCGCGTAGAAATAGCATTTTTAAGCGTTTGAAGGCGAGAGAAACAGTTTTTACATCATATTTGGCTGTTTCACGGTTTGAAACGAACGATTTGTAAGAACATCTAGGATACATATTCTGCGTGATGTATCGATGGAAATCGATTGATTAGGGCATAGAATCATAAGATACACTGAATTTTAGTGAATACAAGGTTTTGGGTTCCCTCCGTGGTGCCCTAGCCGGTGCAGCTTAAGTTCCGTGGATGTTACTGTAAAACACTCAAATCACATGTATTTCGCTTAGAAATAGCATTTTTAGGCGTTTGAAGGCGAGAGAAACAGTTTTTACATCATATCTGGCCGATAAACGGTCTGAAACGAACGATTTGTAAGAACATCTCGGATACATATTCTGCGTGATGTGTCGATGGAAATCGATTGATTAGGGCATAGAATCATAAGATACACTGAATTTTAGTGAATACAAGGTTTTGGGGGCCCTCCGTGGTGCCCTCGCCGGTGCAGCTAAAGTTCTGTCGAAGTTACTGTAAAACACTCAAATCACATGTATTTCGCTTAGAAATAGCATTTTTAAGCGTTTGAAGGCAAGAGAAACAGTTTTTACATCATATTTGGCCGTTTGACGGTCTGAAACGAACGATTTGTAAGAACATCTCGGATACATATTCTGCGTGATGTATCGATGGAAATCGATTGATCAGGGCATAGAATCATCAAATACACTGAATTTAAGTGAATACAAGGTTTTGGGGGGCCTCCGTGGTGCCCTCGCCGGTACAGCTAAAGTTCCGTGGAAGTTACTGTAAAACACTCAAATCACATGTATTTCGCTTAGAAATAGCATTTTTAAGCGTTTGAAGGCGAGAGAAACAGTTTTTACATCATATTTGGCCGTTTCACGGTCTGAAACGAACGATTTGTAAGAAAATCTCGGATACATGTTCTGCGTGATGTATCGATGGAAATCGATTGATTAGGGCATAGAATTTTAAGATACACTGAATTTTAGTAAATACAAAGTTTTGGGGGCCCTCCGTGGTGCCCTCGCCGGTGCAGCTAAAGTTCCGTGGAAGTTTACTGTAAAACACTCAAATCACATGTATTTCACTTAGAAGTAGCATTTTTAAGCGTTTGAAGGCGAGAGAAACAGTTTTTACATCATATTTGGTCGTTAAACGGTCTGAAACGAACGATTTGTAAGAACATCTCGGATAAATATTCTGCGTGATGTATCGATGGAAATCGATTGATTAGGGCATAGAATCATAAGATACACTGAATTTTAGTGAATACAAGGTTTTGGGGGCCCTCCGTGGTGCCCTCGCCGGTGCAGCTAAAGTCCCGTGGAAGTTACTGTAAAACACTCAAATCACATGTATTTCGCTTAGAAATAGCATTTTTAAGCGTTTGAAGGCGAGAGAAACAGTTTTTACATCATATTTGGCCGTTTCACGGTCTGAAACGAACGATTTGTAAGAACATCTCGGATACATATTCTGCGTGATGTATCGATGGAAATCGATTGATTAGGGCATAGGATCATCAGATACACTGAATTTTAGTGAATACAAGGTTTTGGGAGGCCTCCGTGGTGCCCTCGCCGGTACAGCTAAAGTTCCGTGGAAGTTACTGTAAAACACTCAAATCACATGTATTTCGCTTAGAAATAGCATTTTTAAGCGTTTGAAGGCGAGAGAAACAGTTTTTACATCAAATTTGGCCGTTTCACGGTCTGAAACGAACGATTTGTAAGAACATCTCGGATACATATTCTGCGTGATGTATCGATGGAAATCGATTGATTAGAGCATAGAATCATAAGATACACTGAATTTTAGTGAAAACAAGGTTTTGGAGGCCCTTCGTGGGTGCCCTCGCCGGTGCAAGGCTAAAGTTCCGTGGAAGTTACTATAAAACACTCAAATCACATGTAATTTCACTTAGAAATAGCATTTTTAAGCGTTTGAAGGCGAGAGAAAGAGTTTTTACATCATATTTGGCCGTTTCACGGTCTGAAACGAACGATTTGTAAGAACATCTCGGATACATATTCTGCGTGATGTATCGATGGAAATCGATTGATTAGGGCATAGAATTTTAAGATACACTGAATTTTAGTAAATACAAAGTTTTGGGGGCCCTCCGTGGTGCCCTCGCCGGTGCAGCTAAAGTCCCGTGGAAGTTACTGTAAAAACACTCAAATCACATGTATTTCGCTTAGAAATAGCATTTTTAAGCGTTTGAAGGCGAGAGAAACAGTTTTTACATAATATTTGACCGTTTCACTGTCTGAAACAAACGATTTGTAAGAACATCTCGGTTATATATTTCTGCGTGATGTATCGATGGAAATCGATTGATAAGGCATAGAATCATCAGATACACTGAATTTTAGTGAATACAAGGTTTTGGGAGGCCTCCGTGGTGCCCTCGCCGGTACAGCTAAAGTTCCGTGGAAGTTACTGTAAAACACTCAAATCACATGTATTTCGCTTAGAAATAGCATTTTTAAGCGTTTGAAGGCGAGAGAAACAGTTTTTACATCAAATTTGGCCGTTTCCACGGTCTGAAAACGAACGATTTGTAAGAACATCTCGGATACATATTCTGCGTGATGTATCGATGGAAATCGATTGATTAGAGCATAGAATCATAAGATACACTGAATTTTAGTGAAAACAAGGTTTTGGAGGCCCTTCGTGGTGCCCTCGCCGGTGCAGTTTAAGTTTCGTGGAAGTTACTATAAAACACTCAAATCACACGTATTTCGCGTAGAAATAGCATTTTTAAGCGTTTGAAGGCGAGAGAAACAGTTTTTACATCATATTTGGCTGTTTCACGGTTTGAAACGAACGATTTGTAAGAACATCTAGGATACATATTCTGCGTGATGTATCGATGGAAATCGATTGATTAGGGCATAGAATCATAAGATACACTGAATTTTAGTGAATACAAGGTTTTGGGTTCCCTCCGTGGTGCCCTAGCCGGTGCAGCTTAAGTTCCGTGGATGTTACTGTAAAACACTCAAATCACATGTATTTCGCTTAGAAATAGCATTTTTAGGCGTTTGAAGGCGAGAGAAACAGTTTTTTACATCATATCTGGCCGATAAACGGTCTGAAACGAACGATTTGTAAGAACATCTCGGATACATATTCTGCGTGATGTGTCGATGGAAATCGATTGATTAGGGCATAGAATCATAAGATACACTGAATTTTAGTGAATACAAGGTTTTGGGGGCCCTCCGTGGTGCCCTCGCCGGTGCAGCTAAACTTCTGTCGAAGTTACTGTAAAACACTCAAATCACATGTATTTCGCTTAGAAATAGCATTTTTAAGCGTTTGAAGGCAAGAGAAAACAGTTTTTACATCATATTTGGCCGTTTGACGGTCTGAAAACGAACGATTTGTAAGAACATCTCGGATACATATTCTGCGTGATGTATCGATGGAAATCGATTGATCAGGGCATAGAATCATCAAATACACTGAATTTAAGTGAATACAAGGTTTTGGGGGGCCTCCGTGGTGCCCTCGCCGGTACAGCTAAAGTTCCGTGGAAGTTACTGTAAAACACTCAAATCACATGTATTTCGCTTAGAAATAGCATTTTTAAGCGTTTGAAGGCGAGAGAAACAGTTTTTACATCATATTTGGCCGTTTCACGGTCTGAAACGAACGATTTGTAAGAAAATCTCGGATACATGTTCTGCGTGATGTATCGATGGAAATCGATTGATTAGGGCATAGAATTTTAAGATACACTGAATTTTAGTAAATACAAAGTTTTGGGGGCCCTCCGTGGTGCCCTCGGCCGGTGCAGCTAAAGTTCCGTGGAAGTTTACTGTAAAACACTCAAATCACATGTATTTCGCTTAGAAGTAGCATTTTTAAGCGTTTGAAGGCGAGAGAAACAGTTTTTACATCATATTTGGTCGTTAAACGGTCTGAAACGAACGATTTGTAAGAACATCTCGGATAAATATTCTGCGTGATGTATCGATGGAAATCGATTGATTAGGGGCCATAGAATCATAAGATACACTGAATTTTAGTGAATACAAGGTTTTGGGGGCCCTCCGTGGTGCCCCTCGCCGGTGCAGCTAAAGTCCCGTGGAAGTTACTGTAAAACACTCAAATCACATGTATTTCGCTTAGAAATAGCATTTTTAAGCGTTTGAAGGCGAGAGAAACAGTTTTTTACATCATATTTTGGCCGTTTCACGGTCTGAAACGAACGATTTGTAAGAACATCTCGGATACATATTCTGCGTGATGTATCGATGGAAATCGATTGATTAGGGCATAGAATCATCAGATACACTGAATTTTAGTGAATACAAGGTTTTGGGAGGCCTCCGTGGTGCCCTCGCCGGTACAGCTAAAGTTCCGTGGAAGTTACTGTAAAACCACTCAAATCACATGTATTTCGCTTAGAAATAGCATTTTTAAGCGTTTGAAGGCGAGAGAAACAGTTTTTACATCAAATTTGGCCGTTTCACGGTCTGAAACGAACGATTTGTAAGAACATCTCGGATACATATTCTGCGTGATGGTATCGATGGAAATCGATTAATTAGAGCATAGAATCATAAGATACACTGAATTTTAGTGCAAACAAGGTTTTGGAGGCCCTTCGTGGTGCCCTCGCCGGTGCAGCTAAAGTTCCGTGGAAGTTACTGTAAAACACTCAAATCACATGTATTTCGCTTAGAAATAGCATTTTTAAGCGTTTGAAGGCGAGAGAAACAGTTTTTACATAATATTTGACCGTTTCACTGTCTGAAACAAACGGTTTGTAAGAACATCTCGGTTATATATTCTGCGTGATGTATCGATGGAAATCGATTGATAAGGCATAGAATCATCAGATACACTGAATTTTAGTGAATACAAGGTTTTGGGGGCCCCTCCGTAGTGCCCTCGCCGGTACAGCTAAAGTTCTGTCGAAGTTACTGTAAAAACACTCAAATCACATGTATTTCGCTTAGAAATAGCATTTTTAAGCGTTTGAAAGGCGAGAGAAACAGTTTTTACATCATATTTGGCCGTTTCACGGTCTGAAACGAACGATTTGTAAGAACATCTCGGATACATATTCTGCGTGATGTATCGATGGAAATCGATTGATTAGGGCATAGAATCATCAGATACACTGAATTTTAGTGAATACAAGGTTTTGGGGGCCCTCCGTGGTGCCCTCCGCCGGTACAGCTAAAGTTCCGTGGAAGTTACTATAAAACACTCAAATCACACGTATTTCGCGTAGAAATAGCATTTTTAAAGCGTTTGAAGGCGAGAGAAACAGTTTTTTACATCATATTTGGCTGTTTCACGGTTTGAAACGAACGATTTGTAAGAACATCTAGGATACATATTCTGCGTGATGTATCGATGGAAATCGATTGATTAGGGCATAGAATCATAAGATACACTGAATTTTAGTGAATACAAGGTTTTGGGTTCCCTCCGTGGTGCCCTAGCCGGTGCAGCTTAAGTTCCGTGGATGTTACTGTAAAACACTCAAATCACATGTATTTCGCTTAGAAATAGCATTTTTAGGCGTTTGAAGGCGAGAGAAACAACTACATCATATCTGGGCCGATAAACGGTCTGAAACGAACGATTTGTAAGAACATCTCGGATACATATTCTGCGTGATGTGTCGATGGAAATCGATTGATTAGGGCATAGAATCATAAGATACACTGAATTTTAGTGAATACAAGGTTTTGGGGGCCCTCCGTGGTGCCCTCGCCGGTGCAGCTAAAGTTCTGTCGAAGTTACTGTAAAACACTCAAATCATATGTATTTCGCTTAGAAATAGCATTTTTAAGCGTTTGAAGGCAACAGAAACAGTTTTTACATCATATTTGGTCGTTAAACGGTCTGAAACGAACGATTTGTAAGAACATCTCGGATACATATTCTGCGTGATGTATCGATGGAATAGATTGATTAGGGCATAGAATAATAAGATACACTGAATTTTAGTGAATACAAGGTTTTGGGGGGCCCTCCGTGGTGCCCTCGCCGGTGCAGCTAAAGTTCCGTGGAAGTTACTGTAAAACACTCAAATCACATGTATTTCGCTTAGAAATAGCATTTTTAAGCGTTTGAAGGCGAGAGAAACAGTTTTTACATAATATTTGACCGGTTTCACTGTCTGAAACAAACGATTTGTAAGAACATCTCGGTTTTATATTCTGCGTGATGTATCGATGGAAATCGATTGATAAGGCATAGAATCATCAGATACATTGAATTTTAGTGAATACAAGGTTTTGGGGGCCCTCCGTAGTGCCCTCGCCGGTACAGCTAAAGTTTCCGTGGAAGTTACTATAAAACACTCAAATCACATGTATTTTACTTAGAAATAGCATTTTTAAGCGTTTGAAGGCGGGAGAAAGAGTTTTTACATCATATTTGGCCGTTTCACGGTCTGAAACGAACGATTTGTAAGAACATCTCGGATACATATTCTGCGTGATGTATCGATGGAAATCGATTGATTAGGGCATAGAATCATCAGATACACTGAATTTTAGTGAATACAAGGTTTTGGGGGGCCCTCCGCGGTGCCCTCGCCGGTACAGCTAAAGTTCCGTGGAAGTTACTGTAAAACACTCAAATCACATGTATTTTCGCTTAGAAATAGCATTTTTAAGCATTTGAAGGCGAGAGAAACAGTTTTTACATCATATTTGGCCGTTGCACGGTC
>OX596274.1:62424911-62554924 GCA_951394225.1 Harpalus rufipes
AAATACATGTGATTTGAGTGTTTTACAGTAACTTCCACGGAACTTTAGCTGTACCGGCGAGGGCACCACGGAGGGCCCCCAAAACCTTGTATTCACTATAATTCAGTGTATTTGATGATTCTATGCCCTAATCAATCGATTTCCATCGATGCATCACGCAGAATATGTATCCGAGATGTTCTTACAAATCGTTCGTTTCAGACAGTGAAACGGCCAAATATGATGTAAAAACTGTATCTCTCGCCTTCAAACGCTTAAAAATGCTATTTCTAAGCGAAATACATGTGATTTGAGTGTTTTACAGTAACTTCCACGGAACCTTAGCTGCACCGGCGAGGGCACCACGGAGGGCCCCCAAAACCTTGTATTCACTAAAATTCAGTGTATCTGATGATTCTATGCCCTAATCAATCGATTTCCATCGATACATCACGCTGAATATGTATCCGAGATGTTCTTACAAATCGTTCGTTTCAGACAGTGAAACGGCCAAATATGATGTAAAAACTGTTTCTCTCGCCTTCAAACGCTTAAAAATGCTATTTCTAAGCGAAATACATGTGATTTGAGTGTTTTACAGTAACTTCCACGGAACTTTAGCTGTACCGGCGAGGGCACCACGGAGGGCCCCCAAAACCTTGTATTCACTATAATTCAGTGTATTTGATGATTCTATGCCCTAATCAATCGATTTCCATCGATGCATCACGCAGAATATGTATCCGAGATGTTCTTACAAATCGTTCGTTTCAGACAGTGAAACGGCCAAATATGATGTAAAAACTGTATCTCTCGCCTTCAAACGCTTAAAAATGCTATTTCTAAGCGAAATACATGTGATTTGAGTGTTTTACAGTAACTTCCACGGAACCTTAGCTGCACCGGCGAGGGCACCACGGAGGGCCCCCAAAACCTTGTATTCACTAAAATTCAGTGTATCTGATGATTCTATGCCCTAATCAATCGATTTCCATCGATACATCACGCTGAATATGTATCCGAGATGTTCTTACAAATCGTTCGTTTCAGACAGTGAAACGGACAAATATGTTGTAAAAACTGTTTCTCTCGCCTTCAAACGCTTAAAAATGCTATATCTAAGCGAAATATGTGTGATTTGAGTGTTTTACAGTAACTTCCACGGAACCTTTAGCTGCACCGGCGAGGGCACCACGCAGGGCCCCCAACACCTTGTATTCACTAAAATTCAGTGTATCTTATGATTCTATGCCCTAATCAATCGATTTCCATCGATACATCACGCAGAATATGTATCCGAGATGTTCTTACAAATCGTTCGTTTCAGACCGTGAAACGGCCAAATATGATGTAAAAACTGTTTCTCTCGCCTTCAAACGCTTAAAAATGCTATTTCTAAACAAAATACATGTGATTTGAGTGTTTTACAGTAACTTCCACGGAACTTAAGCTGCACCGGCGAGGGCACCACGGAGAGCCCCCAAAACCTTGTATTCACTAAAATTCAGTGTATCTTATGATTCTATGCCCTAATCAATCGATTTCCATCGATACATCACGCAGAATATGTATCCGAGATGTTCTTACAAATCGTTCGTTTCAGACCGTGAAACGGCCAAATATGATGTAAAAACTGTTTGTCTCGCCTTTAAACGCTTAAAAATGCTATTTCTAAGCGAAAACGTGTGATTTGAGTGTTTTACAGTAACTTCCACGGAACTTTAGCTGCACCGGCGAGGGCACCACGCAGGGCCCCCAACACCTTGTATTCACTAAAATTCAGTGTATCTGATGATTCTATGCCCTAATCAATCGATTTCCATCGATACATCACGCAGAATATGTATCCAAGATGTTCTTACAAATCGTTCGTTTCAGACAGTGAAACGGCCAAATATGATGTAAAAACTGTTTCTCTCGCCTTCAAACGCTTAAAAATGCTATTTCTAAGCGAAATACATGTGATTTGAGTGTTTTACAGTAACTTCCACGGAACTTTAGCTGTACCGGCCGAGGGCACCACGGAGGGCCCCCAAAACCTTGTATTCACTATAATTCAGTGTATTTGATGATTCTATGCCCTAATCAATCGATTTCCATCGATGCATCGCGCAGAATATGTATCCGAGATGTTCTTACAAATCGTTCGTTTCAGACAGTGAAACGGCCAAATATGTTGTAAAAACTGTTTCTCTCGCCTTCAAACGCTTAAAAATGCTATATCTAAGCGAAATATGTGTGATTTGAGTGTTTTACAGTAACTTCCACGGAACTTTAGCTGCACCGGCGAGGGCACCACGCAGGGCCCCCAACACCTTGTATTCACTAAAATTCAGTGTATCTTATGATTCTATGCCCTAATCAATCGATTTCCATCGATACATCACGCAGAATATGTATCCGAGATGTTCTTACAAATCGTTCGTTTCAGACCGTGAAACGGCCAAATATGATGTAAAAACTGTTTCTCTCGCCTTCAAACGCTTAAAAATGCTATTTCTAAACGAAATACATGTGATTTGAGTGTTTTACAGTAACTTCCACGGAACTTAAGCTGCACCGGCGAGGGCACCACGGAGAGCCCCCCAAAACCTTGTATTCACTAAAATTCAGTGTATCTTATGATTCTATGCCCTAATCAATCGATTTCCATCGATACATCACGCAGAATATGTATCCGAGATGTTCTTACAAATCGTTCGTTTCAGACCGTGAAACGGCCAAATATGATGTAAAAACTGTTTGTCTCGCCTTTAAACGCTTAAAATGCTATTTCTAAGCGAAAACGTGTGATTTGAGTGTTTTACAGTAACTTCCACGGAACTTTAGCTGCACCGGCGAGGGCACCACGCAGGGCCTTCAACACCTTGTATTCACTAAAATTCAGTGTATCTGATGATTCTATGCCCTAATCAATCGATTTCCATCGATACATCACGCAGAATATGTATCCAAGATGTTCTTACAAATCGTTCGTTTCAGACAGTGAAACGGCCAAATATGATGTAAAAACTGTTTCTCTCGCCTTCAAACTCTTAAAAATGCTATTTCTAAGCGAAATACATGTGATTTGAGTGTTTTACAGTAACTTCCACGGAAATTTAGCTACACCGGCGAGGGCACCACGGAGGGCCCCCAAAACCTTGTACTCAATAAAATTCAGTGTATTTGATTATTCTATGCCCTAATCAATCGATTTCCATCGATACATCGCGCAGAATATGTATCCGAGATGTTCTTACAAATCGTTCGTTTCAGACCGTGTAACGGCCAAATATGATGTAAAAACTGTATCTCTCGCCTTCAAACGCTTAAAAATGCTATTTCTAAGCGAAATTCATGTGATTTTGAGTGTTTTTACAGTAACTTCCACGGAACTTTAGCTGTACCGCGAGGGCACCACGGAGGGCCCCAAATCCTTGTATTCACTAAAATTCAGTGTATTTGATGATTCTATGCCCTAATCAATCGATTTCCATCGTTACATCACGCAGAATATGTATCCGAGATGTTCTTACAAATCGTTCGTTTCAGACAGTGAAACGGCCAAATATGTTGTAAAAACTGTTTCTCTCGCCTTCCAACGCTTAAAAATGCTATTTCTAAGCGAAATTCATGTGATTTGAGTGTTTTACAGTAACTTCCACGGAACCTTAGCTGCACCTGCGAGGACACCACGGAGGGCTCCCAAAACCTTGTATTCACTAAAATTCAGTATATCTTATGATTCTATGCCCTAATCAATCGATTTCCATCGATACGTCACGCAGAATATGTATCCGAGTTGTTCTTACAAATCGTTCGTTTCAGACCGTGAAACGGCCAAATATGATGTAAAAACTGTTTCTCTCGCCTTCAAACGCTTAAAAATGCTATTTCTAAGCGAAATACATGTGATTTGAGTGTTTTACAGTAACTTCCACGGAACTTTAGCTGTACCGGCGAGGGCACCACGGAGGGCCCCCAAAACCTTGTATTCACTAAAATTCAGTGTATTTGATGATTCTATGCCCTAATCAATCGATTTCCATCGATGCATCGCGCAGAATATGTATCCGAGATGTTCTTACAAATCGTTCGTTTCAGACAGTGAAACGGCCAAATATGTTGTAAAAACTGTTTCTCTCGCCTCAAACGCTTAAAATGCTATATCTAAGCGAAATACGTGTGATTTGAGTGTTTTACAGTAACTTCCACGGAACTTTAGCTGCACCGGCGAGGGCACCACGCAGGGCCCCCATCACCTTGTATTCACTAAAATTCAGTGTATCTTATGATTCTATGCCCTAATCAATCGATTTCCATCGATACAGCACGCAGAATATGTATCCGAGATGTTCTTACAAATCGTTCGTTTCAGACCGTGAAACGGCCAAATATGATGTAAAAACTGTTTCTCTCGCCTTCAAACGCTTAAAAATGCTATTTCTAAACGAAATACATGTGATTTGAGTGTTTTACAGTAACTTCCACGGAACTTAAGCTGCACCGGCGAGGGCACCACGGAGGGCCCCCAAAAACTTGTATTCACTAAAATTCAGTGTATCTTATGACTCTATGCCCTAATCAATCGATTTCCATCGATACATCACGCAGAATATGTATCCGAGATGTTCTTACAAATCGTTCGTTTCAGACCGTGAAACGGCCAAATATGATGTAAAAACTGTTTCTCTCGCCTTCAAACGCTTAAAAATGCTATTTCTAAGCGAAAACGTGTGATTTGAGTGTTTTACAGTAACTTCCACGGAACTTTAGCTGCACCGGCGAGGGCACCACGCAGGGCCCCCAACACCTTGTATTCACTAAAATTCAGTGTATCTGATGATTCTATGCCCTAATCAATCGATTTCCATCGATACATCACGCAGAATATGTATCCAAGATGTTCTTACAAATCGTTCGTTTCAGACAGTGAAACGGCCAAATATGATGTAAAAACTGTTTCTCTCGCCTTCAAACGCTTAAAAATGCTATTTCTAAGCGAAATACATGTGATTTGAGTGTTTTACAGTAACTTCCACGGAAATTTAGCTACACCGGCGAGGGCACCACGGAGGGCCCCCAAAACCTTGTACTCACTAAAATTCAGTGTATCTTATGATTCTATGCCATAATCAATCGATTTCCATCGATACATCGCGCAGAATATGTATCCGAGATGTTCTTACAAATCGTTCGTTTCAGACAGTGTTTTACAGTAACTTCCACGGAACTTTAGCTGTACCGGCGAGGGCACCACGGAGGGCCCCCAAAACCTTGTATTCACTAAAATTCAGTGTATTTGATGATTCTATGCCCTAATCAATCGATTTCCATCGATACATCGCGCAGAATATGTGTCCGAGATGTTCTTACAAATCGTTCGTTTCAGACAGTGAAACGGCCAAATATGTTGTAAAAACTGTTTCTCTCGCCTTCAAACGCTAAAAAATGCTATATCTAAGCGAAATACATGTGATTTGAGTGTTTTACAGTAACTTCCACGGAACTTTAGCTGCATCGGCGAGGGCACCACGGAGGGCCCCAAAACCTTGTGTTCACTAAAATTCAGTGTATCTGATGAATCTATGCCCTAATCAATCGATTTCCATCGATACATCACGCAGAATAAGTATCCAAGATGTTCTTACAAATCGTTCGTTTCAGACAGTGAAACGGCCAAATATGTTGTCAAAACTGTTTCTCTCGCCTTCAAACGCTTAAAAATGCTATTTCTAAGCGAAATACATGTGATTTGAGTGTTTTACAGTAACTTCCACAGAACTTTAGCTGTACCGGCGAGGGCACCACGCAGGGCCCCCAAAACCTTGTATTCACTAAAATTCAGTGTATCTGATGATTCTATGCCCTAATCATTCGATTTCGATCTATACATCACGCAGAATATGTATCCGAGATGTTCTTACAAATCGTTCGTTTCAGACAGTGAAACGGCCAAATATGATGTAAAAACTGTTTCTCTCACCTTCAAACGCTTAAAAATGCTATTTCTAAGCGAAATACATGTGATTTGGGTGCTTTACAGTAACTTCCACGGAACTTTAGCTGCACCGGCGAGGGCACCACGGAGGGCCCCAAAACCTTGTATTCAATAAAATTCAGTGTATTTGATGATTCTATGCCCTAATCAATCGATTTCCATTGTTACATCGCGCAGAATATGTATCCGAGATGTTCTTACAAATCGTTCGTTTCAGACAGTGAAACGGCCAAATATGTTGTAAAAACTGTTTCTCTCGCCTTCAAACGCTTAAAAATGCTATTTCTAAGCGAAATTCATGTAATTTGAGTGTTTTACAGTAACTTCCACGAAACTTTAGCTGCACCGGCGAGGGCACCACGGAGGGCCCCCAAAACCTTGTATTCACTAAAATTCAGTGTATCTGATGATTCTATGCCCTAATCAACCGATTTCCATCGATACATCACGCAGAATATGTATCCGAGTTGTTCTTACAAATCGTTCGTTTCAGACAGTGAAACGGACAAATATGTTGTAAAAACTATTTCTCTCGCCTTCAAACGCTTAAAAATGCTATTTCTAAGCGAAATTCATGTGATTTGATTGTTTTACAGTAACTTCCACGGAACTTTAGCTGCACCGGCGAGGACACCACGGAGGGCCCCCAAAACCTTGTATTCACTATAATTCAGTGTATCTTATGATTCTATGCCCTAATCAATCGATTTCCATCGATACATCACGCAGAATATGTATCCGAGATGTTCTCACAAATCGTTCGTTTCAGACAGTGAAACGGCCAAATATGATGTAAAAACTGTTTCTCTCGCCTTCAAACGCTTAAAAATGCTATTTCTAAGTGAAATACATGTGATTTGAGTGTTTTACAGTAACTTCCACGGAACTTTAGCTGCACCGGCGAGGGCACCACGCAGGGCCCCCAAAACCTTTTATTCACCAAAATTCAGTGTATCTGATAAATTTATGCCCTAATCAACTGATTTCCATCGATACATCACGCAGAATATGTATCCGAGATGTTCTTACAAATCGTTCGTTTCAGACAGTGAAACGGCCAAATATGTTGTCAAAACTGTTTCTCTCGCCTTCAAACGCTTAAAAATGCTATTTCTAAGCGAAATACATGTGTTTGAGTGTTTTCCAGTAACTTCCACGGAACTTTAGCTGTACCGGCGAGGGCACCACGCAGGGCCCCCAAAACCTTGTATTCACTAAAATTTAGTATATCTTATGATTCTATGCCCTAATCAATCGATTTCCATCGATACATCACGCAGAATATTTATCCGAGATTTTCTCACAAATCGTTCGTTTCAGACAGTGAAACGGCCAAATATGATGTAAAAACTGTTTCTCTTGCCTTCAAACCCTTAAAAATGCTATTTCTAAGCGAAATACATGTGATTTGAGTGTTTTACAGTAACTTCCACGGAACTTTAGCTGCACCGGCGAGGGCACCACGCAGGGCCCCCAAAACCTTGTATTCACTAAAATTCAGTGTATCTGATAATTCTATGCCCTAATCAATCGATTTCCATCGATACATCACGCAGAATATTTATCCGAGATGTTCTCACAAATCGTTCGTTTCAGACAGTGAAACGGCCAAATATGATGTAAAAACTTTTTCTCTCGCCTTCAAACGCTTAAAAATGCTATTTCTAAGCGAAATACGTGTGATTTGAGTGTTTTACAGTAAGTTCCACAGAACTTTAGCTATACCGGCGAGGGCACCACGCAGGGCCCCCAAAACCTTATATTCACTAAAATTCAGTGTATCTGATGATTCTATGCCCTAATCAATCGATTTCCATCGATACATCACGCAGAATATGTATCCGAGATGTTCTTACAAATCGTTCGTTTCAGACAGTGAAACGGCCAAATATGTTGTCAAAACTGTTTCTCTCGCCTTCAAACGCTTAAAAATGCTATTTCTAAGCGAAATACATGTGATTTGAGTGTTTTACAGTAACTTCCACGGAACTTTAGCTGCACCGGCGAGGGCACCACGCAGGGCCCCCAAAACCTTGTATTCCTTAAAATTTTGTATATCTTATGATTCTATACCCAAATCAATCGATTTCCATCGATACATCACGCAGAATATGTATCCGAGATGTTCTTACAAATCGTTCATTTCAGACAGTGAAACAGCCAAATATATTGTAAAAACTGTTTATCTCGCCTTCAAACGCTTAAAAATGCTATTTCTATGCGAAATTCATGTGATTTGAGTGTTTTACAGTAACTACCACGGAACCTTAGCTGCACCGGCGAGGACACCACGGAGGGCTCCCAAAACCTTGTATTCACTAAAATTCAGTATATCTTATGATTCTATGTCCTAATCAATCGATTTCCATCGATACATCACGCAGAATATGTATCCGAGTTGTTCTTACAAATCGTTCGTTTCAGACAGTGAAACGGCCAAATATGATGTAAAAACTGTTTCTCTCGCCTTCAAACGCTTAAAAATGCTATTTCTAAGCGAAATACAATGACATGTGATCTGAGTGTTTTACAGTAACTTCCACGGAACTTTAGCTGCACCGGCGAGGGCACCACGCAGGGCCCCCAAAACCTTGTATTCCTTAAAATTTTGTATATCTTATGATTCTATACCCAAATCAATCGATTTCCATCGATACATCACGCAGAATATGTATCCGAGATGTTCTTACAAATCGTTCATTTCAGACAGTGAAACAGCCAAATATATTGTAAAAACTGTTTATCTCGCCTTCAAACGCTTAAAAATGCTATTTCTATGCGAAATTCATGTGATTTGAGTGTTTTACAGTAACTACCACGGAACCTTAGCTGCACCGGCGAGGACACCACGGAGGGCTCCCAAAACCTTGTATTCACTAAAATTCAGTATATCTTATGATTCTATGTCCTAATCAATCGATTTCCATCGATACATCACGCAGAATATGTATCCGAGTTGTTCTTACAAATCGTTCGTTTCAGACAGTGAAACGGCCAAATATGATGTAAAAACTGTTTCTCTCGCCTTCAAACGCTTAAAAATGCTATTTCTAAGCGAAATACAATGACATGTGATCTGAGTGTTTTACAGTAACTTCCACGGAACTTTAGCTGTACCGGCGAGGGCACCACGGAAGGCCTCTAAAACCTTGTATTCACTAAAATTCAGTGTATTTGATTATTCTATGCCCTAATCAATCGATTTCCATCGATACATCGCGCAGAATATGTATCCGAGATGTTCTTACAAATCGTTCGATTCAGACAGTGAAACGGCCAAATATGTTGTAAAAACTGTTTCTCTCGCCTTCAAACGCTCAAAAATGCTATTTCTAAGCGAAATAAATGTGATTTGAGTGTTTTACAGTAACTTCCACGGAACTTTAGCTGTACCGGCGAGGGCACCACGGAAGGCCCCTAAAACCTTGTATTCACTAAAATTCAGTGTATTTGATGATTCTATGCCCTAATCAATCGATTTCCATCGATACATCGCGCAGAATATGTATCTGAGATGTTCTTACAAATCATTCGTTTCAGACAGTGAAACGGCCAAATATGTTGTAAAAACTGTTTCTCTCGCCTTCAAACGCTTAAAAAAGCTATTTCTAAGCAAAATACATGTGATTTGAGTGTTTTACAGTAACTTCCACGGAACTTCAGCTGCACCGGCGAGGGCACCACGGAGCGCCCCTAAAACCTTGTAGTCACTAAAATTCAGTGTATCTGATGATTCTATGCCCTAATCAATCGATTTCCATCGATACATCACGCAGAATATGTATCCGAGATGTTCTTACAAATCGTTCGTTTCAGACAGTGAAACGGCCAAATATGTTGTAAAAACTGTTTTTCTTGCCTTCAAACGCTTAAAAATGTTATTTCTAAGCGAAATTCATGTGATTTGAGTGTTTTACAGTAACTTCCATGGAACTTTAGCTGCACCGGCGAGGACACCACGGAGGGCCCCCAAAACCTTGTATTCACTAAAATTCAGTGTATCTTATGATTCTATGCCCTAAACAATCGATTTTCATCGATGCATCACGCAGAATATGTATCCGAGATGTTCTTACAAATCGTTCGTTTCAGACCGTGAAACGGCCAAATATGATGTAAAAACTGTTTCTCTCGCCTTCAAACGCTTAATAATGCTATTTCTAAGCGAAATACGTGTGATTTGAGTGTTTTACAGTAACTTCCACGGAACTTTAGCTGCACCGGCGAGGACACCACGGAGGGCCCCCAAAACCTTGTATTCACTAAAATTCAGTGTATCTTATGATTCTATGCCCTAAACAATCGATTTTCATCGATACATCACGCAGAATATGTATCCGAGTTGTTCTTACAAATCGTTCGTTACAGACCGTGTAACGGCCAAATATGATGTAAAAACTGTTTCTCTCGCCTTCCAACGCTTAAAAATGCTATTTCTAAGCGAAATTCATGTGATTTGAGTGTTTTACAGTAACTTCCACGGAACTATAGCTGCACCGGCGAGGACACCACGTAGGGCTCCCAAAACCTTGTATTCACAAAAATTCAGTGTATCTGATGATTCTATGCCCTAATCAATCGATTTCCATCTATACATCACGCAGAATATGTATCCGAGATGTTCTTACAAATCGTTCGTTTCAGACAGTGAAACGGCCAAATATGATGTAAAAGCTGTTTCTCTCGCCTTCAAACGCTTAAAAATGCTATTTCTAAGCGAAATACATGTGATTTGGGTGCTTTACAGTAACTTCCACGAAACTTTAGCTGCACCGGCGAGGGCACCACGGAGGGCCCCCAAAACCTTGTATTCACTAAAATTCAGTGTATCTTATGATTCTATGCCCTAATCAATCGATTTCCATCGATACATCGCGCAGAATATGTATCCGAGATGTTCTTACAAATCGTTCGTTTCAGACAGTGAAACGGCCAAATATGTTGTAAAAACCGTTTCTCTCGCCTTCAAACGCTTAAAAATGCTAATTCTAAGCGAAATACATGTGATTTGAGTGTATTACAGTAACTTCCACGGAACTTTAGCTGCACCGGCGAAGGCACCACGGAGGGCCCCCAAAACCTTGTATTCACTAAAATTCAGTGTATCTGATGATTCTATGCCCTAATCAATCGATTTCCATCGATACATCAAGCAGAATATGTATCCGAGATGTTCTTACAAATCGTTCGTTTCAGATAGTGAAACGTCCAAATATGTTGTAAAAACTGTTTCTCTCGCCTTCAAACGCATAAAATGCTATTTCTAAGCGAAATACATGTGATTTGAGTGTATTACAGTAACTTCCACGAAACTTTAGCTGCACCGGCGAGGGCACCACGGAGGGCCCCAAAACCTTGTATTCACTAAAATTCAGTGTATCTGATGATTCTATGCCCTGATCAATCGATTTCCATCGATACATCACGCAGAATATGTATCCGAGATGTACTTACAAATCGTTCGTTTCAGACAGTGAAACGGCCAAATATGTTGTAAAAACTGTTTCTCTCGCCTTCAAACGCTTAAAAATGCTATTTCTAAGCGAAATTCATGTGATTTGAGTGTTTTACAGTAACTTCCACGGAACTTTAGCTGCACCGGCGAGGACACCACGGAGGGACCCCAAAACCTTGTATTCACTAAAATTCAGTGTATCTTATGATTCTATGCCCTAATAAATTGATTTCCATCGATACATCACGCAGAATATGTATCCGAGATGTTCTTACAAATCGTTCGTTTCAGACCGTGAAACGGCCAAATATGATGTAAAAACTGTTTCTCTCGCCTTCAAACGCTTAAAAATGCTATTTCTAAGCGAAAAACGTGTGATTTGAGTGTTTTACAGTAACTTCCACAGAACTTTAGCTGTACCGGCGAGGGCACCACGCAGGCCCCCAAAACCTTGTATTCACTAAAATTCAGTGTATCTGATGATTCTATGCCCTAATCAATCGATTTCCATCGATACATCACGCAGAATATGTATCCAAGATGTTCTTACAAATCGTTCGTTTCAGACAGTGAAACGGCCAAATATGATGTAAAAACTGTTTCTCTCGACTTCAAACGCTTAAAAATGCTATTTCCAAGCAAAATACATGTGATTTGAGAGTTTTACAGTAACTTCCACGGAACTTTAGCTGCACCGGCGAGGGCACCACGGAGGGCCCCCAAAACCTGGTATTCACTAAAATTCAGTGTATTTGATGATTCTAAGCCCTAATCAATCGATTTCCATCGATACATCGCGCAGAATATGTATCCGAGAAGTTCTTACAAATCGTTCGTTTCAGACAGTGAAACGGCCAAATATGTTGTAAAAACTGTTTCTCTCACCTTCAAACGCTTAAAAATGCTCTATCTAAGCGAAATACATGTGATTTGAGTGTTTTACAGTAACTTCCACGGAAATTTAGCTACACCGGCGAGGGCACCACGGAGGGCCCCCAAAACCTTGTATTTACTAAAATTCAGTGTATCTGATGATTCTATGCCCTAATCAACCGATTTCCATCGATACATCACGCAGAATATGTATCCGAGATGTTCTTACAAATCGTTCGTTTCAGACAGTGAAACGGCCAAATATGATGTAAAAACTGTTTCTCTCGCCTTCAAACGCTTAAAATGCTATTTCTAAGCGAAATGCATGTGATTTGAGTGTTTTACAGTAACTTCCACGGAACTTTAGCTGTACCGGCGAGGGCACCACGGAGGGCCCCCAAAACCTTGTATTCACTAAAATGCAGTGTATTTGATGATTCTATGCCCTAATCAATCGATTTCCATCGATACAACGCGCAGAATATGTATCCGAGATGTTCTTACAAATCGTTCGTTTCAGACAGTGAAACGGCCAAATATGTTGTAAAAACTGTTTCTCTCGCCTTCAAACGCTTAAAAATGCTATTTTTAAGCGAAATACATGTGATTTGAGTGTTTTACAGTAACTTCCACGGAACTTTAGCTGTACCGGCGAGGGCACCACGGAGGGCCCCCAAAACCTTGTATTCACTAAAATTCAGTGTATTTGATGATTCTATGCCCTAATCAATCGATTTCCATCGATGCATCGCGCAGAATATGTATCCGAGATGTTCTTACAAATCGTTCGTTTCAGACAGTGAAACGGCCAAATATGTTGTAGAAACTGTTCCTCTCGCCTTCAAACGCTTAAAAATGCTATTTCTAAGCAAAATTCATGTGATTTGAGTGTTTTACAGTAACTTCCACGGAACTTTAGCTGCACCGGCGAGGACACCACGGAGGGCCCCCAAAACCTTGTATTCACTAAAATTCAGTGTATCTTATGATTCTATGCCCTAATCAATCGATTTCCATCGATACATCACGCAGAATATGTATCCGAGATGTTCATACAAATCGTTCGTTTCAGACAGTGAAACGGCCAAATATGATGTAAAAACTGTTTCTCTCGCCTTCAAACGCTTAAAAATGCTATTTCTAAGCGAAATACATGTGATTTGAGTGTTTTACAGTAACTTCCACGGAACTTTAGCTGTACCGGCGAGGGCACCACGGAGGGCCCCCAAAACCTTGTATTCACTAAAATTCAGTGTATTTGATGATTCTATGCCCTAATCAATCGATTTCCATCGACAAATCGCGCAGAATATGTATCCGAGATGTTCTTACAAATCGTTCGTTTCAGACAGTGAAACGGCCAAATATATTGTAAAAACTGTTTCTCTCGCCTTCAAACGCTTAAAAATGCTATTTCTAAGCGAAATTCATGTGATTTGAGTGTTTTACAGTAACTTCCACGGAACTTTAGCTGCACCGGCGAGGGCACCACGGAGGGACCCAAAACCTTGTATTCACTAAAATTCAGTGTATCTTATGATTCTATGCCCTAATCAATCGATTTCCATCGATACATCACGCAGAATATGTATCCAAGTTGTTCTTACAAATCGTTCGTTTCAGACAGTGAAACGGCCAAATATGATGTAAAAACTGTTTCTCTCGCCTTCAAACGCTTAAAAATACTATTTCTAAGCGAAATACATGTGATATGAGTGTTTTACAGTAACTTCCACGGAACTTTAGCTGTACCGGCGAGGGCACCACTGAGGGCCCCCAAAACCTTGTACTCACTAAAATTCAGTGTATTTGATTATTCTATGCCCTAATCAATCGATTTCCATCGATACATCGCGCAGAATATGTATCCGAGATGTTCTTACAAATCGTTCGTTTCAGACAGTGAAACGGCCAAATATGTTGTAAAAACTGTTTCTCTCGCCTTCAAACGCTTAAAAATGCTATTTCTAAGCGAAATACATGTGATTTGAGTGTGTTACAGTAACTTCCACGGAAATTTAGCTGCACCGGCGGGGGCACCACTGAGGGCCCCCAAAACCTTGTATTCACTAAAATTTAGTGTATCTGATGATTCTATGCCATAATCAATCGATTTCCATCGATACATCGCGCAGAATATGTATCCGAGATGTTCTTACAAATCGTTCGTTTCAGACAGTGAAACGGCCAAATATGTTGCAAAAACTGTTTCTCTCGCCTTCAAACGCTTAAAAATGCTATTTCTAAGCGAAATTCATGTGATTTGAGTGTGTTACAGTAACTTCCAAGGAACTTTACCTGCACCGGCGAGGGCACCACGGAGGGCCCCCAAAACCTTGTATTCACTAAAATTCAGTGTATCTTATGATTCTATGCTCTAATCAATCGATTTCCATCGATACATCACGCAGAATATGTATCCGAGGTTTTCTTACAAATCGTTCGTTTCAGACAGTGAAACGGCCAAATATGATGTAAAAACTGTTTCTCTCGCCTTCAAACGCTTAAAAATGCTATTTCTAAGCGAAAGACATGTGATTTGAGTGTTTTACAGTAACTTCCACGGAACTTTAGCTGCACCGGCGAGGGCATCACGGAGGGCCCCCAAAACCTTGTATTCACTAAAATTCAGTGTATCTTATGATTCTATGCCCTAATCAATCGATTTCCATCGATACATCACGCAGAATATGTATCCGAGATGTTCTTACAAATCGTTCGTTTCAGACCGTGTAACGGCCAAATATGATGTAAAAACTGTTTCTCTCGCCTTCAAACGCTTAAAAATGCTAATTCTAAGCGAAATACATGTGATTTGAGTGTTTTACAGTAACTTCCACGGAACTTTAGCTGTACCGGCGAGGGCACCACGGAGGGCCCCCAAAACATTGTATTCACTAAAATTCAGTGTATTTGATGATTCTATGCCCTAATAAATCGATTTCCATCGATACATCACGCAGAATATGTATCCGAGATGTTCTTACAAATCGTTCGTTTCAGACCGTGTAACGGCCAAATATGATGTAAAAACTGTTTCTCTCGCCTTCAAACGCTTAAAAATGCTATTTCTAAGCGAAATACATGTGATTTGAGTGTTTTACAGTAACTTCCACGGAACTTTATCTGCACCGGCGAGGGCACCACGAAGGGCCCCCAAAACATTTTATTCACTAAAATTCAGTGTATTTGATGATTCTATGCCCTAATAAATCGATTTCCATCGATACATCGCGCAGAATATGTATCCGAGATGTTCTTACAAATCGTTCGTTTTAGACAGTGAAACGGCCAAATATGTTGTAAGAACTGTTTCTGTCGCCTTCAAACGCTTAAAAATGCTATTTCTAATCGAAATTCATGTGATTTGAGTGTTTTATAGTAACTTCCACGGAACTTTAGCTGCACCGGCGAGGGCACCACGGAGGGCCCCCAAAACCTTGTATTCACTAAAATTCAGTGTATCTGATGATTCTATGCCCTAATCAATGGATTTCCATCGATACATCACGCAAAATATGTATCCGAGATGTTCTCACAAATCGTTCGTTTTAGACTGTGAAACGGCCAAATATGATGTAAAACCTGTTTCTCTCGCCTTCAAACGATTAAAAATGCTATTTCTAAGCAAAATACGTGTGTTTTGAGTGTTTTACAGTAACTTCCACGGAACTTTAGCTGCACCGGCGAGGGCACCACGGAGGGCCCCCAAAACCTTGTATTCACTAAAATTCAGTGTATCTTATGATTCTATGCCCTAATCAATCGTTTTCCATCGATACATCACGCAGAATATGTATCCGAGATGTTCTCATAAATCGTTCGTTTCAGACAGTGAAACGGCCAAATATGATGTAAAAACTGTTTCTCTCGCCTTCAAACGCTTAAAAATGCTATTTCTAAGTGAAATACATGTGATTTGAGTGTTTTACAGTAACTTCCACGGAACTTTAGCTGCACCGGCGAGGGCACCACGCAGGGTTCCCAAAACCTTGTATTCACTAAAATTCAGTGTATCTTATGATTCTATGCCCTAATCAATCGATTTCCATCGATACATCACGCAGAATATGTATCCGAGATGTTCTTACAAATCGTTCGTTTCAGACAGTGAAACGGCCAAATATGATGTAAAAACTGTTTCTCTCGCCTTCAAACGCTTAAAAATGCTAATTCTAAGCGAAATACATGTGATTTGAGTGTTTTACAGTAACTTCCACGGAACTTTAGCTGTACCGGCGAGGGCACCACGAAGGGCCCCCAAAACATTTTATTCACTAAAATTCAGTGTATTTGATGATTCTATGCCCTAATAAATCGATTTCCATCGATACATCGCGCAGAATATGTATCCGAGATGTTCTTACAAATCGTTCGTTTTAGACAGTGAAACGGCCAAATATGTTGTAAGAACTGTTTCTGTCGCCTTCAAACGCTTAAAAATGCTATTTCTAATCGAAATTCATGTGATTTGAGTGTTTTATAGTAACTTCCACGGAACTTTAGCTGTACCGGCGAGGGCACCACGGAAGGCCTCTAAAACCTTGTATTCACTAAAATTCAGTGTATTTGATGATTCTATGCCCTAATCAATCGATTTCCATCGATACATCGCGCAGAATATGTATCCGAGATGTTCTTACAAATCGTTCGTTTCAGACAGTGAAACGGCCAAATATGTTGTAAAAACTGTTTCTCTCGCCTTCAAACGCTTAAAAAAGCTATTTCTAAGCGAAATACATGTGATTTGAGTGTTTTACAGTAACTTCCACGGAACTTTAGCTGCACCGGCGAGGGCATCACGGAGGGCCCCCAAAACCTTGTATTCACTAAAATTCAGTGTATCTTATGATTCTATGCCCTAATCAATCGATTTCCATCGATACATCACGCAGAATATGTATCCGAGATGTTCTTACAAATCGTTCGTTTCAGACCGTGTAACGGCCAAATATGATGTAAAAACTGTTTCTCTCGCCTTCAAACGCTTAAAAATGCTAATTCTAAGCGAAATACATGTGATTTGAGTGTTTTACAGTAACTTCCACGGAGCTTTAGCTGTACCGGCGAGGGCACCACGGAGGGCCCCCAAAACATTGTATTCACTAAAATTCAGTGTATTTGATGATTCTATGCCCTAATAAATCGATTTCCATCGATACATCGCGCAGAATATGTATCCGAGATGTTCTTACAAATCGTTCGTTTTAGACAGTGAAACGGCCAAATATGTTGTAAAAACTGTTTCTCTCGCCTTCAAACGCTTAAAAATGCTATTTCTAAGCGAAATACATGTGATTTGAGTGTTTTACAGAAACTTCCACGGAACTTTATCTGCACCGGCGAGGGCACCACGGAGGGCCCCCAAAACCTTGTATTCACTAAAATTCAGTGTATCTGATGATTCTATGCCCTAATCAATGGATTTCCATCGATACATCACGCAAAATATGTATCCGAGATGTTCTCACAAATCGTTCGTTTTAGACTGTGAAACGGCCAAATATAATGTAAAACCTGTTTCTCTCGCCTTCAAACGATTAAAAATGCTATTTCTAAGCAAAATACGTGTGTTTTGAGTGTTTTACAGTAACTTCCACGGAACTTTAGCTGCACCGGCGAGGGCACCACGGAGGGCCCCCAAAACCTTGTATTCACTAAAATTCAGTGTATCTTATGATTCTATGCCCTAATCAATCGTTTTCCATCGATACATCACGCAGAATATGTATCCGAGATGTTCTCATAAATCGTTCGTTTCAGACAGTGAAACGGCCAAATATGATGTAAAAACTGTTTCTCTCGCCTTCAAACGCTTAAAAATGCTATTTCTAAGTGAAATACATGTGATTTGAGTGTTTTACAGTAACTTCCACGGAACTTTAGCTGCACCGGCGAGGGCACCACGCAGGGTTCCCAAAACCTTGTATTCACTAAAATTCAGTGTATCTTATGATTCTATGCCCTAATCAATCGATTTCCATCGATACATCACGCAGAATATGTATCCGAGATGTTCTTACAAATCGTTCGTTTCAGACAGTGAAACGGCCAAATATGATGTAAAAACTGTTTCTCTCGCCTTCAAACGCTTAAAAATGCTAATTCTAAGCGAAATACATGTGATTTGAGTGTTTTACAGTAACTTCCACGGAACTTTAGCTGTACCGGCGAGGGCACCACGAAGGGCCCCCAAAACATTGTATTCACTAAAATTCAGTGTATTTGATGATTCTATGCCCTAATAAATCGATTTCCATCGATACATCGCGCAGAATATGTATCCGAGATGTTCTTACAAATCGTTCGTTTTAGACAGTGAAACGGCCAAATATGTTGTAAGAACTGTTTCTGTCGCCTTCAAACGCTTAAAAATGCTATTTCTAATCGAAATTCATGTGATTTGAGTGTTTTATAGTAACTTCCACGGAACTTTAGCTGTACCGGCGAGGGCACCACGGAAGGCCTCTAAAACCTTGTATTCACTAAAATTCAGTGTATTTGATGATTCTATGCCCTAATCAATCGATTTCCATCGATACATCGCGCAGAATATGTATCCGAGATGTTCTTACAAATCGTTCGTTTCAGACCGTGAAACGGCCAAATATGATGTAAAAACTGTTTCTCTCGCCTTCAAACGCTTAAAAAAGCTATTTCTAAGCGAAATACATGTGATTTGAGTGTTTTACAGTAACTTCCACGGAACTTTAGCTGCACCGGCGAAGGCACCACGGAAGGCCCCCAAAACCTTGTATTCACTAAAATTCAGTGTATCTGATGATTCTATGCCCTAATCAATCGATTTCCATCGATACATCAAGCAGAATATGTATCCGAGATGTTCTTACAAATCGTTCGTTTCAGATAGTGAAACGTCCAAATATGTTGTAAAAACTGTTTCTCTCGCCTTCAAACGCATAAAATGCTATTTCTAAGCGAAATACATGTGATTTGAGTGTATTACAGTAACTTCCACGGAACTTTAGCTGCACCGGCAAGGGCACCACGGAGGGCCCCAAAACCTTGTATTCACTAAAATTCAGTGTATCTGATGATTCTATGCCCTGATCAATCGATTTCCATCGATACATCACGCAGAATATGTATCCGAGATGTACTTACAAATCGTTCGTTTCAGACAGTGAAACGGCCAAATATGTTGTAAAAACTGTTTCTCTCGCCTTCAAACGGTTAAAAATGCTATTTCTAAGCGAAATACATGTGATTTGAGTGTATTACAGTAACTTCCACGGAACTTTATCTGCACCGGCGAGGGCACCACGGAGGGCCCCCAAAACCTTGTATTCACTAAAATTCAGTGTATCTGATGATTCTATGCCCTAATCAATGGATTTCCATCGATACATCGCGCAGAATATGTATCCGAGATGTTCTTACAAATCGTTCGTTTCAGACCGTGAAACGGCCAAATATGATGTAAAACCTGTTTCTCTCGCCTTCAAACGATTAAAAATGCTATTTCTAAGCAAAATACGTGTGTTTTGAGTGTTTTACAGTAACTTCCACGGAACTTTAGCTGCACCGGCGAGGGCACCACGGAGGGCCCCCAAAACCTTGTATTCACTAAAATTCAGTGTATCTTATGATTCTATGCCCTAATCAATCGTTTTCCATCGATACATCACGCAGAATATGTATCCGAGATGTTCTCATAAATCGTTCGTTTCAGACAGTGAAACGGCCAAATATGATGTAAAAACTGTTTCTCTCGCCTTCAAACGCTTAAAAATGCTATTTCTAAGTGAAATACATGTGATTTGAGTGTTTTACAGTAACTTCCACGGAACTTTAGCTGCACCGGCGAGGGCACCACGCAGGGTTCCCAAAACCTTGTATTCACTAAAATTCAGTGTATCTTATGATTCTATGCCCTAATCAATCGATTTCCATCGATACATCACGCAGAATATGTATCCGAGATGTTCTTACAAATCGTTCGTTTCAGACAGTGAAACGGCCAAATATGATGTAAAAACTGTTTCTCTCGCCTTCAAACGCTTAAAAATGCTAATTCTATGCGAAATACATGTGATTTCCATCGATACATCGCGCAGAATATGTATCCGAGATGTTCTTACAAATCGTTCGTTTCAGACCGTGAAACGGCCAAATATGATGTAAAAACTGTTTCTCTCGCCTTCAAACGCTTAAAAAAGCTATTTCTAAGCGAAATACATGTGATTTGAGTGTTTTACAGTAACTTCCACGGAACTTTAGCTGTACCGGCGAGGGCACCACGAAGGGCCCCCAAAACATTTTATTCACTAAAATTCAGTGTATTTGATGATTCTATGCCCTAATAAATCGATTTCCATCGATACATCGCGCAGAATATGTATCCGAGATGTTCTTACAAATCGTTCGTTTTAGACAGTGAAACGGCCAAATATGTTGTAAGAACTGTTTCTGTCGCCTTCAAACGCTTAAAAATGCTATTTCTAATCGAAATTCATGTGATTTGAGTGTTTTATAGTAACTTCCACGGAACTTTAGCTGTACCGGCGAGGGCACCACGGAAGGCCTCTAAAACCTTGTATTCACTAAAATTCAGTGTATTTGATGATTCTATGCCCTAATAAATCGATTTCCATCGATACATCGCGCAGAATATGTATCCGAGATGTTCTTACAAATCGTTCGTTTTAGACAGTGAAACGGCCAAATATGTTGTAAGAACTGTTTCTGTCGCCTTCAAACGCTTAAAAATGCTATTTCTAATCGAAATTCATGTGATTTGAGTGTTTTATAGTAACTTCCACGGAACTTTAGCTGTACCGGCGAGGGCACCACGGAAGGCCTCTAAAACCTTGTATTCACTAAAATTCAGTGTATTTGATGATTCTATGCCCTAATCAATCGATTTCCATCGATACATCGCGCAGAATATGTATCCGAGATGTTCTTACAAATCGTTCGTTTCAGACCGTGAAACGGCCAAATATGATGTAAAAACTGTTTCTCTCGCCTTCAAACGCTTAAAAAAGCTATTTCTAAGCGAAATACATGTGATTTGAGTGTTTTACAGTAACTTCCACGGAACTTTAGCTGCACCGGCGAAGGCACCACGGAAGGCCCCCAAAACCTTGTATTCACTAAAATTCAGTGTATCTGATGATTCTATGCCCTAATCAATCGATTTCCATCGATACATCAAGCAGAATATGTATCCGAGATGTTCTTACAAATCGTTCGTTTCAGATAGTGAAACGTCCAAATATGTTGTAAAAACTGTTTCTCTCGCCTTCAAACGCATAAAATGCTATTTCTAAGCGAAATACATGTGATTTGAGTGTATTACAGTAACTTCCACGGAACTTTAGCTGCACCGGCAAGGGCACCACGGAGGGCCCCAAAACCTTGTATTCACTAAAATTCAGTGTATCTGATGATTCTATGCCCTGATCAATCGATTTCCATCGATACATCACGCAGAATATGTATCCGAGATGTACTTACAAATCGTTCGTTTCAGACAGTGAAACGGCCAAATATGTTGTAAAAACTGTTTCTCTCGCCTTCAAACGGTTAAAAATGCTATTTCTAAGCGAAATTCATGTGATTTGAGTGTTTTACAGTAACTTCCACGGAACTTTAGCTGCACCGGCGAGGACACCACGGAGGGACCCCAAAACCTTGTATTCACTAAAATTCAGTGTATCTTATGATTCTATGCCCTAATAAATCGATTTCCATCGATACATCACGCAGAATATGTATCCGAGATGTTCTTACAAATCGTTCGTTTCAGACCGTGAAACGGCCAAATATGATGTAAAAACTGTTTCTCTCGCCTTCAAACGCTTAAAAATGCTATTTCTAAGCGAAAAACGTGTGATTTGAGTGTTTTACAGTAACTTCCACAGAACTTTAGCTGTACCGGCGAGGGCACCACGCAGGCCCCCAAAACCTTGTATTCACTAAAATTCAGTGTATCTGATGATTCTATGCCCTAATTAATCGATTTCCATCGATACATCACGCAGAATATGTATCCAAGATGTTCTTAGAAATCGTTCGTTTCAGACAGTGAAACGGCCAAATATGATGTAAAAACTGTTTCTCTCGCCTTCAAACGCTTAAAAATGCTATTTCCAAGCAAAATACATGTGATTTGAGAGTTTTACAGTAACTTCCACGGAACTTTAGCTGCACCGGCGAGGCCACCACGGATGGCCCCCAAAACCTTGTATTCACTAAAATTCAGTGTATCTTGTGATTCTATGCCCTAATCAATCGATTTCCATCGATACATCACGCAGAATATGTATCCGAGATGTTCTTACAAATCGTTCGTTTCAGACCGTGTAACGGCCAAATATGATGTAAAAACCGCTTCTCTCGCCTTCAAATGCTTAAAAATGCTATTTCTAAGCGAAATTCATGTGATTTGAGTGTTTTACAGTAACTTCCACGGAACTTTAGCTGTACCGGCGAGGGCACCACGGAGGGCCCCCAAAACCTTGTATTCACTAAAATTCAGTGTATTTGATGATTCTAAGCCCTAATCAATCGATTTCCATCGATACATCGCGCAGAATATGTATCCGAGATGTTCTTACAAATCGTTCGTTTCAGACAGTGAAACGGCCAAATATGTTGTAAAAACTGTTTCTCTCGCCTTCAAACGCTTAAAAATGCTATATCTAAGCGAAATACATGTGATTTGAGTGTTTTACAGTAACTTCCACGGAAATTTAGCTACACCGGCGAGGGCACCACGGACGGCCCCCAAAACCTTGTATTTACTAAAATTCAGTGTATCTGATGATTCTATGCCCTAATCAACCGATTTCCATCGATACATCACGCAGAATATGTATCCGAGATGTTCTTACAAACCGTTCGTTTCAGACAGTGAAACGGCCAAATATGATGTAAAAACTGTTTCTCTCGCCTTCAAACGCTTAAAATGCTATTTCTAAGCGAAATGCATGTGATTTGAGTGTTTTACAGTAACTTCCACGGAACTTTAGCTGTACCGGCGAGGGCACCACGGAGGGCCCCCAAAACCTTGTATTCACTAAAATGCAGTGTATTTGATGATTCTATGCCCTAATCAATCGATTTCCATCGATACATCGCGCAGAATATGTATCCGAGATGTTCTTACAAATCGTTCGTTTCAGACAGTGAAACGGCCAAATATGTTGTAAAAACTGTTTCTCTCGCCTTCAAACGCTTAAAAATGCTATTTTTAAGCGAAATACATGTGATTTTAGTGTTTTACAGTAACTTCCACGGAACTTTAGCTGTACCGGCGAGGGCACCACGGAGGGCCCCCAAAACCTTGTATTCACTAAAATTCAGTGTATCTGATGATTCTATGCCCTAATCATTCGATTTCCATCTATACATCACGCAGAATATGTATCCGAGATGTTCTTACAAATCGTTCGTTTCAGACAGTGAAACGGTCAAATATGTTGTAAAAACTGTTTCTCTCGCCTTCAAACGCTTAAAAATGCTATTTCTAAGCGAAATACATGTGATTTGAGTGTGTTACAGTAACTTCCACGGAAATTTAGCTGCACCGGCGGGGGCACCACTGAGGGCCCCCAAAACCTTGTATTCACAAAAATTTAGTGTATCTGATGATTCTATGCCATAATCAATCGATTTCCATCGATACATCGCGCAGAATATGTATCCGAGATGTTCTTACAAATCGTTCGTTTCAGACAGTGAAACGGCCAAATATGTTGCAAAAACTGTTTCTCTCGCCTTCAAACGCTTAAAAATGCTATTTCTAAGCGAAATTCATGTGATTTGAGTGTGTTACAGTAACTTCCACGGAACTTTACCTGCACCGGCGAGGGCACCACGGAGGGCCCCCAAAACCTTGTATGCACTAAAATTCAGTGTATCTTATGATTCTATGCTCTAATCAATCGATTTCCATCGATACATCACGCAGAATATGTATCCGAGGTTTTCTTACAAATCGTTCGTTTCAGACAGTGAAACGGCCAAATATGATGTAAAAACTGTTTCTCTCGCCTTCAAACGCTTAAAAATGCTATTTCTAAGCGAAAGACATGTGATTTGAGTGTTTTACAGTAACTTCCACGGAACTTTAGCTGCACCGGCGAGGGCATCACGGAGGGCCCCCAAAACCTTGTATTCACTAAAATTCAGTGTATCTTATGATTCTATGCCCTAATCAATCGATTTCCATCGATACATCACGCAGAATATGTATCCGAGATGTTCTTACAAATCGTTCGTTTCAGACAGTGAAACGGCCAAATATGATGTAAAAACTGTTTCTCTCGCCTTCAAACGCTTAAAAATGCTAATTCTAAGCGAAATACATGTGATTTGAGTGTTTTACAGTAACTTCCACGGAACTTTAGCTGTACCGGCGAGGGCACCACGGAGGGCCCCCAAAACATTGTATTCACTAAAATTCAGTGTATTTGATGATTCTATGCCCTAATAAATCGATTTCCATCGATACATCGCGCAGAATATGTATCCGAGATGTTCTTACAAATCGTTCGTTTTAGACAGTGAAACGGCCAATTATGTTATAAAAACTGTTTCTCTCGCCTTCAAACGCTTAAAAATGCTATTTCTAAGCGAAATACATGTGATTTGAGTGTTTTACAGTAACTTCCACGGAACTTTATCTGCACCGGCGAGGGCACCACGGAGGGCCACCAAAACCTTGTATTCACTAAAATTCAGTGTATCTGATGATTCTATGCCCTAATCAATGGATTTCCATCGATACATCACGCAAAATATGTATCCGAGATGTTCTCACAAATCGTTCGTTTTAGACTGTGAAACGGCCAAATATGATGTAAAACCTGTTTCTCTCGCCTTCAATCGATTAAAAATGCTATTTCTAAGCAAAATACGTGTGTTTTGAGTGTTTTACAGTAACTTCCACGGAACTTTAGCTGCACCGGCGAGGGCACCACGGAGGGTCCCCAAAACCTTGTATTCACTAAAATTCAGTGTATCTGATAATTCTATGCCCTAATCAATCGATTTCCATCGATACATCACGCAGAATATGTATCCGAGATGTTCTCATAAATCGTTCGTTTCAGACAGTGAAACGGCCAAATATGATGTAAAAACTGTTTCTCTCGCCTTCAAACGCTTAAAAATGCTATTTCTAAGTGAAATACATGTGATTTGAGTGTTTTACAGTAACTTCCACGGAACTTTAGCTGCACCGGCGAGGGCACCACGCAGGGTTCCCAAAACCTTGTATTCACTAAAATTCAGTGTATCTGATAAATCTATGCCCTAATCAATCGATTTCCATCGATACATCACGCAGAATATGTATCCGAGATGTTCTCACAAATCGTTCGTTTCAGACAGTAAAACGGCCAAATATGATGTAAAAACTGTTTCTCTCGCCTTTAAACGCTTAAAAATGCTATTTCTAAGCGAAATACATGTGATTTGAGTGTTTTACAGTAACTTCCACGGAACTTTAGCTGCACCGGCGAGGGCACCACGCAGGGCCCCCAAAACCTTGTATTCACTAAAATTCAGTGTATCTGATAATTCTATGCCCTAATCAATCGATATCCATCGATATATCACGCAGAACATTTATCCGAGATGTTCTCACAAATCGTTCGTTTTAGACAGTGAAACGGCCAAATATGATGTAAAAACTTTTTCTCTCGCCTTCAAACGCTTAAAAATGCTATTTCTAAGCGAAATACGTGTAATTTGAGTGTTTTACAGTAAGTTCCACAGAACTTAAGCTATACCTGCGAGGGCACCACGCAGGGCCCCCAAAACCTTGTATTCACTAAAATTCAGTGTATCTGATGATTCTATGCCGTAATCAATCGATTTCCATCGATACATCACGCAGAATATGTATCCGAGATGTTCTTACAAATCGTTCGTTTCAGACAGTGAAACGGCCAAATATGATGTAAAAACTGTTTCTCTCGCCTTCAAACGCTTAAAAATGCTATTTCTAAGCGAAATACATGTGATTTGAGTGTTTTACAGTAACTTCCACGGAACTTTAGCTGCACCGGTGAGGGCACCACGGAGGGCCCCCAAAACCTTGTATTCACTAAAATTCAGTGTATCTGATGATTCTATGCCCTAATCAATCGATTTCCATCGATACATCACGCAGAATATGTATCCGAGATGTTCTTACAAATCGTTCGTTACAGACCGTGTAACGGCCAAATATGATGTAAAAACTGTTTCTCTCGCCTTCCAACGCTTAAAAATGCTATTTCTAAGCGAAATTCATGTGATTTGAGTGTTTTACAGTAACTTCCACGGAACCTTAGCTGCACCTGCGAGGACACCACGGAGGGCTCCCAAAACCTTGTATTCACTAAAATTCAGTATATCTTATGATTCTATGCCCTAATCAATCGATTTCCATCGATACATCACGCAGAATATGTATCCGAGTTGTTCTTACAAATCGTTCGTTTCAGACAGTGAAAATGCCAAATATGATGTAAAAACTGTTTCTCTCGCCTTCAAACGCTTAAAAATGCTATTTCTAAGCGAAATACATGTGATTTGAGTGTTTTACAGTAACTTCCACGGAACTTTAGCTGTACCGGCGAGGGCACCACGCAGGGCCCCCAAAACCTTGTATTCACTAAAATTCAGTGTATCTGATGATTCTATGCCCTAATCATTCGATTTCCATCTATACATCACGCAGAATATGTATCCGAGATGTTCTTACAAATCGTTCGTTTCAGACAGTGAAACGGCCAAATATGATGTAAAAACTGTTTCTCTCGCCTTCAAACGCTTAAAAATGCTATTTCTAAGCGAAATACATGTGATTTGGGTGCTTTACAGTAACTTCCACGGAACTTTAGCTGCACCGGCGAGGGCACCACGGAGGGCCCCCAAAACCTTGTATTCACTAAAATTCAGTGTATCTTATGATTCTATGCCCTAATCAATCGATTTCCATTGATACATCACGCAGAATATGTATCCGAGATGTTCTTACAAATCGTTCGTTTCAGACCGTGTAACGGCCAAATATGATGTAAAAACTGTATCTCTCGCCTTCAAACGCTTAAAAATGCTATTTCTAAGCGAAATTCATGTGATTTGAGTGTTTTACAGTAACTTCCACGGAACTTTAGCTGTACCGCGAGGGCACCACGGAGGGCCCCAAATCCTTGTATTCACTAAAATTCAGTGTATTTGATGATTCTATGCCCTAATCAATCGATTTCCATCGTTACATCACGCAGAATATGTATCCGAGATGTTCTTACAAATCGTTCGTTTCAGACAGTGAAACGGCCAAATATGTTGTAAAAACTGTTTCTCTCGCCTTCACACCCTTAAAAATGCTATTTCTAAGCGAAATTCATGTGATTTGAGTGTTTTACAGTAACTTCCACGGAACTTTAGCTGCACCGGCGAGGATACCACGGAGGGCCCCCAAAACCTTGTATTCACTAAAATTCAGTGTATCTGATGATTCTATGCCGTAATCAATCGATTTCCATCGATACATCACGCAGAATATGTATCCGAGATGTTCTTACAAATCGTTCGTTTCAGACAGTGAAACGGCCAAATATGTTGTAAAAACTGTTTCTCTCGCCTTCAAACGCTTAAAAATGCTATTTCTAAGCGAAATTCATGTGATTTGAGTGTTTTACAGTAACTTCCACGGAACTTTAGCTGCACCGGCGAGGACACCACGGAGGGCCCCCAAAACCTTGTATTGACTAAAATTCAGTGTATCTTATGATTCTATGCCCTAATCAATCGATTTCCATCGATACATCACGCAGAATATGTATCCGAGATGTTCTCATAAATCGTTCGTTTCAGACAGTGAAACGGCCAAATATGATGTAAAAACTGTTTCTCTCGCCTTCAAACGCTTAAAAATGCTATTTCTAAGTGAAATACATGTGATTTGAGTGTTTTACAGTAACTTCCACGGAACTTTAGCTGCACCGGCGAGGGCACCACGCAGGGTTCCCAAAACCTTGTATTCACTAAAATTCAGTGTATCTGATAAATCTATGCCCTAATCAATCGATTTCCATCGATACATCACGCAGAATATGTATCCGAGATGTTCTCACAAATCGTTCGTTTCAGACAGTGAAACGGCCAAATATGATGTAAAAACTGTTTCTCTCGCCTTTAAACGCTTAAAAATGCTATTTCTAAGCGAAATACTTGTGATTTGAGTGTTTTACAGTAACTTCCACGGAACTTTAGCTGCACCGGCGAGGGCACCACGCAGGGCCCCTAAAACCTTGTATTCACTAAAATTTAGTATATCTTATGATTATATGCCCTAATCAATCGAATTCCATCGATACATCACGCAGAATATGTATCCGAGATGTTCTTACAAATAGTTCGTTTCAGACAGTGAAACGGCCAATATGTTGTCAAAACTGTTTCTCTCGCCTTCAAACGCTTAAAAATTCTATTACTAAGCGAAATACATGTGATTTGAGTGTTTTACAGTAACTTCCACGGAACTTTAGCTGCACCGGCGAGGACACCACGGAGGGCCCCCAAAACTTTGTATTCACTAATATTCAGTGTATCTTATGATTCTATGCCCTAATCAATCGATTTCCATCGATACATCACGCAGAATATGTATCCGAGATGTTCTTACAAATCGTTCGTTTCAGACCGTGAAACGGCCAAATATGATGTAAAAACTGTTTCTCTCGCCTTCAAACGCTTAAAAATGCTATTTCTAAGCGAAATACGTGTGATTTGAGTGTTTTACAGTAACTTCCACAGAACTTTAGCTGTACCGGCGAGGGCACCACGCAGGGCCCCCAAAACCTTGTATTCACTAAAATTCAGTGTATCTCATGATTCTATGCCCTAATCAATCGATTTCCATCGATACATCACGCAGAATATGAATCCGAGATGTTCTTACAAATCGTTCGTTTCAGACAGTGAAACGGCCAAATATGATGTAAAAACTGTTTCTCTCGCCTTCAAACGCTTAAAAATGCTATTTCTAAGCGAAATTCATGTGATTTGAGTGTTTTACAGTAACTTCCACGGAACCTTAGCTGCACCGGCGAGGACACCACGGAGGGCTCCCAAAACCTTATATTCACTAAAATTCAGTATATCTTATGATTCTATGCCCAAATCAATCGATTTCCATCGATACATCACGCAGAATATGTATCCGAGTTGTTCTTACAAATCGTTCGTTTCAGACAGTGAAACGGCCAAATATGATGTAAAAACTGTTTCTCTCGCCTTCAAACGCTTAAAAATGCTATTTCTAAGCGAAATACATGTGATTTGAGTGTTTTACAGTAACTTCCACGGAACTTTAGCTGTACCGGCGAGGGCACCACGGAGGGCCCCCAAAACATTGTATTCACTAAAATTCAGTGTAAATATAATGTAAAAACTGTTTCCCTCGCCTTCAAACGCTTAAAAATGCTATTTCTAAGCGAAATACATGTGATTTGAGTGTTTTACAGTAACTTCCACGGAACTTTAGCTGCACCGGGGAGGGCACCACGGAGGGCCCCCAAAACCTTGTATTCACTAAAATTCAGTGTATCTGATGATTCTATGCCCTAATCAATCGATTTCCATCGATACATCACGCAGAATATGTATCCGAGATGTTCTTACAAATCGTTCGTTACAGACCGTGTAACGGCCAAATATGATGTAAAAACTGTTTCTCTTGCCTTCCAACGCTTAAAAATGCTATTTCTAAGCGAAATTCATGTGATTTGAGTGTTTTACAGTAACTTCCACGGAACCTTAGCTGCACCGGCGAGGACACCACGGAGGGCTCCCAAAACCTTGTATTCACTAGAATTCAGTATATCTTATGATTCTATGCCCTAATCAATCGATTTCCATCGATACATCACGCAGAATATGTATCCGAGATGTTCTTACAAATCGTTCGTTTCAGACAGTGAAACGGCCAAATATGATGTAAAAACTGTTTCTCTCGCTTTCAAACGCTTAAAAATGCTATTTCTAAGCGAAATACATGTGATTTGGGTGCTTTACAGTAACTTCCACGGAATTTTAACTGCACCGGCGAGGCCACCACGGAGGGCCCCAAAACCTTGTATTCACTAAAATTCAGTGTATCTTATGATTCTATGCCCTAATCAATCGATTTCCATCGATACATCACGCAGAATATGTATCCGAGATGTTCTTACAAATCGTTCGTTTCAGACAGTGAAACGGCCAAATATGTTGTAAAAACTGTTTCTCTCGCCTTCAAACGCTTAAAAATGCTATATCTAAGCGAAATACATGTGATTTGAGTGTTTTACAGTAACTTCCACGGAACTTTAGCTGCACCGGCGAGGGCACCACGGAGGGCCCCCAAAACCTTGTATTCACTAAAATTCAGTGTATCTGATGATTCTGTGCCGTAATCAACCGATTTCCATCGATACATCACGCAGAATATGTATCCGAGATGTTCTTACAAATCGTTCGTTTCAGACAGTGAAACGTCCAAATATGTTGTAAAAACTGTTTCTCTCGCCTTCAAACGCTTAAAAATGCTATTTCTAAGCGAAATTCATGTGATTTGAGTGTTTTACAGTAAATTCCACGGAACTTTATCTGCACCGGCGAGGACACCACGGAGGGCCCCAAAACCTTGTATTAACTAAAATTCAGTGTATTTTATGATTCTATGCCCTAATCAATCGATTTCCATCGATACATCACGCAGAATATGTATCCGAGATGTTCTCACAAATCGTTCGTTTCAGACATTGAAACGGTAAAATATGATGTAAAAACTGTTTCTCTCGCCTTCAAACGCTTAAAAATGCTATTTCTAAGCGAAATACATGTGATTTGAGTGTTTTACAGTAACTTCCACGGAACTTTAGCTGTACCGGCGAGGGCAACACGGAGGGCCCCCAAAACCTTGTATTCACTAAAATTCAGTGTATTTGATGATTCTATGCCCTAATCAATCGATTTCCAACGATACATCGCGCAGAATATGTATCCGAGATTTTTTTACAAATCGTTCGTTTCAGACAGTGAAACGGCCAAATATGTTGTAAAAACTGTTTCTCTCGCCTTCAAACGCTTAAAAATGCTATTTCTAAGCGAAATTCATGTGATTTGAGTGTTTTACAGTAACTTCCACGGATCTTTAGCTGCACCGGCGAGGGCACCACGGAGGGCCCCCAAAACCTTGTATTCACTAAAATTCAGTGTATCTGATGATTCTATGCCCTAATCAACCGATTTCCATCGATACATCACGCAGAATATGTATCCGAGATGTTCTTACAAATCGTTTGTTTCAGACAGTGAAACGGCCAAATATGATGTAAAAACTGTTTCTCTCGCCTTCAAACGCTTAAAAATGCTATTTCTAAGCGAAATGCATGTGATTTGAGTGTTTTACAGTAACTTCCACGGAACTTTAGCTGTACCGGCGAGGGCACCACGGAGGGCCCCCAAAACTTTGTATTCACTAAAATTCAGTGTATTTGATGATTCTATGCCCTAATCAATCGATTTCCATCGATACATCGCGCAGAATATGTATCCGAGATGTTCTTACAAATCGTTCGTTTCAGACAGTGAAACGGCCAAATATGTTGTAAAAACTGTTTCTCTCGCCTTCAAACGCTTAAAAATGCTATTTCTAAGCGAAATTCATGTGATTTGAGTGTTTTACAGTAATTTCCACGGAACTTTAGCTGCACCGGCAAAGGCACCACGGAGGGCCCCAAAACCTTGTATTCACTAAAATTCAGTGTATCTGATTAATCTATGCCCTGATCAATCGATTTCCATCGATAAATCACGCAGAATATGTATCCGAGATGTACTTACAAATCGTTCGTTTCAGACAGTGAAACGGCCAAATATGTTGTAAAAACTGTTTCTCTCGCTTTCAAACGCTTAAAAATGCTATTTCTAAGCGAAATACATGTGATTTGGGTGCTTTACAGTAACTTCCACGGAACTTTAGCTGCACCGGCGAGGGCACCACGCAGGGCCCCCCAAAACCTTGTATTCACTAAAATTCAGTGCATCTGATAATTCTATGCCCTAATCAATCGATTTCCATCGATACATCACGCAGAATATTTATCCGAGATGTTCTCACAAATCGTTCGTTTCAGACAATGAAACGGCCAAATATGTTGTAAAAACTGTTTCTCTCGCCTTCAAACGCTTAAAAATGCTATTTCTAAGCGAAATTCATGTGATTTGAGTGTTTTACAGTAACTTCCACGGAACTTTAGCTGCACCGGCGAGGACACCAAGGAGGGACCCCAAAACCTTGTATTCACTAAAATTCAGTGTATCTTATGATTCTATGCCCTAATCAATCGATTTCCATCGATTCATCACGCAGAATATGTATCCGAGATTTTCTCACAAATCGTTCGTTTCAGACAGTGAAACGGTAAAATATGATGTAAAAACTGTTTCTCTCTCGCCTTCAAACGCTTAAAAATGCTATTTCTAAGAGAAAAACGTGTGATTTGAGTGTTTTACAGTAACTTCCACGGAACTTTTAGCTGCACCGGCGAGGCCACCACGGAGGGCCCCCAAAACCTTGTATTCACTAAAATTCAGTGTATCTTATGATTCTATGCCCTAAATCAATCGATTTCCATCGATACATCACGCAGAATATGTATCCGAGATGTTCTTACAAATCGTTCGTTTCAGACCGTGTAACGGTCAAATATGATGTAAAAACTGCTTCTCTCGCCTTCAAACGCTTAAAAATGCTATTTCTAACAGAAATTCATGTGATTTGAGTGTTTTACAGTAACTTCCATGGAACTTTAGCTGCACCGGCGAGGGCACCACGAAGGGCTCCCAAAACCTTGTATTCACTAAAATTCAGTGTATCTTATGATTCTATGCCCTAATCAATCGATTTCCATCGATACATCACGGAGAATATGTATCCGAGATGTACTTACAAATCGTTCGTTTCAGACAGTGAAACGGCCAAATATGTTGTAAAAACTGTTTCTCTCGCCTTCAAACGCTTAAAAATGCTATTTCTAAGCGAAATTCATGTGATTTGAGTGTTTTACAGTAACTTCCACGGATCTTTAGCTGCACCGGCGAGGGCACCACGGAGGGCCCCCAAAACCTTGTATTCACTAAAATTCAGTGTATCTGATGATTCTATGCCCTAATCAATCGATTTCCATCGATACATCGCGCAGAATATGTATCCGAGATGTTCTTACAAATCGTTCGTTTCAGACAGTGAAACGGCCAAATATGTTGTAAAAACTGTTTCTCTCGCCTTCAAACGCTTAAAAATGCTATTTCTAAGCGAAATTCATGTGATTTGAGTGTTTTACAGTAATTTCCACGGAACTTTAGCTGCACCGGCAAAGGCACCACGGAGGGCCCCAAAACCTTGTATTCACTAAAATTCAGTGTATCTGATTAATCTATGCCCTGATCAATCGATTTCCATCGATAAATCACGCAGAATATGTATCCGAGATGTACTTACAAATCGTTCGTTTCAGACAGTGAAACGGCCAAATATGTTGTAAAAACTGTTTCTCTCGCCTTCAAACGCTTAAAAATGCTATTTCTAAGCGAAATTCATGTGATTTGAGTGTTTTACAGTAACTTCCACGGATCTTTAGCTGCACCGGCGAGGGCACCACGGAGGGCCCCCAAAACCTTGTATTCACTAAAATTCAGTGTATCTGATGATTCTATGCCCTAATTAACCGATTTCCATCGATACATCACGCAGAATATGTATCCGAGATGTTCTTACAAATCGTTTGTTTCAGACAGTGAAACGGCCAAATATGATGTAAAAACTGTTTCTCTCGCCTTCAAACGCTTAAAAATGCTATTTCTAAGCGAAATGCATGTGATTTGAGTGTTTTACAGTAACTTCCACGGAACTTTAGCTGTACCGGCGAGGGCACCACGGAGGGCCCCCAAAACTTTGTATTCACTAAAATTCAGTGTATTTGATGATTCTATGCCCTAATCAATCGATTTCCATCGATACATCGCGCAGAATATGTATCCGAGATGTTCTTACAAATCGTTCGTTTCAGACAGTGAAACGGCCAAATATGTTGTAAAAACTGTTTCTCTCGCCTTCAAACGCTTAAAAATGCTATTTCTAAGCGAAATTCATGTGATTTGAGTGTTTTACAGTAATTTCCACGGAACTTTAGCTGCACCGGCAAAGGCACCACGGAGGGCCCCAAAACCTTGTATTCACTAAAATTCAGTGTATCTGATTAATCTATGCCCTGATCAATCGATTTCCATCGATAAATCACGCAGAATATGTATCCGAGATGTACTTACAAATCGTTCGTTTCAGACAGTGAAACGGCCAAATATGTTGTAAAAACTGTTTCTCTCGCTTTCAAACGCTTAAAAATGCTATTTCTAAGCGAAATACATGTGATTTGGGTGCTTTACAGTAACTTCCACGGAACTTTAGCTGCACCGGCGAGGGCACCACGCAGGGCCCCCAAAACCTTGTATTCACTAAAATTCAGTGCATCTGATAATTCTATGCCCTAATCAATCGATTTCCATCGATACATCACGCAGAATATTTATCCGAGATGTTCTCACAAATCGTTCGTTTCAGACAATGAAACGGCCAAATATGTTGTAAAAACTGTTTCTCTCGCCTTCAAACGCTTAAAAATGCTATTTCTAAGCGAAATTCATGTGATTTGAGTGTTTTACAGTAACTTCCACGGAACTTTAGCTGCACCGGCGAGGACACCAAGGAGGGACCCCAAAACCTTGTATTCACTAAAATTCAGTGTATCTTATGATTCTATGCCCTAATCAATCGATTTCCATCGATTCATCACGCAGAATATGTATCCGAGATTTTCTCACAAATCGTTCGTTTCAGACAGTGAAACGGTAAAATATGATGTAAAAACTGTTTCTCTCGCCTTCAAACGCTTAAAAATGCTATTTCTAAGAGAAAAACGTGTGATTTGAGTGTTTTACAGTAACTTCCACGGAACTTTAGCTGCACCGGCGAGGCCACCACGGAGGGCCCCCAAAACCTTGTATTCACTAAAATTCAGTGTATCTTATGATTCTATGCCCTAATCAATCGATTTCCATCGATACATCACGCAGAATATGTATCCGAGATGTTCTTACAAATCGTTCGTTTCAGACCGTGTAACGGTCAAATATGATGTAAAAACTGCTTCTCTCGCCTTCAAACGCTTAAAAATGCTATTTCTAACAGAAATTCATGTGATTTGAGTGTTTTACAGTAACTTCCATGGAACTTTAGCTGCACCGGCGAGGGCACCACGAAGGGCTCCCAAAACCTTGTATTCACTAAAATTCAGTGTATCTTATGATTCTATGCCCTAATCAATCGATTTCCATCGATACATCACGGAGAATATGTATCCGAGATGTTCTTACAAATCGTTCGTTTCAGACCGTGAAACGGCCAAATATGATGTAAAAACTGTTTCTCTCGCCTTCAAACGCTTAAAAATGCTATTTCTAAGCAAAATACATGTGATTTGAGTGTTTTACAGTAACTTCCACGCAACTTTAGCTGCACCGGCGAGGGCACCACGCAGGGACCCTAAAACCTTGTATTCACTGAAATTCAGTGTATCTGATGATTCTATGCCCTAATCAATCGATTTCCATCGATACATCACGCAGAATATGTATCCGAGGTGTTCTTACAAATCGTTCGTTTCAGACAGTGAAACGGCCAAATATGTTGTAAAAACTGTTTCTCTCGCCTTCAAACGCTTAAAAATGCTATTTCTAAGCGAAATTCATGTAATTGAGTGTTTTACAGTAACTTCCACGGAACTTTAGCTGCACCGGCGAGGGCACCACGGAGGGCCCCCAAAACCTTGTATTCACTAAAATTCAGTGTATCTTATGATTCTATGCCCTAATCAATCGATTTCCATCGATACATCACGCAGAATATGTATCCGAGATGTTCTTACAAATCGTTCGTTTCAGACCGTGTAACGGTCAAATATGATGTAAAAACTGTTTCTCTCACCTTCGAACGCTTAAAAATGCTATTTCTAAGCGAAATTCATGTGATTTGAGTGTTTTACAGTAACTTCCACGGAACTTTAGCTGCACCGGCGAGGACACCACGGAGGGCTCCCAAAACCTTGTATTCACTAAAATTCAGTGTATCTTATGATTCTATGCCCTAATCAATCGATTTCCATCGATACATCACGCAGAATATGTATCCGAGATGTTCTTACAAATCGTTCGTTTCAGACCGTGAAACGGCCAAATATGATGTAAAAACTGTTTCTCTCGCCTTCAAACGCTTAAAAATGCTATTTCTAAGCGAAATACATGTGATTTGAGTGTTTTACAGTAACTTCCACGGAACTTTATCTGTACCGGCGAGGGCACCACGCAGGGCCCCCAAAACCTTGTATTCACTAAAATTCAGTGTATCTGATGATCCTATGCCCTAATCAATCGATTTCCATCGATACATCACGCAGAATATGTATCCGAGATGTTCTCACAAATCGTTCGTTTCAGACAGTGAAACGGCCAAATATGATGTAAAAACTGTTTCTCTCACCTTCAAACGCTTAAAAATGCTATTTCTAAGCGAAATACATGTGATTTGAGTGTTTTACAGTAACTTCCACGGAACTTTAGCTGCACCGGCGAGGACACCACGAAGGGCTCCCAAAACCTTGTATTCACTAAAATTCAGTGTATCTTATGATTCTATGCCCTAATCAATCGATTTCCATCGATACATCACGGAGAATATGTATCCGAGATGTTCTTACAAATCGTTCGTTTCAGACCGTGAAACGGCCAAATATGATGTAAAAACTGTTTCTCTCGCCTTCAAACGCTTAAAAATGCTATTTCTAAGCGAAATACATGTGATTTGAGTGTTTTACAGTAACTTCCACGCAACTTTAGCTGCACCGGCGAGGGCACCACGCAGGGACCCTAAAACCTTGTATTCACTGAAATTCAGTGTATCTGATGATTCTATGCCCTAATCAATCGATTTCCATCGATACATCACGCAGAATATGTATCCGAGGTGTTCTTACAAATCGTTCGTTTCAGACAGTGAAACGGCCAAATATGTTGTAAAAACTGTTTCTCTCGCCTTCAAACGCTTAAAAATGCTATTTCTAAGCGAAATTCATGTAATTGAGTGTTTTACAGTAACTTCCACGGAACTTTAGCTGCACCGGCGAGGGCACCACGGAGGGCCCCCAAAAACTTGTATTCACTAAAATTCAGTGTATCTTATGATACTATGACCTAATCAATCGATTTCCATCGATACATCACGCAGAATATGTATCCGAGATGTTCTTACAAATCGTTCGTTTCAGACCGTGTAACGGCCAAATATGATGTAAAAACTGTTTCTCTCACCTTCGAACGCTTAAAAATGCTATTTCTAAGCGAAATTCATGTGATTTGAGTGTTTTACAGTAACTTCCACGGAACTTTAGCTGCACCGGCGAGGACACCACGGAGGGCTCCCAAAACCTTGTATTCACTAAAATTCAGTGTATCTTATGATTCTATGCCCTAATCAATCGATTTCCATCGATACATCACGCAGAATATGTATCCGAGATGTTCTTACAAATCGTTCGTTTCAGACCGTGAAACGGCCAAATATGATGTAAAAACTGTTTCTCTCGCCTTCAAACGCTTAAAAATGCTATTTCTAAGCGAAATACATGTGATTTGAGTGTTTTACAGTAACTTCCACGGAACTTTATCTGTACCGGCGAGGGCACCACGCAGGGCCCCCAAAACCTTGTATTCACTAAAATTCAGTGTATCTGATGATCCTATGCCCTAATCAATCGATTTCCATCGATACATCACGCAGAATATGTATCCGAGATGTTCTTACAAATCGTTCGTTTCAGACAGTGAAACGGCCAAATATGATGTAAAAACTGTTTCTCTCGCCTTCAAACGCTTAAAAATGCTATTTCTAAGCGAAATACATGTGATTTGAGTGTTTTACAGTAACTTCCACGGAACTTTAGCTGCACCGGCGAGGACACCACGGAGGGCCCCCAAAACCTTGTATTCACTAAAATTCAGTGTATCTTATGATTCTATGCCCTAAACAATCGATTTCCATCGATACATCACGCAGAATATGTATCCGAGATGTTCTTACAAATCGTTCGTTTCAGACCGTGAAACGGCCAAATATGATGTAAAAACTGTTTCTCTCGCCTTCAAACGCTTAAAAATGCTATTTCTAAGAGAAATACGCGTGATTTGAGTGTTTTACAGTAAGTTCCACAAAACTTAAGCTATACCGGCGAGGGCACCACGCAGGGCCCCCAAAACCTTGTATTCACTAAAATTCAGTGTATCTGATGATTCTATGCCCTAATCAATCGATTTCAATCGATACATCACGCAGAATATGTATCCGAGATGTTCTTACAAATCGATCGTTTCAGACAGTGAAACGGCCAAATATGTTGTCAAAACTGTTTCTCTCGCCTTCAAACGCTTAAAAATGCTATTTCTAAGCGAAATACATGTGATTTGAGTGTTTTACAGTAACTTCCACGGAACTTTAGTTGTACCGGCGAGGGCACCACGCAGGGCCCCCAAAACCTTGTATTCACTAAAATTTTGTATATCTTATGATTCTATGCCCTAATCAATCGATTTCCATCGATACATCACGCAGAATATGTATCCGAGATGTTCTTACAAATCGTTCATTTCAGACAGTGAAACAGCCAAATATATTGTAAAAACAGTTTCTCTCGCCTTCAAACGCTTAAAAATGATATTTCTAAGCGAAATTCATGTGATTTGAGTGTTTTACAGTAACTTCCACGGAACCTTAGCTGCACCGGCGAGGACACCACGGAGGGCTCCCAAAACCTTGTATTCCCTAAATTCAGTATATCTTATGATTCTATGCTCTAATCAATCGATTTCCATCGATACATCACGCAGAATATGTATCCGAGTTGTTCTTACAAATCGTTCGTTTCAGACAGTGAAACTGCCAAATATGATGTAAAAACTGTTTCTCTCGCATTCAAACGCTTAAAAATGCTATTTCTAAGCGAAATACATGTGATTTGAGTGTTTTACAGTAACTTCCACAGAACTTTAGCTGTACCGGCGAGGGCACCACGCAGGGCCCCCAAAACTTTGTATTCACTAAAATTCAGTGTATCTGATGATTCTATGCCCTAATCATTCGATTTCCATCTATACATCACGCAGAATATGTATCCGAGATGTTCTTACAAATCGTTCATTTCAGACAGTGAAACAGCCAAATATATTGTAAAAACTGTTTCTCTCGCCTTCAAACGCTTAAAAATTCTAATTCTAAGCGAAATTCATGTGATTTGAGTGTTTTACAGTAACTTCCACGGACCTTTAGCTGCACCGGCGAGGACACCACGGAGGGCCCCCAAAACCTTGTATTCACTAATATTCAGTGTATCTTATGATTCTATGCCCTAATCAATCGATTTCCATCGATACATCACGCAGAATATGTATCCGAGATGTTCTTACAAATCGTTCGTTTCAGACCGTAAAACGGCCAAATATGATGTAAAAACTGTTTCTCTCGCCTTCAAACGCTTAAAAATGCTATTTCTAAGCGAAATACGTGTGATTTGAGTGTTTTTACAGTAACTTCCACGGAACTTTAGCTGTACCGACGAGGGCACCACGCAGGGCCCCCAAAACCTTGTGTTCACTAAAATTCAGTGTATCTGATGATTCTATGCCCTAATCAATCGATTTCCATCGATACATCACGCAGAATATGTATCCGAGATGTTCTTACAAATCGTTCGTTTCAGACAGTGAAACGGCCAAATATGATGTATAAACTGTTTCTCTCGCCTTCAAACGCTTAAAAATGCTATTTCTAAGCGAAATACATGTGATTTGAGTGTTTTACAGTAACTTCCACGGAACTTTAGCTGCACCGGCGAGGGCACCACGGAGGGCCCCCAAAACCCTGTATTCACTAAAATTCAGTGTATCTTATGATTCTATGCCCTAATCAATCGATTTCCAATGATACATCACGCAGAATATGTATCCGAGATGTTCTTACAAATCGTTCGTTACAGACCGTAAAATGGCCAAATATGATATAAAAACTGTTTCTCTCGCCTTCCAACGCTTAAAAATGCTATTTCTAAGCGAAATTCATGTGATTTGAGTGTTTTACAGTAACTTCCACGGAACCTTAGCTGCACCGGCGAGGACATCACGGAGGGCACCCAAAACCTTGTATTCACTAAAATTCAGTATATCTTATGATTCTATGCCCTAATCAATCGATATCCATCGATACATCACGCAGAATATGTATCCGAGTTGTTCTTACAAATCTTTCGTTTCAGACAGAGAAACGGCCAAATATGATGTAAAAACTGTTTCTCTCGCCTTCAAACGCTTAAAAATGCTATTTCTAAGCGAAATACATGTGATTTGAGTGTTTTACAGTAACTTCCACGGAACTTTAGCTGTACCGGCGAGGGCACCACGGAGGGCCCCCAAAACATTGTATTCACTAAAATTCAGTGTATTTGATGATTCTATGCCCTAATCAATCGATTTCCATCGATACATCGCGCAGAATATGTATCCGAGATGTTCTTACAAATCGTTCGTTTCAGACAGTGAAACGGCCAAATATGATGTAAAAAACTGTTTCTCTCGCCTTCAAACGCTTAAAAATGCTATTTCTAAGCGAAATACATGTGATTTGAGTGTTTTACAGTAACTTCCACGGAACTTTAGCTGCACCGGCGAGGGCACCACGGAGAGCCCCCAAAACCTTGTATTCACTAAAATTCAGTGTATCTGATGATTCTATGCCCTAATCAATCGATTTCCATCGATACATCACGCAGAATATGTATCCGAGATGTTCTTACAAATCATTCGTTTCAGACAGTGAAACGGCCAAATATGTTGTAAAAACTGTTTCTCTCGCCTTCAAACGCTTAAAAATGCTATTTCTAAGCGAAATACATGTGATTTGAGTGTTTTACAGTAACTTCCACGGAACTTTAGCTGTACCGGCGAGGGCACCACGCAGGGCCCTCAAAACCTTGTATTCACTAAAATTCAGTGTATCTGATGATTCTATGCCCTAATCAATCGATTTCCATCGATACATCACGCAGAATATGTATCCAAGATGTTCTTACAAATCGTTCGTTTCAGACAGTGAAACGGCCAAATATGATGTAAAAACTGTTTCTCTCGCCTTCAAACGCTTAAAAATGCTATTTCTAAGCGAAATACATGTGATTTGAGTGTTTTACAGTAACTTCCACGGAACTTTAGCTGCACTGGCGAGGGCACCACGGAGGGCCCCCAAAACCTTGTATTCACTAAAATTCAGTGTATCTGATGATTCTATGCCCTAATCAACCGATTTCCATCGATACATCACGCAGAATATGTATACGAGATGTTCTTACAAATCGTTCGTTTCAGACAGTGAAACGGCCAAATATGTTGTAAAAACTGTTTCTCTCGCCTTCAACCGCTTAAAAATGCTATTTCTAAGCGAAATTCATGTGATTTGAGTGTTTTACAGTAACTTCCACGGACCTTTAGCTGCACCGGCGAGGACACCACGGAGGGCCCCCAAAACCTTGTATTCACTAATATTCAGTGTATCTTATGATTCTATGCCCTAATCAATCGATTTCCATCGATACATCACGCAGAATATGTATCCGAGATGTTCTTACAAATCGTTCGTTTCAGACCGTAAAACGGCCAAATATGATGTAAAAAACTGTTTCTCTCGCCTTCAAACGCTTAAAAATGCTATTTCTAAGCGAAATACGTGTGATTTGAGTGTTTTACAGTTACTTCCACGGAACTTTAGCTGTACCGGCGAGGGCACCACGCAGGGCCCCCAAAACCTTGTATTCACTAAAATTCAGTGTATCTGATGATTCTATGCCCTAATCAATCGATTTCCATCGATACATCACGCAGAATATGTATCCGAGATGTTCTTACAAATCGTTCGTTTCAGACAGTGAAACGGCCAAATATGATGTATAAACTGTTTCTCTCGCCTTCAAACGCTTAAAAATGCTATTTCTAAGCGAAATACATGTGATTTGAGTGTTTTACAGTAACTTCCACGGAACTTTAGCTGTACCGGCGAGGGCACCACGCAGGGCCCCCAAAACCTTGTATTCACTAAAATTTAGTATATCGTATGATTCTATGCCCTAATCAATCGATTTCCATCGATACATCACGCAGAATATGTATCCGAGATGTTCTTACAAATCGTTCATTTCAGACAGTGAAACAGCCAAATATATTGTAAAAACTGTTTCTCTCGCCTTCAAACGCTTAAAAATGATATTTCTAAGCGAAATTCATGTGATTTGAGTGTTTTACAGTAACTTCCACGGACCTTTAGCTGCACCGGCGAGGACACCACGGAGGGCCCCCAAAACCTTGTATTCACTAATATTCAGTGTATCTTATGATTCTATGCCCTAATCAATCGATTTCCATCGATACATCACGCAGAATATGTATCCGAGATGTTCTTACAAATCGTTCGTTTCAGACAGAGAAACGGCCAAATATGATGTAAAAACTGTTTCTCTCGCCTTCAAACGCTTAAAAATGCTATTTCTAAGCGAAATACATGTGATTTGAGTGTTTTACAGTAACTTCCACGGAACTTTAGCTGTACCGGCGAGGGCACCACGGAGGGCCCCCAAAACATTGTATTCACTAAAATTCAGTGTATTTGATGATTCTATGCCCTAATCAATCGATTTCCATCGATACATCGCGCAGAATATGTATCCGAGATGTTCTTACAAATCGTTCGTTTCAGACAGTGAAACGGCCAAATATGATGTAAAAACTGTTTCTCTCGCCTTCAAACGCTTAAAAATGCTATTTCTAAGCGAAATACATGTGATTTGAGTGTTTTACAGTAACTTCCACGGAACTTTAGCTGCACCGGTGAGGGCACCACGGAGGGCCCCCAAAACCTTGTATTCACTAAAATTCAGTGTATCTGATGATTCTATGCCCTAATCAATCGATTTCCATCGATACATCACGCAGAATATGTATCCGAGATGTTCTTACAAATCATTCGTTTCAGACAGTGAAACGGCCAAATATGTTGTAAAAACTGTTTCTCTCGCCTTCCTACGCTTAAAAATGCTATTTCTAAGCGAAATTCATGTGATTTGAGTGTTTTACAGTAACTTCCACGGAACCTTAGCTGCACCGGCGAGGACACCACGGAGGGCCCCCAAAACCTTGTATTCACTAAAATTCAGTGTATCTTATGATTCTATGCCCTAAACAATCGATTTCCATCGATACATCACGCAGAATATGTATCCGAGATGTTCTTACAAATCGTTCGTTTCAGACCGTGAAACGGCCAAATATGATGTAAAAACTGTTTCTCTCGCCTTCAAACGCTTAAAAATGCTATTTCTAAGCGAAATACGTGTGATTTGAGTGTTTTACAGTAACTTCCACAGAACTTTAGCTGTACCGGCGAGGGCACCACGCAGGGCCCTCAAAACCTTGTATTCACTAAAATTCAGTGTATCTGATGATTCTATGCCCTAATCAATCGATTTCCATCGATACATCACGCAGAATATGTATCCAAGATGTTCTTACAAATCGTTCGTTTCAGACAGTGAAACGGCCAAATATGATGTAAAAACTGTTTCTCTCGCCTTCAAACGCTTAAAAATGCTATTTCTAAGCGAAATACATGTGATTTGAGTGTTTTACAGTAACTTCCACGGAACTTTAGCTGCACTGGCGAGGGCACCACGGAGGGCCCCCAAAACCTTGTATTCACTAAAATTCAGTGTATCTGATGATTCTATGCCCTAATCAACCGATTTCCATCGATACATCACGCAGAATATGTATACGAGATGTTCTTACAAATCGTTCGTTTCAGACAGTGAAACGGCCAAATATGTTGTAAAAACTGTTTCTCTCGCCTTCAACCGCTTAAAAATGCTATTTCTAAGCGAAATTCATGTGATTTGAGTGTTTTACAGTAACTTCCACGGACCTTTAGCTGCACCGGCGAGGACACCACGGAGGGCCCCCAAAACCTTGTATTCACTAATATTCAGTGTATCTTATGATTCTATGCCCTAATCAATCGATTTCCATCGATACATCACGCAGAATATGTATCCGAGATGTTCTTACAAATCGTTCGTTTCAGACCGTAAAACGGCCAAATATGATGTAAAAACTGTTTCTCTCGCCTTCAAACGCTTAAAAATGCTATTTCTAAGCGAAATACGTGTGATTTGAGTGTTTTACAGTAACTTCCACGGAACTTTAGCTGTACCGGCGAGGGCACCACGCAGGGCCCCCAAAACCTTGTATTCACTAAAATTCAGTGTATCTGATGATTCTATGCCCTAATCAATCGATTTCCATCGATACATCACGCAGAATATGTATCCGAGATGTTCTTACAAATCGTTCGTTTCAGACAGTGAAACGGCCAAATATGATGTATAAACGGTTTCTCTCACCTTCAAACGCTTAAAAATGCTATTTCTAAGCGAAATACATGTGATTTGAGTGTTTTACAGTAACTTCCACGGAACTTTAGCTGCACCGGCGAGGGCACCACGGAGGGCCCCCAAAACCTTGTATTCACTAAAATTCAGTGTATCTTATGATTCTATGCCCTAATCAATCGATTTCCAATGATACATCACGCAGAATATGTATCCGAGATGTTCTTACAAATCGTTCGTTACAGACCGTGTAACGGCCAAATATGATGTAAAAACTGTTTCTCTCGCCTTCCAACGCTTAAAAATGCTATTTCTAAGCGAAATTCATGTGATTTGAGTGTTTTACAGTAACTTCCACGGAACCTTAGCTGCACCGGCGAGGACACCACGGAGGGCTCCCAAAACCTTGTATTCACTAAAATTCAGTATATCTTATGATTCTATGCCCTAATCAATCGATTTCCATCGATACATCACGCAGAGTATGTATCCGAGTTGTTCTCACAAATCGTTCGTTTCAGACAGTGAAACTGCCAAATATGATGTAAAAACTGTTTCTCTCGCCTTCAAACGCTTAAAAATGCTATTTCTAAGCGAAATACATGTGATTTGAGTGTTTTACAGTAACTTCCACGGAACTTTAGCTGTACCGGCGAGGGCACCACGCAGGGCCCCCAAAACCATGTATTCACTAAAATTCAGTGTATCTGATGATTCTATGACCTAATCATTCGATTTCCATCTATACATCACGCAGAATATGTATCCGAGATGTTCTTACAAATCGTTCGTTTCAGACCGTGTAACGGCCAAATATGTTGTAAAAACTGTTTCTCTCGCCTTCAAACGCTTAAAAATGCTATTTCTAAGCGAAATACGTGTGATTTGAGTGTTTTACAGTAACTTCCACAGAACTTTAGCTGTACCGGCGAGGGCACCACGCAGGGCCCCAAAAACCTTGTATTCACTAAAATTCAGTGTATCTGATGATTCTATGCCCTAATCAATCAATTTCCATCGATACATCACGCAGAATATGTATCCGAGTTGTTCTTACAAATCGTTCGTTTCAGACAGTGAAACGGCCAAATATGATGTAAAAACTGTTTCTCTCGCCTTCCAACGCTTAAAAATGCTATTTCTAAGCGAAATACATGTGATTTGAGTGTTTTACAGTAACTTTCACGGAACTTTAGCTGCACCGGCGAGGGCACCACGGAGGGCCCCCAAAACCTTGTATTCTCTAAAATTCAGTGTATCTTATGATTCTATGCCCTAATCAATCGATTTCCATCGATACATCACGCAGAATATGTATCCGAGATGTTCTTACAAATCGTTCGTTACAGACCGTGTAATGGCCAAATATGATATAAAAACTGTTTCTCTCGCCTTCCAACGCTTAAAAATGCTATTTCTAAGCGAAATTCATGTGATTTGAGTGTTTTACAGTAACTTCCACGGAACCTTAGCTGCACCGGCGAGGACACCACGGAGTGCTCCCAAAACCTTGTATTCACTAAAATTCAGTATATCTTATGATTCTATGCCCTAATCAATCAATTTCCATCGATACATCACGCAGAATATGTATCCGAGTTGTTCTTACAAATCGTTCGTTTCAGACAGTGAAACGGCCAAATATGATGTAAAAACTGTTTCTCTCGCCTTCAAACGCTTAAAAATGCTATTTCTAAGCGAAATACATGTGATTTGAGTGTTTTACAGTAACTTCCTCGGAACTTTAGCTGTACCGGCGAGGGCACCACGGAGGGCCCCCAAAACATTGTATTCACTAAAATTCAGTGTATTTGATGATTCTATGCCCTAATCAATCGATTTCCATCGATACATCGCGCAGAATATGTATCCGAGATGTTCTTACAAATCGTTCGTTACAGACCGTGTAACGGCCAAATATGATGTAAAAACTGTTTCTCTCGCCTTCCAACGCTTAAAAATGCTATTTCTAAGCGAAATTCATGTGATTTGAGTGTTTTACAGTAACTTCCACGGAACTTTAGCTGCACTGGCGAGGGCACCACGGAGGGCCCCCAAAACCTTGTATTCACTAAAATTCAGTGTATCTGATGATTCTATGCCCTAATCAACCGATTTCCATCGATACATCACGCAGAATATGTATACGAGATGTTCTTACAAATCGTTCGTTTCAGACAGTGAAACGGCCAAATATGTTGTAAAAACTGTTTCTCTCGCCTTCAACCGCTTAAAAATGCTATTTCTAAGCGAAATTCATGTGATTTGAGTGTTTTACAGTAACTTCCACGGAACTTTAGCTGCACCGGCGAGGACACCACGGAGGGCCCCCAAAACCTTGTATTCACTAAAATTCAGTGTGTCTTATGATTCTATGCCCTAATCAATCGATTTCCATCGATACATCACGCAGAATATGTATCCGAGATGTTCTTACAAATCGTTCATTTCAGACAGTGAAACAGCCAAATATATTGTAAAAACTGTTTCTCTCGCCTTCAAACGCTTAAAAATGCTATTTCTAAGCGAAATTCATGTGATTTGAGTGTTTTACAGTAACTTCCACGGAACTTTAGCTGCACCGGCGAGGACACCACGGAGGGCCCCCAAAACCTTGTATTCACTAATATTCAGTGTATCTTATGATTCTATGCCCTAATCAAACGATTTCCATCGATACATCACGCAGAATATGTATCCGAGATGTTCTTACAAATCGTTCGTTTCAGACCGTGAAACGGCCAAATATGATGTAAAAACTGTTTCTCTCGCCTTCAAACGCTTAAAAATGCTATTTCTAAGCGAAATACGTGTGATTTGAGTGTTTTACAGTAACTTCCACAGAACTTTAGCTGTACCGGCGAGGGCACCACGCAGGGCCCCAAAAACCTTGTATTCACTAAAATTCAGTGTATCTGATGATTCTATGCCCTAATCAATCAATTTCCATCGATACATCACGCAGAATATGTATCCGAGTTGTTCTTACAAATCGTTCGTTTCAGACAGTGAAACGGCCAAATATGATGTAAAAACTGTTTCTCTCGCCTTCAAACGCTTAAAAATGCTATTTCTAAGCGAAATTCATGTGATTTGAGTGTTTTACAGTAACTTTCACGGAACTTTAGCTGCACCGGCGAGGACACCACGGAGAGCCCCGAAAACCTTGTATTCACTAAAATTCAGTGTATCTTATGATTCTATGCCCTAATCAATCGATTTCCATCGATACATCACGCAGAATATGTATCCGTGATGTTCGCACAAATCGTTCGTTTCAGACAGTGAAACGGCCAAATATGATGTAAAAACTGTTTCTCTCGCCTTCCAACGCTTAAAAATGCTATTTCTAAGCGAAATTCATGTGATTTGAGTGTTTTACAGTAACTTCCACGGAACTTTAGCTGCACTGGCGAGGGCACCACGGAAGGCCCCCAAAACCTTGTATTCACTAAAATTCAGTGTATCTGATGATTCTATGCCCTAATCAACCGATTTCCATCGATACATCACGCAGAATATGTATACGAGATGTTCTTACAAATCGTTCGTTTCAGACAGTGAAACGGCCAAATATGTTGTAAAAACTGTTTCTCTCGCCTTCAACCGCTTAAAAATGCTATTTCTAAGCGAAATTCATGTGATTTGAGTGTTTTACAGTAACTTCCACGGAACTTTAGCTGCACCGGCGAGGACACCACGGAGGGCCCCCAAAACCTTGTATTCACTAAAATTCAGTGTGTCTTATGATTCTATGCCCTAATCAATCGATTTCCATCGATACATCACGCAGAATATGTATCCGAGATGTTCTTACAAATCGTTCATTTCAGACAGTGAAACAGCCAAATATATTGTAAAAACTGTTTCTCTCGCCTTCAAACGCTTAAAAATGCTATTTCTAAGCGAAATTCATGTGATTTGAGTGTTTTACAGTAACTTCCACGGAACTTTAGCTGCACCGGCGAGGACACCACGGAGGGCCCCCAAAACCTTGTATTCACTAATATTCAGTGTATCTTATGATTCTATGCCCTAATCAAACGATTTCCATCGATACATCACGCAGAATATGTATCCGAGATGTTCTTACAAATCGTTCGTTTCAGACAGTGAAACGGCCAAATATGTTGTAAAAACTGTTTCTCTCGCCTTCAAACGCTTAAAAATGCTATTTCTAAGCGAAATACGTGTGATTTGAGTGTTTTACAGTAACTTCCACAGAACTTTAGCTGTACCGGCGAGGGCACCACGCAGGGCCCCAAAAACCTTGTATTCACTAAAATTCAGTGTATCTGATGATTCTATGCCCTAATCAATCAATTTCCATCGATACATCACGCAGAATATGTATCCGAGTTGTTCTTACAAATCGTTCGTTTCAGACAGTGAAACGGCCAAATATGATGTAAAAACTGTTTCTCTCGCCTTCCAACGCTTAAAAATGCTATTTCTAAGCGAAATACATGTGATTTGAGTGTTTTACAGTAACTTTCACGAAACTTTAGCTGCACCGGCGAGGGCACCACGGAGGGCCCCCAAAACCTTGTATTCTCTAAAATTCAGTGTATCTTATGATTCTATGCCCTAATCAATCGATTTCCATCGATACATCACGCAGAATATGTATCCGAGATGTTCTTACAAATCGTTCGTTACAGACCGTGTAATGGCCAAATATGATATAAAAACTGTTTCTCTCGCCTTCCAACGCTTAAAAATGCTATTTCTAAGCGAAATTCATGTGATTTGAGTGTTTTACAGTAACTTCCACGGAACCTTAGCTGCACCGGCGAGGACACCACGGAGTGCTCCCAAAACCTTGTATTCACTAAAATTCAGTATATCTTATGATTCTATGCCCTAATCAATCAATTTCCATCGATACATCACGCAGAATATGTATCCGAGTTGTTCTTACAAATCGTTCGTTTCAGACAGTGAAACGGCCAAATATGATGTAAAAACTGTTTCTCTCGCCTTCAAACGCTTAAAAATGCTATTTCTAAGCGAAATACATGTGATTTGAGTGTTTTACAGTAACTTCCTCGGAACTTTAGCTGTACCGGCGAGGGCACCACGGAGGGCCCCCAAAACATTGTATTCACTAAAATTCAGTGTATTTGATGATTCTATGCCCTAATCAATCGATTTCCATCGATACATCGCGCAGAATATGTATCCGAGATGTTCTTACAAATCGTTCGTTACAGACCGTGTAACGGCCAAATATGATGTAAAAACTGTTTCTCTCGCCTTCCAACGCTTAAAAATGCTATTTCTAAGCGAAATTCATGTGATTTGAGTGTTTTACAGTAACTTCCACGGAACTTTAGCTGCACTGGCGAGGGCACCACGGAGGGCCCCCAAAACCTTGTATTCACTAAAATTCAGTGTATCTGATGATTCTATGCCCTAATCAACCGATTTCCATCGATACATCACGCAGAATATGTATACGAGATGTTCTTACAAATCGTTCGTTTCAGACAGTGAAACGGCCAAATATGTTGTAAAAACTGTTTCTCTCGCCTTCAACCGCTTAAAAATGCTATTTCTAAGCGAAATTCATGTGATTTGAGTGTTTTACAGTAACTTCCACGGAACTTTAGCTGCACCGGCGAGGACACCACGGAGGGCCCCCAAAACCTTGTATTCACTAAAATTCAGTGTGTCTTATGATTCTATGCCCTAATCAATCGATTTCCATCGATACATCACGCAGAATATGTATCCGAGATGTTCTTACAAATCGTTCATTTCAGACAGTGAAACAGCCAAATATATTGTAAAAACTGTTTCTCTCGCCTTCAAACGCTTAAAAATGCTATTTCTAAGCGAAATTCATGTGATTTGAGTGTTTTACAGTAACTTCCACGGAACTTTAGCTGCACCGGCGAGGACACCACGGAGGGCCCCCAAAACCTTGTATTCACTAATATTCAGTGTATCTTATGATTCTATGCCCTAATCAAACGATTTCCATCGATACATCACGCAGAATATGTATCCGAGATGTTCTTACAAATCGTTCGTTTCAGACCGTGAAACGGCCAAATATGATGTAAAAACTGTTTCTCTCGCCTTCAAACGCTTAAAAATGCTATTTCTAAGCGAAATACGTGTGATTTGAGTGTTTTACAGTAACTTCCACAGAACTTTAGCTGTACCGGCGAGGGCACCACGCAGGGCCCCAAAAACCTTGTATTCACTAAAATTCAGTGTATCTGATGATTCTATGCCCTAATCAATCAATTTCCATCGATACATCACGCAGAATATGTATCCGAGTTGTTCTTACAAATCGTTCGTTTCAGACAGTGAAACGGCCAAATATGATGTAAAAACTGTTTCTCTCGCCTTCAAACGCTTAAAAATGCTATTTCTAAGCGAAATTCATGTGATTTGAGTGTTTTACAGTAACTTTCACGGAACTTTAGCTGCACCGGCGAGGACACCACGGAGAGCCCCGAAAACCTTGTATTCACTAAAATTCAGTGTATCTTATGATTCTATGCCCTAATCAATCGATTTCCATCGATACATCACGCAGAATATGTATCCGTGATGTTCGCACAAATCGTTCGTTTCAGACAGTGAAACGGCCAAATATGATGTAAAAACTGTTTCTCTCGCCTTCCAACGCTTAAAAATGCTATTTCTAAGCGAAATTCATGTGATTTGAGTGTTTTACAGTAACTTCCACGGAACTTTAGCTGCACTGGCGAGGGCACCACGGAAGGCCCCCAAAACCTTTTATTCACTAAAATTCAGTGTATCTGATGATTCTATGCCCTAATCAACCGATTTCCATCGATACATCACGCAGAATATGTATACGAGATGTTCTTACAAATCGTTCGTTTCAGACAGTGAAACGGCCAAATATGTTGTAAAAACTGTTTCTCTCGCCTTCAACCGCTTAAAAATGCTATTTCTAAGCGAAATTCATGTGATTTGAGTGTTTTACAGTAACTTCCACGGAACTTTAGCTGCACCGGCGAGGACACCACGGAGGGCCCCCAAAACCTTGTATTCACTAAAATTCAGTGTGTCTTATGATTCTATGCCCTAATCAATCGATTTCCATCGATACATCACGCAGAATATGTATCCGAGATGTTCTTACAAATCGTTCATTTCAGACAGTGAAACAGCCAAATATATTGTAAAAACTGTTTCTCTCGCCTTCAAACGCTTAAAAATGCTATTTCTAAGCGAAATTCATGTGATTTGAGTGTTTTACAGTAACTTCCACGGAACTTTAGCTGCACCGGCGAGGACACCACGGAGGGCCCCCAAAACCTTGTATTCACTAATATTCAGTGTATCTTATGATTCTATGCCCTAATCAAACGATTTCCATCGATACATCACGCAGAATATGTATCCGAGATGTTCTTACAAATCATTCGTTTCAGACCGTGAAACGGCCAAATTTGATGTAAAAACTGTTTCTCTCGCCTTCAAACGCTTAAAAATGCTATTTCTAAGCGAAATACGTGTGATTTGAGTGTTTTACAGTAACTTCCACAGAACTTTAGCTGTACCGGCGAGGGCACCACGCAGGGCCCCAAAAACCTTGTATTCACTAAAATTCAGTGTATCTGATGATTCTATGCCCTAATTAATCAATTTCCATCGATACATCACGCAGAATATGTATCCGAGTTGTTCTTACAAATCGTTCGTTTCAGACAGTGAAACGGCCAAATATGATGTAAAAACTGTTTCTCTCGCCTTCAAACGCTTAAAAATGCTATTTCTAAGCGAAATACATGTGATTTGAGTGTTTTACAGTAACTTTCACGGAACTTTAGCTGCACCGGCGAGGGCACCACGGAGGGCCCCCAAAACCTTGTATTCTCTAAAATTCAGTGTATCTTATGATTCTATGCCCTAATCAATCAATTTCCATCGATACATCACGCAGAATATGTATCCGAGTTGTTCTTACAAATCGTTCGTTTCAGACAGTGAAACGGCCAAATATGATGTAAAAACTGTTTCTCTCGCCTTCAAACGCTTAAAAATGCTATTTCTAAGCGAAATACATGTGATTTGAGTGTTTTACAGTAACTTCCTCGGAACTTTAGCTGTACCGGCGAGGGCACCACGGAGGGCCCCCAAAACATTGTATTCACTAAAATTCAGTGTATTTGATGATTCTATGCCCTAATCAATCGATTTCCATCGATACATCGCGCAGAATATGTATCCGAGATGTTCTTACAAATCGTTCGTTTCAGACAGTGAAACGGCCAAATATGATGTAAAAACTGTTTCTCTCCCTTTCAAACGCTTAAAAATGCTATTTCTAAGCGAAATACATGTGATTTGAGTGTTTTACAGTAACTTCCACGGAACTTTAGCTGCACCGGCGAGGGCACCACGGAAGGCCCCCAAAACCTTGTATTCACTAAAATTCAGTGTATCTGATGATTCTATACCCTAATCAACCGATTTCCATCGATACATCACGCAGAATATGTATACGAGATGTTCTTACAAATCGTTCGTTTCAGACAGTGAAACGGCCAAATATGTTGTAAAAACTGTTTCTATCGCCTTCAACCGCTTAAAAATGCTATTTCTAAGCGAAATTCATGTGATTTGAGTGTTTTACAGTAACTTCCACGGAACTTTAGCTGCACCGGCGAGGGCACCACGGAGGGCCCCCAAAACCTTGTATTCACTCAAATTCAGTGTATCTGATGATTCTATGCCCTAATCAACCGATTTCCATCGATCCATCACGCAGAATATGTATCCGAGATGTTCTTACAAATCGTTCGATTCAGACAGTGAAACGGCCAAATATGTTGTAAAAACTGTTTCTCTCGCCTTCAAACGCTTAAAAATGCTATTTCTAAGCGAAATTCATGTGATTTGAGTGTTTTACAGTAACTTTCACGGAACTTTAGCTGCACCGGCGAGGACACCACGGAGAGCCCCGAAAACCTTGTATTCACTAAAATTCAGTGTATCTTATGATTCTATGCCCTAATCAATCGATTTCCATCGATACATCACGCAGAATATGTATCCGTGATGTTCGCACAAATCGTTCGTTTCAGACAGTGAAACGGCCAAATATGATGTAAAAACTGTTTCTCTCGCCTTCAAACGCTTAAAAATTCTATTTCTAAGTGAAATATATGTGATTTGAGTGTTTTACAGTAACTTCCACGGAACTTTAGCTGCACCGGCGAGGGCACCACGCAGGGTTCCCAAAACCTTGTATTCACTAAAATTCAGTGTATCTGATAAATCTATGCCCTAATCAATCGATTTCCATCGATACATCACGCAGAATATGTATCCGAGATGTTCTCACAAATCGTTCGTTTCAGACTGTGAAACGGCCAAATATGATGTAAAAACTGTTTCTCTCCCTTTCAAACGCTTAAAAATGCTATTTCTAAGCGAAATTCATGTGATTTGAGTGTTTTACAGTAACTTCCACGGAACCTTAGCTGCACCGGCGAGGACACCACGGAGTGCTCCCAAAACCTTGTATTCACTAAAATTCAGTATATCTTATGATTCTATGCCCTAATCAATCAATTTCCATCGATACATCACGCAGAATATGTATCCGAGTTGTTCTTACAAATCGTTCGTTTCAGACAGTGAAACGGCCAAATATGATGTAAAAACTGTTTCTCTCGCCTTCAAACGCTTAAAAATGCTATTTCTAAGCGAAATACATGTGATTTGAGTGTTTTACAGTAACTTCCTCGGAACTTTAGCTGTACCGGCGAGGGCACCACGGAGGGCCCCCAAAACATTGTATTCACTAAAATTCAGTGTATTTGATGATTCTATGCCCTAATCAATCGATTTCCATCGATACATCGCGCAGAATATGTATCCGAGATGTTCTTACAAATCGTTCGTTACAGACCGTGTAACGGCCAAATATGATGTAAAAACTGTTTCTCTCGCCTTCCAACGCTTAAAAATGCTATTTCTAAGCGAAATTCATGTGATTTGAGTGTTTTACAGTAACTTCCACGGAACTTTAGCTGCACTGGCGAGGGCACCACGGAGGGCCCCCAAAACCTTGTATTCACTAAAATTCAGTGTATCTGATGATTCTATGCCCTAATCAACCGATTTCCATCGATACATCACGCAGAATATGTATACGAGATGTTCTTACAAATCGTTCGTTTCAGACAGTGAAACGGCCAAATATGTTGTAAAAACTGTTTCTCTCGCCTTCAACCGCTTAAAAATGCTATTTCTAAGCGAAATTCATGTGATTTGAGTGTTTTACAGTAACTTCCACGGAACTTTAGCTGCACCGGCGAGGACACCACGGAGGGCCCCCAAAACCTTGTATTCACTAAAATTCAGTGTGTCTTATGATTCTATGCCCTAATCAATCGATTTCCATCGATACATCACGCAGATTATGTATCCGAGATGTTCTTACAAATCGTTCATTTCAGACAGTGAAACAGCCAAATATATTGTAAAAACTGTTTCTCTCGCCTTCAAACGCTTAAAAATGCTATTTCTAAGCGAAATTCATGTGATTTGAGTGTTTTACAGTAACTTCCACGGAACTTTAGCTGCACCGGCGAGGACACCACGGAGGGCCCCCAAAACCTTGTATTCACTAATATTCAGTGTATCTTATGATTCTATGCCCTAATCAAACGATTTCCATCGATACATCACGCAGAATATGTATCCGAGATGTTCTTACAAATCGTTCTTTTCTGACAGTGAACCGGCCAAATATGATGTAAAAACTGTTTCTCTCACCTTCAAACGCTTAAAAATGCTATTTCTAAGCGAAATGCATGTGATTTGAGTGCTTTACAGTAACTTCCACGGAACTTTAGCTGTACCGGCGAGGGCACCACGGAGGGCCCCCAAAACCTTGTATTCACTAAAATTCAGTGTATTTGATGATTCTATGCCCTAATCAATCGATTTCCATCGATACATCGCGCAGAATATGTATCCGAGATGTTCTTACAAATCGTTCGTTTCAGACAGTGAAACGGCCAAATATGTTGTAAAAACTGTTTCTCTCGCCTTCAAACGCTTAAAAATGCTATTTCTAAGCGAAATTCATGTGATTTGAGTGTTTTACAGTAATTTCCACGGAACTTTAGCTGCACCGGCAAAGGCACCACGGAGGGACCCAAAACCTTGTATTCACTAAAATTCAGTGTATCTGATGATTCTATGCCCTGATCAATCGATTTCCATCGATAAATCACGCAGAATATGTATCCGAGATGTACTTACAAATCGTTCGTTTCAGACAGTGAAACGGCCAAATATGATGTAAAAACTGCTTCTCTCGCCTTCAAACGCTTAAAAATGCTATTTCTAAGCGAAATACATGTGATTTGAGTGTTTTACAGTAACTTCCACGGAACTTTAGCTGCACCGGCGAGGGCACCACGCAGGGCCCCCAAAACCTTGTATTCACTAAAATTCAGTGTATCTGATAAATCTATGCCCTAATCAATCGATTTCCATCGATACATCACGCAGAATATGTATCCGAGATGTTCTCACAAATCGTTCGTTTCAGACAGTGAAACGGCCAAATATGATGTAAAAACTGTTTCTCTCGCCTTCAAACGCATAAAAATGCTATTTCTAAGCGAAATTCATGTGATTTGAGTGTTTTACAGTAACTTCCACGGAACTTTAGCTGCACCGGCGAGGACACCACGGAGGGCTCCCAAAACCTTGTATTCACTAAAATTCAGTGTATCTTATGATTCTATGCCCTAATCAATCGATTTCCATCGATACATCACGCAGAATATGTATCCGAGATGTTCTTACAAATCGTTCGTTTCAGACAATGAAACGGCCAAATATGATGTAAAAACTGTTTCTCTCGCCTTCAAACGCTTAAAAATGCTATTTCTAAGCGAAATACATGTGATTTGAGTGTTTTACAGTAACTTCCACGGAACTTTATCTGTACCGGCGAGGGCACCACGCAGGGCCCCCAAAACCTTGTATTCACTAAAATTCAGTGTATCTGATGATCCTATGCCCTAATCAATCGATTTCCATCGATACATCACGCAGAATATGTATCCGAGATGTTCTTACAAATCGTTCGTTTCAGACAGTGAAACGGCCAAATATGATGTAAAAACTGTTTCTCTCGCCTTCAAACGCTTAAAAATGCTATTTCTAAGCGAAATTCATGTGATTTGAGTGTTTTACAGTAACTTCCACGGAACTTTAGCTGCACCGGCGAGGACACCACGGAGGGCCCCCAAAACCTTGTATTCACTAAAATTCAGTGTATCTTATGATTCTATGCCCTAAACAATCGATTTCCATCGTTACATCACGCAGAATATGTATCCGAGATGTTCTTACAAATCGTTCGTTTCAGACCGTGAAACGGCCAAATATGATGTAAAAACTGTTTCTCTCGCCTTCAAACGCTTAAAAATGCTATTTCTAAGCAAAATACGTGTGATTTGAGTGTTTTACAGTAAGTTCCACAAAACTTAAGCTATACCGGCGAGGGCACCACGCAGGGCCCCCAAAACCTTGTATTCACTAAAATTTAGTGTATCTGATGATTCTATGCCCTAATCAATCGATTTCAATCGATACATCACGCAGAATATGTATCCGAGATGTTCTTACAAATCGTTCGTTTCAGACAGTAAAACGGCCAAATATGTTGTCAAAACTGTTTCTCTCGCCTTCAAACGCTTAAAAATGCTATTTCTAAGCGAAATTCTTGTGATTTGAGTGTTTTACAGTAACTTCCACGGAACCTTAGCTGCACCGGCGAGGACATCACGGAGGGCTCCCAAAACCTTGTATTCACTAAAATTCAGTATATCTTATGATTCTATGCCCTAATCAATCGATATCCATCGATACATCACGCAGAATATGTATCCGAGTTGTTTTTACAAATCTTTCGTTTCAGACAGAGAAACGGCCAAATATGATGTAAAAACTGTTTCTCTCGCCTTCAAACGCTTAAAAATGCTATTTCTAAGCGAAATACATGTGATTTGAGTGTTTTACAGTAACTTCCACGGAACTTTAGCTGTACCGGCGAGGGCACCACGGAGGGCCCCCAAAACATTGTATTCACTAATATTCAGTGTATCTTATGATTCTATGCCCTAATCAATCGATTTCCATCGATACATCACGCAGAATATGTATCCGAGATGTTCTCACAAATCGTTCGTTTCAGACAGTGAAACGGCCAAATATGATGTAAAAACTGTTTCTCTCGCCTTCAAACGCATAAAAATGCTATTTCTAAGCGAAATTCATGTGATTTGAGTGTTTTACAGTAACTTCCACGGAACTTTAGCTGCACCGGCGAGGACACCACGGAGGGCCCCCAAAACCTTGTATTCACTAAAATTCAGTGTATTTGATGATTCTATGCCCTAATCAATCGATTTCCATCGATACATCGCGCAGAATATGTATCCGAGATGTTCTTACAAATCGTTCGTTTCAGACAGTAAAACGGCCAAATATGATGTAAAAACTGTTTCTCTCGCCTTCAAACGCTTAAAAATGCTATTTCTAAGCGAAATACATGTGATTTGAGTGTTTTACAGTAACTTCCACGGAACTTTAGCTGCACCGGCGAGGGCACCACGGAGAGCCCCTAAAACCTTGTATTCACTAAAATTCAGTGTATCTGATGATTCTATGCCCTAATCAATCGATTTCCATCGATACATCACGCAGAATATGTATCCGAGATGTTCTTACAAATCATTCGTTTCAGACAGTGAAACGGCCAAATATGTTGTAAAAACTGTTTCTCTCGCCTTCCTACGCTTAAAAATGCTATTTCTAAGCGAAATTCATGTGATTTGAGTGTTTTACAGTAACTTCCACGGAACCTTAGCTGCACCGGCGAGGACACCACGGAGGGCCCCCAAAACCTTGTATTCACTAAAATTCAGTGTATCTTATGATTCTATGCCCTAAACAATCGATTTCCATCGATACATCACGCAGAATATGTATCCGAGATGTTCTTACAAATCGTTCGTTTCAGACCGTGAAACGGCCAAATATGATGTAAAAACTGTTTCTCTCGCCTTCAAACGCTTAAAAATGCTATTTCTAAGCGAAATACGTGTGATTTGAGTGTTTTACAGTAACTTCCACAGAACTTTAGCTGTACCGGCGAGGGCACCACGCAGGGCCCTCAAAACCTTGTATTCACTAAAATTCAGTGTATCTGATGATTCTATGCCCTAATCAATCGATTTCCATCGATACATCACGCAGAATATGTATCCAAGATGTTCTTACAAATCGTTCGTTTCAGACAGTGAAACGGCCAAATATGATGTAAAAACTGTTTCTCTCGCCTTCAAACGCTTAAAAATGCTATTTCTAAGCGAAATACATGTGATTTGAGTGTTTTACAGTAACTTCCACGGAACTTTAGCTGCACTGGCGAGGGCACCACGGAGGGCCCCCAAAACCTTGTATTCACTAAAATTCAGTGTATCTGATGATTCTATGCCCTAATCAACCGATTTCCATCGATACATCACGCAGAATATGTATACGAGATGTTCTTACAAATCGTTCGTTTCAGACAGTGAAACGGCCAAATATGTTGTAAAAACTGTTTCTCTCGCCTTCAACCGCTTAAAAATGCTATTTCTAAGCGAAATTCATGTGATTTGAGTGTTTTACAGTAACTTCCACGGACCTTTAGCTGCACCGGCGAAGACACCACGGAGGGCCCCCAAAACCTTGTATTCACTAATATTCAGTGTATCTTATGATTCTATGCCCTAATCAATCGATTTCCATCGATACATCACGCAGAATATGTATCCGAGATGTTCTTACAAATCGTTCGTTTCAGACCGTAAAACGGCCAAATATGATGTAAAAACTGTTTCTCTCGCCTTCAAACGCTTAAAAATGCTATTTCTAAGCGAAATACGTGTGATTTGAGTGTTTTACAGTAACTTCCACGGAACTTTAGCTGTACCGGCGAGGGCACCACGCAGGGCCCCCAAAACCTTGTATTCACTAAAATTCAGTGTATCTGATGATTCTATGCCCTAATCAATCTATTTCCATCGATACATCACGCAGAATATGTATTCGAGATGTTCTTACAAATCGTTCGTTTCAGACAGTGAAACGGCCAAATATGATGTATAAACTGTTTCTCTCACCTTCAAACGCTTAAAAATGCTATTTCTAAGCGAAATACATGTGATTTGAGTGTTTTACAGTAACTTCCACGGAACTTTAGCTGTACCGGCGAGGGCACCACGGAGGGCCCCAAAACATTGTATTCACTAAAATTCAGTGTATTTGATGATTCTATGCCCTAATCAATCGATTTCCATCGTTACATCGCGCAGAATATGTATCCGAGATGTTCTTACAAATCGTTCGTTTCAGACAGTGAAACGGCCAAACATGTTGTAAAAACTGTTTCTCTCGCCTTCAACCGCTTAAAAATGCTATTTCTAAGCGAAATACATGTGATTTGAGTGTTTTACAGTAACTTCCACGGAACTTTAGCTGCACCGGGAAGAGCACCACGGAGGGCCCCCAAAACCTTGTATTCACTAAAATTCAGTGTATCTGATGATTCTATGCCCTAATCAATCGATTTCCATCGATACATCACGCAGAATATGTATCCGAGATGTTCTTACAAATCGTTCGTTACAGACCGTGTAACGGACAAATATGATGTAAAAACTGTTTCTCTCGCCTTCCAACGCTTAAAAATGCTATTTCTAAGCGAAATTCATGTGATTTGAGTGTTTTACAGTAACTTCCACGGAACTTTAGCTGCACTGGCGAGGGCACCACGGAGGGCCCCCAAAACCTTGTATTCACTAAAATTCAGTGTATCTGATGATTCTATGCCCTAATCAACCGATTTCCATCGATACATCACGCAGAATATGTATACGAGATGTTCTTACAAATCGTTCGTTTCAGACAGTGAAACGGCCAAATATGTTGTAAAAACTGTTTCTCTCGCCTTCAACCGCTTAAAAATGCTATTTCTAAGCGAAATTCATGTGATTTGAGTGTTTTACAGTAACTTCCACGGAACTTTAGCTGCACCGGCGAGGACACCACGGAGGGCCCCCAAAACCTTGTATTCACTAAAATTCAGTGTGTCTTATGATTCTATGCCCTAATCAATCGATTTCCATCGATACATCACGCAGAATATGTATCCGAGATGTTCTTACAAATCGTTCATTTCAGACAGTGAAACAGCCAAATATATTGTAAAAACTGTTTCTCTCGCCTTCAAACGCTTAAAAATGCTATTTCTAAGCGAAATTCATGTGATTTGAGTGTTTTGCAGTAACTTCCACGGAACTTTAGCTGCACCGGCGAGGACACCACGGAGGGCCCCCAAAACCTTGTATTCACTAATATTCAGTGTATCTTATGATTCTATGCCCTAATCAAACGATTTCCATCGATACATCACGCAGAATATGTATCCGAGATGTTCTTACAAATCGTTCGTTTCAGACCGTGAAACGGCCAATATGATGTAAAAACTGTTTCTCTCGCCTTCAAACGCTTAAAAATGCTATTTCTAAGCGAAATACGTGTGATTTGAGTGTTTTACAGTAACTTCCACAGAACTTTAGCTGTACCGGCGAGGGCACCACGCAGGGCCCCAAAAACCTTGTATTCACTAAAATTCAGTGTATCTGATGATTCTATGCCCTAATCAATCAATTTCCATCGATACATCACGCAGAATATGTATCCGAGTTGTTCTTACAAATCGTTCGTTTCAGACAGTGAAACGGCCAAATATGATGTAAAAACTGTTTCTCTCGCCTTCAAACGCTTAAAAATGCTATTTCTAAGCGAAATACATGTGATTTGAGTGTTTTACAGTAACTTTCACGGAACTTTAGCTGCACCGGCGAGGGCACCACGGAGGGCCCCCAAAACCTTGTATTCTCTAAAATTCAGTGTATCTTATGATTCTATGCCCTAATCAATCGATTTCCATCGATACATCACGCAGAATATGTATCCGAGATGTTCTTACAAATCGTTCGTTACAGACCGTGTAATGGCCAAATATGATATAAAAACTGTTTCTCTCGCCTTCCAACGCTTAAAAATGCTATTTCTAAGCGAAATTCATGTGATTTGAGTGTTTTACAGTAACTTCCACGGAACCTTAGCTGCACCGGCGAGGACACCACGGAGTGCTCCCAAAACCTTGTATTCACTAAAATTCAGTATATCTTATGATTCTATGCCCTAATCAATCAATTTCCATCGATACATCACGCAGAATATGTATCCGAGTTGTTCTTACAAATCGTTCGTTTCAGACAGTGAAACGGCCAAATATGATGTAAAAACTGTTTCTCTCGCCTTCAAACGCTTAAAAATGCTATTTCTAAGCGAAATACATGTGATTTGAGTGTTTTACAGTAACTTCCTCGGAACTTTAGCTGTACCGGCGAGGGCACCACGGAGGGCCCCCAAAACATTGTATTCACTAAAATTCAGTGTATTTGATGATTCTATGCCCTAATCAATCGATTTCCATCGATACATCGCGCAGAATATGTATCCGAGATGTTCTTACAAATCGTTCGTTACAGACCGTGTAACGGCCAAATATGATGTAAAAACTGTTTCTCTCCCTTTCAAACGCTTAAAAATGCTATTTCTAAGCGAAATACATGCGATTTGAGTGTTTTACAGTAACTTCCACGGAACTTTAGCTGCACCGGCGAGGGCACGACGGAGACCCCCAAAACCTTGTATTCACTAAAATTCAGTGTATCTGATGATTCTTTGCCCTAATCAATCGATTTCCATCGATACATCACGCAGAATATGTATCCAAGATGTTCTTACAAATCGTTCGTTTCAGACAGTGAAACGGCCAAATATGCTGTAAAAACAGTTTCTCTCGCCTTCAAACGCTTAAAAATGCTATCTCTAAGCGAAATTCATGTGATTTGAGTGTTTTACAGTAACTTCCACGGAACTTTAGCTGCACCGGCGAGGACACCACGGAGGGCCCCCAAAACCTTGTATTCACTAAAATTCAGTGTGTCTTATGATTCTATGCCCTAATCAATCGATTTCCATCGATACATCACGCAGAATATGTATCCGAGATGTTCTTACAAATCGTTCATTTCAGACAGTGAAACAGCCAAATATATTGTAAAAACTGTTTCTCTCGCCTTCAAACGCTTAAAAATGCTATTTCTAAGCGAAATACGTGTGATTTGAGTGTTTTACAGTAACTTCCACAGAACTTTAGCTGTACCGGCGAGGGCACCACGCAGGGCCCCAAAAACCTTGTATTCACTAAAATTCAGTGTATCTGATGATTCTATGCCCTAATCAATCAATTTCCATCGATACATCACGCAGAATATGTATCCGAGTTGTTCTTACAAATCGTTCGTTTCAGACAGTGAAACGGCCAAATATGATGTAAAAACTGTTTCTCTCGCCTTCAAACGCTTAAAAATGCTATTTCTAAGCGAAATACATGTGATTTGAGTGTTTTACAGTAACTTTCACGGAACTTTAGCTGCACCGGCGAGGGCACCACGGAGGGCCCCCAAAACCTTGTATTCTCTAAAATTCAGTGTATCTTATGATTCTATGCCCTAATCAATCAATTTCCATCGATACATCACGCAGAATATGTATCCGAGTTGTTCTTACAAATCGTTCGTTTCAGACAGTGAAACGGCCAAATATGATGTAAAAACTGTTTCTCTCGCCTTCAAACGCTTAAAAATGCTATTTCTAAGCGAAATACATGTGATTTGAGTGTTTTACAGTAACTTCCTCGGAACTTTAGCTGTACCGGCGAGGGCACCACGGAGGGCCCCCAAAACATTGTATTCACTAAAATTCAGTGTATTTGATGATTCTATGCCCTAATCAATCGATTTCCATCGATACATCGCGCAGAATATGTATCCGAGATGTTCTTACAAATCGTTCGTTTCAGACAGTGAAACGGCCAAATATGATGTAAAAACTGTTTCTCTCCCTTTCAAACGCTTAAAAATGCTATTTCTAAGCGAAATACATGTGATTTGAGTGTTTTACAGTAACTTCCACGGAACTTTAGCTGCACCGGCGAGGGCACGACGGAGACCCCCAAAACCTTGTATTCACTAAAATTCAGTGTATCTGATGATTCTTTGCCCTAATCAATCGATTTCCATCGATACATCACGCAGAATATGTATCCAAGATGTTCTTACAAATCGTTCGTTTCAGACAGTGAAACGGCCAAATATGCTGTAAAAAACAGTTTCTCTCGCCTTCAAACGCTTAAAAATGCTATCTCTAAGCGAAATTCATGTGATTTGAGTGTTTTACAGTAACTTCCACGGAACTTTAGCTGCACCGGCGAGGGCACCACGGAGGGCCCCCAAAACCTTGTATTCACTCAAATTCAGTGTATCTGATGATTCTATGCCCTAATCAACCGATTTCCATCGATCCATCACGCAGAATATGTATCCGAGATGTTCTTACAAATCGTTCGATTCAGACAGTGAAACGGCCAAATATGTTGTAAAAACTGTTTCTCTCGCCTTCAAACGCTTAAAAATGCTATTTCTAAGCGAAATTCATGTGATTTGAGTGTTTTACAGTAACTTTCACGGAACTTTAGCTGCACCGGCGAGGACACCACGGAGAGCCCCGAAAACCTTGTATTCACTAAAATTCAGTGTATCTTATGATTCTATGCCCTAATCAATCGATTTCCATCGATACATCACGCAGAATATGTATCCGTGATGTTCGCACAAATCGTTCGTTTCAGACAGTGAAACGGCCAAATATGATGTAAAAACTGTTTCTCTCGCCTTCAAACGCTTAAAAATTCTATTTCTAAGTGAAATACATGTGATTTGAGTGTTTTACAGTAACTTCCACGGAACTTTAGCTGCACCGGCGAGGGCACCACGCAGGGTTCCCAAAACCTTGTATTCACTAAAATTCAGTGTATCTGATAAATCTATGCCCTAAACAATCGATTTCCATCGATACATCACGCAGAATATGTATCCGAGATGTTCTCACAAATCGTTCGTTTCAGACAGTGAAACGGCCAAATATGATGTAAAAACTGTTTCTCTCGCCTTCAAACGCTTAAAAATGCTATTTCTAAGCGAAATACATGTGATTTGAGTGTTTTACAGTAACTTCCACGGAACTTTAGTTGCACCGGCGAGGGCACCACGCAGGGCCCCCAAAACCTTGTATTCACTAAAATTCAGTGTATCTGATAATTCTATGCCCTAATCAATCGATTTCCATCGATACATCACGCAGAACATTTATCCGAGATGTTCTCACAAATCGTTCGTTTTAGACAGTGAAACGGCCAAATATGATGTAAAAACTTTTTCTCTCGCCTTCAAACGCTTAAAAATGCTATTTCTAAGCGAAATACATGTGATTTGAGTGTTTTACAGTAACTTCCTCGGAACTTTAGCTGTACCGGCGAGGGCACCACGGAGGGCCCCCAAAACATTGTATTCACTAAAATTCAGTGTATTTGATGATTCTATGCCCTAATCAATCGATTTCCATCGATACATCGCGCAGAATATGTATCCGAGATGTTCTTACAAATCGTTCGTTTCAGACAGTGAAACGGCCAAATATGATGTAAAAACTGTTTCTCTCGCCTTCAAACGCTTAAAAATTCTATTTCTAAGTGAAATACATGTGATTTGAGTGTTTTACAGTAACTTCCACGGAACTTTAGCTGCACCGGCGAGGGCACCACGCAGGGTTCCCAAAACCTTGTATTCACTAAAATTCAGTGTATCTGATAAATCTATGCCCTAAACAATCGATTTCCATCGATACATCACGCAGAATATGTATCCGAGATGTTCTCACAAATCGTTCGTTTCAGACAGTGAAACGGCCAAATATGATGTAAAAACTGTTTCTCTCGCCTTCAAACGCTTAAAAATGCTATTTCTAAGCGAAATACATGTGATTTGAGTGTTTTACAGTAACTTCCACGGAACTTTAGTTGCACCGGCGAGGGCACCACGCAGGGCCCCCAAAACCTTGTATTCACTAAAATTCAGTGTATCTGATAATTCTATGCCCTAATCAATCGATTTCCATCGATACATCACGCAGAACATTTATCCGAGATGTTCTCACAAATCGTTCGTTTTAGACAGTGAAACGGCCAAATATGATGTAAAAACTTTTTCTCTCGCCTTCAAACGCTTAAAAATGCTATTTCTAAGCAAAATACGTGTGATTTGAGTGTTTTACAGTAAGTTCCACAGAACTTAAGCTATACCTGCGAGGGCACCACGCAGGGCCCCCAAAACCTTGTATTCACTAAAATTCAGTGTATCTGATGATTCTATGCCCTAATCAATCGATTTCCATCGATACATCACGCAGAATATGTATCCGAGTTGTTCTTACAAATCGTTCGTTTCTGACAGTGAAACGGCCAAATATGATGTAAAAACTGTTTCTCTCGCCTTCAAACGCTTAAAAATGCTATTTCTAAGCGAAATACATGTGATTTGAGTGTTTTACAGTAACTTCCACGGAACTTTAGCTGTACCGGCGAGGGCACCACGGAGGGCCCCCAAAACATTGTATTCACTAAAATTCAGTGTATTTGATGATTCTATGCCCTAATCAATCGATTTCCATCGATACATCGCGCAGAATATGTATCCGAGATGTTCTTACAAATCGTTCGTTACAGACCGTGTAACGGCCAAATATGATGTAAAAACTGTTTCTCTCCCTTTCAAACGCTTAAAAATGCTATTTCTAAGCGAAATACATGCGATTTGAGTGTTTTACAGTAACTTCCACGGAACTTTAGCTGCACCGGCGAGGGCACCACGGAGAGCCCCCAAAACCTTGTATTCACTAAAATTCAGTGTATCTGATGATTCTTTGCCCTAATCAATCGATTTCCATCGATACATCACGCAGAATATGTATCCAAGATGTTCTTACAAATCGTTCGTTTCAGACAGTGAAACGGCCAAATATGCTGTAAAAACAGTTTCTCTCGCCTTCAAACGCTTAAAAATGCTATTTCTAAGCGAAATTCATGTGATTTGAGTGTTTTACAGTAACTTCCACGGAACTTTAGCTGCACCGGCGAGGGCACCACGGAGGGCCCCCAAAACCTTGTATTCACTCAAATTCAGTGTATCGGATGATTCTATGCCCTAATCAACCGATTTCCATCGATCCATCACGCAGAATATGTATCCGAGATGTTCTTACAAATCGTTCGATTCAGACAGTGAAACGGCCAAATATGTTGTAAAAACTGTTTCTCTCGCCTTCAAACGCTTAAAAATGCTATTTCTAAGCGAAATTCATGTGATTTGAGTGTTTTACAGTAGCTTTCACGGAACTTTAGCTGCACCGGCGAGGACACCACGGAGAGCCCCGAAAACCTTGTATTCACTAAAATTCAGTGTATCTTATGATTCTATGCCCTAATCAATCGATTTCCATCGATACATCACGCAGAATATGTATCCGTGATGTTCGCACAAATCGTTCGTTTCAGACAGTGAAACGGCCAAATATGATGTAAAAACTGTTTCTCTCGCCTTCCAACGCTTAAAAATGCTATTTCTAAGCGAAATTCATGTGATTTGAGTGTTTTACAGTAACTTCCACGGAACTTTAGCTGCACTGGCGAGGGCACCACGGAAGGCCCCCAAAACCTTGTATTCACTAAAATTCAGTGTATCTGATGATTCTATGCCCTAATCAACCGATTTCCATCGATACATCACGCAGAATATGTATACGAGATGTTCTTACAAATCGTTCGTTTCAGACAGTGAAACGGCCAAATATGTTGTAAAAACTGTTTCTCTCGCCTTCAACCGCTTAAAAATGCTATTTCTAAGCGAAATTCATGTGATTTGAGTGTTTTACAGTAACTTCCACGGAACTTTAGCTGCACCGGCGAGGACACCACGGAGGGCCCCCAAAACCTTATATTCACTAAAATTCAGTGTGTCTTATGATTCTATGCCCTAATCAATCGATTTCCATCGATACATCACGCAGAATATGTATCCGAGATGTTCTTACAAATCGTTCATTTCAGACAGTGAAACAGCCAAATATATTGTAAAAACTGTTTCTCTCGCCTTCAAACGCTTAAAAATGCTATTTCTAAGCGAAATACGTGTGATTTGAGTGTTTTACAGTAACTTCCACAGAACTTTAGCTGTACCGGCGAGGGCACCACGCAGGGCCCCAAAAACCTTGTATTCACTAAAATTCAGTGTATCTGATGATTCTATGCCCTAATCAATCAATTTCCATCGATACATCACGCAGAATATGTATCCGAGTTGTTCTTACAAATCGTTCGTTTCAGACAGTGAAACGGCCAAATATGATGTAAAAACTGTTTCTCTCGCCTTCAAACGCTTAAAAATGCTATTTCTAAGCGAAATACATGTGATTTGAGTGTTTTACAGTAACTTTCACGGAACTTTAGCTGCACCGGCGAGGGCACCACGGAGGGCCCCCAAAACCTTGTATTCTCTAAAATTCAGTGTATCTTATGATTCTATGCCCTAATCAATCAATTTCCATCGATACATCACGCAGAATATGTATCCGAGTTGTTCTTACAAATCGTTCGTTTCAGACAGTGAAACGGCCAAATATGATGTAAAAACTGTTTCTCTCGCCTTCAAACGCTTAAAAATGCTATTTCTAAGCGAAATACATGTGATTTGAGTGTTTTACAGTAACTTCCTCGGAACTTTAGCTGTACCGGCGAGGGCACCACGGAGGGCCCCCAAAACATTGTATTCACTAAAATTCAGTGTATTTGATGATTCTATGCCCTAATCAATCGATTTCCATCGATACATCGCGCAGAATATGTATCCGAGATGTTCTTACAAATCGTTCGTTTCAGACAGTGAAACGGCCAAATATGATGTAAAAACTGTTTCTCTCCCTTTCAAACGCTTAAAAATGCTATTTCTAAGCGAAATACATGTGATTTGAGTGTTTTACAGTAACTTCCACGGAACTTTAGCTGCACCGGCGAGGGCACGACGGAGACCCCCAAAACCTTGTATTCACTAAAATTCAGTGTATCTGATGATTCTTTGCCCTAATCAATCGATTTCCATCGATACATCACGCAGAATATGTATCCAAGATGTTCTTACAAATCGTTCGTTTCAGACAGTGAAACGGCCAAATATGCTGTAAAAACAGTTTCTCTCGCCTTCAAACGCTTAAAAATGCTATCTCTAAGCGAAATTCATGTGATTTGAGTGTTTTACAGTAACTTCCACGGAACTTTAGCTGCACCGGCGAGGGCACCACGGAGGGCCCCCAAAACCTTGTATTCACTCAAATTCAGTGTATCTGATGATTCTATGCCCTAATCAACCGATTTCCATCGATCCATCACGCAGAATATGTATCCGAGATGTTCTTACAAATCGTTCGATTCAGACAGTGAAACGGCCAAATATGTTGTAAAAACTGTTTCTCTCGCCTTCAAACGCTTAAAAATGCTATTTCTAAGCGAAATTCATGTGATTTGAGTGTTTTACAGTAACTTTCACGGAACTTTAGCTGCACCGGCGAGGACACCACGGAGAGCCCCGAAAACCTTGTATTCACTAAAATTCAGTGTATCTTATGATTCTATGCCCTAATCAATCGATTTCCATCGATACATCACGCAGAATATGTATCCGTGATGTTCGCACAAATCGTTCGTTTCAGACAGTGAAACGGCCAAATATGATGTAAAAACTGTTTCTCTCGCCTTCAAACGCTTAAAAATTCTATTTCTAAGTGAAATACATGTGATTTGAGTGTTTTACAGTAACTTCCACGGAACTTTAGCTGCACCGGCGAGGGCACCACGCAGGGTTCCCAAAACCTTGTATTCACTAAAATTCAGTGTATCTGATAAATCTATGCCCTAAACAATCGATTTCCATCGATACATCACGCAGAATATGTATCCGAGATGTTCTCACAAATCGTTCGTTTCAGACAGTGAAACGGCCAAATATGATGTAAAAACTGTTTCTCTCGCCTTCAAACGCTTAAAAATGCTATTTCTAAGCGAAATACATGTGATTTGAGTGTTTTACAGTAACTTCCACGGAACTTTAGTTGCACCGGCGAGGGCACCACGCAGGGCCCCCAAAACCTTGTATTCACTAAAATTCAGTGTATCTGATAATTCTATGCCCTAATCAATCGATTTCCATCGATACATCACGCAGAACATTTATCCGAGATGTTCTCACAAATCGTTCGTTTTAGACAGTGAAACGGCCAAATATGATGTAAAAACTTTTTCTCTCGCCTTCAAACGCTTAAAAATGCTATTTCTAAGCAAAATACGTGTGATTTGAGTGTTTTACAGTAAGTTCCACAGAACTTAAGCTATACCTGCGAGGGCACCACGCAGGGCCCCCAAAACCTTGTATTCACTAAAATTCAGTGTATCTGATGATTCTATGCCCTAATCAATCGATTTCCATCGATACATCACGCAGAATATGTATCCGAGTTGTTCTTACAAATCGTTCGTTTCTGACAGTGAAACGGCCAAATATGATGTAAAAACTGTTTCTCTCGCCTTCAAACGCTTAAAAATGCTATTTCTAAGCGAAATACATGTGATTTGAGTGTTTTACAGTAACTTCCACGGAACTTTAGCTGTACCGGCGAGGACACCACGGAGGGCCCCCAAAACATTGTATTCACTAAAATTCAGTGTATTTGATGATTCTATGCCCTAATCAATCGATTTCCATCGATACATCGCGCAGAATATGTATCCGAGATGTTCTTACAAATCGTTCGTTTCAGACAGTGAAACGGCCAAATATGATGTAAAAACTGTTTCTCTCGCCTTCAAACGCTTAAAAATGCTATTTCTAAGCGAAATACATGTGATTTGAGTGTTTTACAGTAACTTCCACGGAACCTTAGCTGCACCGGCGAGGACATCACGGAGGGCTCCCAAAACCTTGTATTCACTAAAATTCAGTATATCTTATGATTCTATGCCCTAATCAATCGATTTCCATCGATACATCACGCAGAATATGTATCCGAGATTTTCTTACAAATCATTCGTTTCAGACAGTGAAACGGCCAAATATGTTGTAAAAACTGTTTCTCTCGCCTTCAAACGCTTAAAAATGTTATTTCTAAGCGAAATTCATGTGATTTGAGTGTTTTACAGTAACTTCCACGGAACTTTAGCTGCACCGGGGAGGGCACCACGGAGGGCCCCCAAAACCTTGTATTCACTAAAATTCAGTGTATCTGATGATTCTATGCCCTAATCAATCGATTTCCATCGATACATCACGCAGAATATGTATCCGAGATGTTCTTACAAATCGTTCGTTACAGACCGTGTAACGGCCAAATATGATGTAAAAACTATTTCCCTCGCCTTCCAACGCTTAAAAATGCTATTTCTAAGCGAAATTCATGTGATTTGAGTGTTTTACAGTAACTTCCACGGAACCTTAGCTGCACCGGCGAGGACACCACGGAGGGCTCCCAAAACCTTGTATTCACTAAAATTCAGTATATCTTATGATTCTATGCCCTAATCAATCGATTTCCATCGATACATCACGCAGAATATGTATCCGAGTTGTTCTTACAAATCGTTCGTTTCAGACAGTGAAACTGCCAAATATGATGTAAAAACTGTTTCTCTCGCCTTCAAACGATTAAAAATGCTATGTCTAAGCGAAATACATGTGATTTGAGTGTTTTACAGTAACTTCCACGGAACTTTAGCTGTACCGGCGAGGGCACCACGCAGGGCCCCCAAAACCTTGTATTCACTAAAATTCAGTGTATCTGATGTTTCTATTCCCTAATCATTCGATTTCCATCTATACATCACGCAGAATATGTATCCGAGATGTTCTTACAAATCGTTCGTTTCAGACAGTGAAACGGCCAAATATGATGTAAAAACTGTTTCTCTCGCCTTCAAACGTTTAAAAATGCTATTTCTAAGCGAAATACATGTGATTTGGGTGCTTTACAGTAACTTCCACGAAACTTTAGCTGCACCGGCGAGGGCACCACGAAGGCCCCAAAACCTTGTATTCACTAAAATTCAGTGTATCTTATGATTCTATGCCCTAATCAATCGATTTCCATCGATACATCACGCAGAATATGTATCCGAGATGTTGTTACAAATCGTTCGTTTCAGACCGTGTAACGGCCAAATATGATGTAAAAAACTGTTTCTCTCGCCTTCAAACGCTTAAAAATGCTATTTCTAAGCGAAATTCATATGATTTGAGTGTTTTACAGTAACTTCCACGGAACTTTAGCTGTACCGGCGAGGGCACCACGGAGGGCCCCCAAAACCTTGTATTCACTAAAATTCAGTGTATTTGATGATTCTATGCCCTAATCAATCGATTTCCATCGATACATTGCGCAGAATATGTATCCGAGATGTTCTTACAAATCGTTCGTTTCAGACAGTGAAACGGCCAAATATGTTGTAAAAACTGTTTCTCTCGCCTTCAAACGCTTAAAAATGCTATTTCTAAGCGAAATTCATGTGATTTGAGTGTTTTACAGTAATTTCCACGGAACTTTAGCTGCAACGGCAAAGGCACCACGGAGGGCCCCAAAACCTTGTATTCACTAAAATTCAGTGTATCTTATGATTCTATGCCCTGATCAATCGATTTCCATCGATAAATCACGCAGAATATGTATCCGAGATGTACTTACAAATCGTTCGTTTCAGACAGTGAAACGGCCAAATATGTTGTAAAAACTGTTTCTCTCGCCTTCAAACGCTTAAAAATGCTATTTCTAAGCGAAATTCATGTGATTTGAGTGTTTCACAGTAACTTCCACGGAACTTTAGCTGCACCGGCGAGGGCACCACGGAGGGCCCCCAAAACCTTGTATTCACTAAAATTCAGTGTATCTGATGATTCTATTCCCTAATCAACCGATTTCCATCGATACATCACGCAGAATATGTATCCGAGATGTTCTTACAAATCGTTCTTTTCTGACAGTGAACCGGCCAAATATGATGTAAAAACTGTTTCTCTCACCTTCAAACGCTTAAAAATGCTATTTCTAAGCGAAATGCATGTGATTTGAGTGCTTTACAGTAACTTCCACGGAACTTTAGCTGTACCGGCGAGGGCACCACGGAGGGCCCCCAAAACCTTGTATTCACTAAAATTCAGTGTATTTGATGATTCTATGCCCTAATCAATCGATTTCCATCGATACATCGCGCAGAATATGTATCCGAGATGTTCTTACAAATCGTTCGTTTCAGACAGTGAAACGGCCAAATATGTTGTAAAAACTGTTTCTCTCGCCTTCAAACGCTTAAAAATGCTATTTCTAAGCGAAATTCATGTGATTTGAGTGTTTTACAGTAATTTCCACGGAACTTTAGCTGCACCGGCAAAGGCACCACGGAGGGCCCCAAAACCTTGTATTCACTAAAATTCAGTGTATCTGATGATTCTATGCCCTGATCAATCGATTTCCATCGATAAATCACGCAGAATATGTATCCGAGATGTACTTACAAATCGTTCGTTTCAGACAGTGAAACGGCCAAATATGATGTAAAAACTGCTTCTCTCGCCTTCAAACGCTTAAAAATGCTATTTCTAAGCGAAATACATGTGATTTGAGTGTTTTACAGTAACTTCCACGGAACTTTAGCTGCACCGGCGAGGGCACCACGCAGGGCCCCCAAAACCTTGTATTCACTAAAATTCAGTGTATCTGATAAATCTATGCCCTAATCAATCGATTTCCATCGATACATCACGCAGAATATGTATCCGAGATGTTCTCACAAATCGTTCGTTTCAGACAGTGAAACGGCCAAATATGATGTAAAAACTGTTTCTCTCGCCTTCAAACGCTTAAAAATGCTATTTCTAAGCGAAATACATGTGATTTGAGTGTTTTACAGTAACTTCCACGGAACTTTAGCTGCACCGGCGAGGGCACCACGGAGGGCCCCCAAAAACTTGTATTCACTAAAATTCAGTGTATCTTATGATTCTATGACCTAATTAATCGATTTCCATCGATACATCACGCAGAATATGTATCCGAGATGTTCTTACAAATCGTTCGTTTCAGACCGTGTAACGGCCAAATATGATGTAAAAACTGTTTCTCTCGCCTTCAAACGCTTAAAAATGCTATTTCTAAGCGAAATTCATGTGATTTGAGTGTTTTACAGTAACTTCCACGGAACTTTAGCTGCACCGGCGAGGACACCACGGAGGGCTCCCAAAACCTTGTATTCACTAAAATTCAGTGTATCTTATGATTCTATGCCCTAATCAATCGATTTCCATCGATACATCACGCAGAATATGTATCCGAGATGTTCTTACAAATCGTTCGTTTCAGACCGTGAAACGGCCAAATATGATGTAAAAACTGTTTCTCTCGCCTTCAAACGCTTAAAAATGCTATTTCTAAGCGAAATACATGTGATTTGAGTGTTTTACAGTAACTTCCACGGAACTTTATCTGTACCGGCGAGGGCACCACGCAGGGCCCCCAAAACCTTGTATTCACTAAAATTCAGTGTATCTGATGTTTCTATTCCCTAATCATTCGATTTCCATCTATACATCACGCAGAATATGTATCCGAGATGTTCTTACAAATCGTTCGTTTCAGACAGTGAAACGGCCAAATATGATGTAAAAACTGTTTCTCTCGCCTTCAAACGTTTAAAAATGCTATTTCTAAGCGAAATACATGTGATTTGGGTGCTTTACAGTAACTTCCACGAAACTTTAGCTGCACCGGCGAGGGCACCACGAAGGCCCCAAAACCTTGTATTCACTAAAATTCAGTGTATCTTATGATTCTATGCCCTAATCAATCGATTTCCATCGATACATCACGCAGAATATGTATCCGAGATGTTGTTACAAATCGTTCGTTTCAGACCGTGTAACGGCCAAATATGATGTAAAAACTGTTTCTCTCGCCTTCAAACGCTTAAAAATGCTATTTCTAAGCGAAATTCATATGATTTGAGTGTTTTACAGTAACTTCCACGGAACTTTAGCTGTACCGGCGAGGGCACCACGGAGGGCCCCCAAAACCTTGTATTCACTAAAATTCAGTGTATTTGATGATTCTATGCCCTAATCAATCGATTTCCATCGATACATTGCGCAGAATATGTATCCGAGATGTTCTTACAAATCGTTCGTTTCAGACAGTGAAACGGCCAAATATGTTGTAAAAACTGTTTCTCTCGCCTTCAAACGCTTAAAAATGCTATTTCTAAGCGAAATTCATGTGATTTGAGTGTTTTACAGTAATTTCCACGGAACTTTAGCTGCAACGGCAAAGGCACCACGGAGGGCCCCAAAACCTTGTATTCACTAAAATTCAGTGTATCTTATGATTCTATGCCCTGATCAATCGATTTCCATCGATAAATCACGCAGAATATGTATCCGAGATGTACTTACAAATCGTTCGTTTCAGACAGTGAAACGGCCAAATATGTTGTAAAAACTGTTTCTCTCGCCTTCAAACGCTTAAAAATGCTATTTCTAAGCGAAATTCATGTGATTTGAGTGTTTCACAGTAACTTCCACGGAACTTTAGCTGCACCGGCGAGGGCACCACGGAGGGCCCCCAAAACCTTGTATTCACTAAAATTCAGTGTATCTGATGATTCTATTCCCTAATCAACCGATTTCCATCGATACATCACGCAGAATATGTATCCGAGATGTTCTTACAAATCGTTCTTTTCTGACAGTGAACCGGCCAAATATGATGTAAAAACTGTTTCTCTCACCTTCAAACGCTTAAAAATGCTATTTCTAAGCGAAATGCATGTGATTTGAGTGCTTTACAGTAACTTCCACGGAACTTTAGCTGTACCGGCGAGGGCACCACGGAGGGCCCCCAAAACCTTGTATTCACTAAAATTCAGTGTATTTGATGATTCTATGCCCTAATCAATCGATTTCCATCGATACATCGCGCAGAATATGTATCCGAGATGTTCTTACAAATCGTTCGTTTCAGACAGTGAAACGGCCAAATATGTTGTAAAAACTGTTTCTCTCGCCTTCAAACGCTTAAAAATGCTATTTCTAAGCGAAATTCATGTGATTTGAGTGTTTTACAGTAATTTCCACGGAACTTTAGCTGCACCGGCAAAGGCACCACGGAGGGCCCCAAAACCTTGTATTCACTAAAATTCAGTGTATCTGATGATTCTATGCCCTGATCAATCGATTTCCATCGATAAATCACGCAGAATATGTATCCGAGATGTACTTACAAATCGTTCGTTTCAGACAGTGAAACGGCCAAATATGATGTAAAAACTGCTTCTCTCGCCTTCAAACGCTTAAAAATGCTATTTCTAAGCGAAATACATGTGATTTGAGTGTTTTACAGTAACTTCCACGGAACTTTAGCTGCACCGGCGAGGGCACCACGCAGGGCCCCCAAAACCTTGTATTCACTAAAATTCAGTGTATCTGATAAATCTATGCCCTAATCAATCGATTTCCATCGATACATCACGCAGAATATGTATCCGAGATGTTCTCACAAATCGTTCGTTTCAGACAGTGAAACGGCCAAATATGATGTAAAAACTGTTTCTCTCGCCTTCAAACGCTTAAAAATGCTATTTCTAAGCGAAATACATGTGATTTGAGTGTTTTACAGTAACTTCCACGGAACTTTAGCTGCACCGGCGAGGGCACCACGGAGGGCCCCCAAAAACTTGTATTCACTAAAATTCAGTGTATCTTATGATTCTATGACCTAATTAATCGATTTCCATCGATACATCACGCAGAATATGTATCCGAGATGTTCTTACAAATCGTTCGTTTCAGACCGTGTAACGGCCAAATATGATGTAAAAACTGTTTCTCTCGCCTTCAAACGCTTAAAAATGCTATTTCTAAGCGAAATTCATGTGATTTGAGTGTTTTACAGTAACTTCCACGGAACTTTAGCTGCACCGGCGAGGACACCACGGAGGGCTCCCAAAACCTTGTATTCACTAAAATTCAGTGTATCTTATGATTCTATGCCCTAATCAATCGATTTCCATCGATACATCACGCAGAATATGTATCCGAGATGTTCTTACAAATCGTTCGTTTCAGACCGTGAAACGGCCAAATATGATGTAAAAACTGTTTCTCTCGCCTTCAAACGCTTAAAAATGCTATTTCTAAGCGAAATACATGTGATTTGAGTGTTTTACAGTAACTTCCACGGAACTTTATCTGTACCGGCGAGGGCACCACGCAGGGCCCCCAAAACCTTGTATTCACTAAAATTCAGTGTATCTGAAGATCCTATGCCCTAATCAATCGATTTCCATCGATACATCACGCAGAATATGTATCCGAGATGTTCTTACAAATCGTTCGTTTCAGACAGTGAAACGGCCAAATATGATGTAAAAACTGTTTCTCTCCCCTTCAAACGCTTAAAAATGCTATTTCTAAGCGAAATTCATGTGATTTGAGTGTTTTACAGTAACTTCCACGGAACTTTAGCTGCACCGGCGAGGACACCACGGAGGGCCCCCAAAACCTTGTATTCACTAAAATTCAGTGTATCTTATGATTCTATGCCCTAAACAATCGATTTCCATCGATACATCACGCAGAATATGTATCCGAGATGTTCTTACAAATCGTTCGTTTCAGACCGTGAAACGGCCAAATATGATGTAAAAACTGTTTCTCTCGCCTTCAAACGCTTAAAAATGCTATTTCTAAGCGAAATACGTGTGATTTGAGTGTTTTACAGTAAGTTCCACAAAACTTATGCTATACCGGCGAGGGCACCACGCAGGGCCCCCAAAACCTTGTATTCACTAAAATTCAGTGTATCTGATGATTCTATGCCCTAATCAATCGATTTCAATCGATACATCACGCAGAATATGTATCCGAGATGTTCTTACAAATCGTTCGTTTCAGACAGTGAAACGGCCAAATATGTTGTCAAAACTGTTTCTCTCGCCTTCAAACGCTTAAAAATGCTATTTCTAAGCGAAATACATGTGATTTGAGTGTTTTACAGTAACTTCCACGGAACTTTAGCTGTACCGGCGAGGGCACCACGCAGGGCCCCTAAAACCTTGTATTCACTAAAATTTAGTATATCTTATGATTCTATGCCCTAATCAATCGATTTCCATCGATACATCACGCAGAATATGTATCCGAGATGTTCTTACAAATCGTTCATTTCAGACAGTGAAACAGCCAAATATATTGTAAAAACTGTTTCTCTCGCCTTCAAACGCTTAAAAATGCTATTTCTAAGCGAAATTCATGTGATTTGAGTGTTTTACAGTAACTTCCACGGAACCTTAGCTGCACCGGCGAGGACACCACGCAGGGCCCCCAAAACCTTGTATTAACTAAAATTCAGTGTATCTGATGATTCTATGCCCTAATCAATCGATTTCCATCGATACATCACGCAGAATATGTATCCGAGATGTTCTTACAAATCGTTCGTTTCAGACAGTGAAACGGCCAAATATGATGTATAAACTGTTTCTCTCGCCTTCAAACGCTTAAAAATGCTATTTCTAAGCGAAATACATGTGATTTGAGTGTTTTACAGTAACTTCCACGGAACTTTAGCTGCACTGGCGAGGGCACCACGGAGGGCCCCCAAAACCTTGTATTCACTAAAATTCAGTGTATCTGATGATTCTTTGCCCTAATCAATCGAATTCCATCGATACATCACGCAGAATATTTATACGAGATGTTCTTACAAATCGTTCGTTTCAGACAGTGAAACGGCCAAATATGTTGTAAAAACTGTTTCTATCGCCTTCAACCGCTTAAAAATGCTATTTCTAAGCGAAATTCATGTGATTTGAGTGTTTTACAGTAACTTCCACGGACCTTTAGCTGCACCGGCGAGGACACCACGGAGGGCCCCCAAAACCTTGTATTCACTAATATTCAGTGTATCTTATGATTCTATGCCCTAATCAATCGATTTCCATCGATACATCACGCAGAATATGTATCCGAGATGTTCTTACAAATCGTTCGTTTCAGACCGTAAAACGGCCAAATATGATGTAAAAACTGTTTCTCTCGCCTTCAAACGCTTAAAAATGCTATTTCTAAGCGAAATACGTGTGATTTGAGTGTTTTACAGTAACTTCCACGGAACTTTAGCTGTACCGGCGAGGGCACCACGCAGGGCCCCCAAAACCATGTATTCACTAAAATTCAGTGTATCTGATGATTCTATGCCCTAATCAATCGATTTCCATCGATACATCACGCAGAATATGTATCCGAGATGTTCTTACAAATCGTTCGTTACAGACCGTGTAACGGCCAAATATGATGTAAAAACTGTTTCTCTCGCCTTCCAACGCTTAAAAATGCTATTTCTAAGCGAAATTCATGTGATTTGAGTGTTTTACAGTAACTTCCACGGAACCTTAGCTGCACCGGCGAGGACACCACGGAGGGCTCCCAAAACCTTGTATTCACTAAAATTCAGTATATCTTATGATTCTATGCCCTAATCAATCGATTTCCATCGATACATCACGCAGAATATGTATCCGAGTTGTTCTTACAAATCGTTCGTTTCAGACAGTGAAACTGCCAAATATGATGTAAAAACTGTTTCTCTCGCCTTCAAACGCTTAAAAATGCTATTTCTAAGCGAAATACATGTGATTTGAGTGTTTTACAGTAACTTCCACGGAACTTTAGCTGTACCGGCCAGGGCACCACGCAGGGCCCCCAAAACCATGTATTCACTAAAATTCAGTGTATCTGATGATTCTATGCCCTAATCATTCGATTTCCATCTATACATCACGCAGAATATGTATCCGAGATGTTCTTACAAATCGTTCGTTTCAGACCGTGTAACGGCCAAATATGATGTAAAAACTGTTTCTCTCGCCTTCAAACGCTTAAAAATGCTATTTCTAAGCGAAATACATGTGATTTGAGTGTTTTACAGTAACTTCCTCGGAACTTTAGCTGTACCGGCGAGGGCACCACGGAGGGCCCCCAAAACATTGTATTCACTAAAATTCAGTGTATTTGATGATTCTATGCCCTAATCAATCGATTTCCATCGATACATCGCGCAGAATATGTATCCGAGATGTTCTTACAAATCGTTCGTTTCAGACAGTGAAAGAAACGGCCAAATATGATGTAAAAACTGTTTCTCTCGCCTTCCAACGCTTAAAAATGCTATTTCTAAGCGAAATTCATGTGATTTGAGTGTTTTACAGTAACTTCCACGGAACCTTAGCTGCACCGGCGAGGACACCACGGAGTGCTCCCAAAACCTTGTATTCACTAAAATTCAGTATATCTTATAATTCTATGCCCTAATCAATCAATTTCCATCGATACATCACGCAGAATATGTATCCGAGTTGTTCTTACAAATCGTTCGTTTCAGACAGTGAAACGGCCAAATATGATGTAAAAACTGTTTCTCTCGCCTTCAAACGCTTAAAAATGCTATTTCTAAGCGAAATACATGTGATTTGAGTGTTTTACAGTAACTTCCTCGGAACTTTAGCTGTACCGGCGAGGGCACCACGGAGGGCCCCCAAAACATTGTATTCACTAAAATTCAGTGTATTTGATGATTCTATGCCCTAATCAATCGATTTCCATCGATACATCGCGCAGAATATGTATCCGAGATGTTCTTACAAATCGTTCGTTTCAGACAGTGAAACGGCCAAATATGATGTAAAAACTGTTTCTCTCCCTTTCAAACGCTTAAAAATGCTATTTCTAAGCGAAATACATGTGATTTGAGTGTTTTACAGTAACTTCCACGGCACTTTAGCTGCACCGGCGAGGGCACCACGGAGATCCCCCAAAACCTTGTATTCACTAAAATTCAGTGTATCTGATGATTCTTTGCCCTAATCAATCGATTTCCATCGATACATCACGCAGAATATGTATCCAAGATGTTCTTACAAATCGTTCGTTTCAGACAGTGAAACGGCCAAATATGTTGTAAAAACAGTTTCTCTCGCCTTCAAACGCTTAAAAATGCTATTTCTAAGCGAAATTCATGTAATTTGAGTGTTTTACAGTAACTTCCACGGAACTTTAGCTGCACCGGCGAGGGCACCACGGAGGGCCCCCAAAACCTTGTATTCACTAAAATTCAGTGTATCTGATGATTCTATGCCCTAATCAATCGATTTCCATCGATACATCGCGCAGAATATGTATCCGAGATGTTCTTACAAATCGTTCGTTTCAGACAGTGAAACGGCCAAATATGATGTAAAAACTGTTTCTCTCCCTTTCAAACGCTTAAAAATGCTATTTCTAAGCGAAAGTCATGTGATTTGAGTGTTTTACAGTAACTTCCACGGAACTTTAGCTGTACCGGCGAGGGCACTACGGAGGGCCCCCAAAACCTTGAATTCACTAAAATTCAGTGTATTTGATGGTTCTATGCCCTAATCAATCGATTTCCATCGATACATCACGCAAAATATGTATCCGAGATGGTCTTACAAATCGTTCGTTTCAGACTGTGAAACGGCCAAATATGATGTAAAACCTGTTTCTCTCGCCTTCAAACGCTTAAAAATGCTATTTCTAAGCGAAATTCATGTGATTTGAGTGTTTTACAGTAACTTTCACGGAACTTTAGCTGCACCGGCGAGGACACCACGGAGAGCCCCGAAAACCTTGTATTCACTAAAATTCAGTGTATCTTATGATTCTATGCCCTAATCAATCGATTTCCATCGATACATCACGCAGAATATGTATCCGTGATGTTCGCACAAATCGTTCGTTTCAGACAGTGAAACGGCCAAATATGATGTAAAAACTGTTTCTCTCGCCTTCAAACGCTTAAAATTCTATTTCTAAGTGAAATTCATGTAATTTGAGTGTTTTACAGTAACTTCCACGGAACTTTAGCTGTACCGGCGAGGGCACCACGGAGGGCCCCCCAAAACCTTGTATTCACTAAAATTCAGTGTATCTGATGATTCTATGCCCTAATCAATCGATTTCCATCGATACATCGCGCAGAATATGTATCCGAGATGTTCTTACAAATCGTTCGTTTCAGACAGTGAAACGGCCAAATATGATGTAAAAACTGTTTCTCTCCCTTTCAAACGCTTAAAAATGCTATTTCTAAGCGAAAGTCATGTGATTTGAGTGTTTTACAGTAACTTCCACGGAACTTTAGCTGTACCGGCGAGGCACCACGGAGGGCCCCCAAAACCTTGTATTCACTAAAAATCAGTGTATCTTATGATTCTATGCCCTAATCAATCGATTTCCATCGATACATCACGCAGAATATGTATCCGTGATGTTCGCACAAATCGTTCGTTTCAGACAGTGAAACGGCCAAATATGATGTAAAAACTGTTTCTCTCGCCTTCAAACGCTTAAAAGTTCTATTTCTAAGTGAAATACATGTGATTTGAGTGTTTTACAGTAACTTCCACGGAACTATAGCTGCACCGGCGAGGGCACCACGCAGGGTTCCCAAAACCTTGTATTCACTAAAATTCAGTGTATCTGATAAATCTATGCCCTAATCAATCGATTTCCATCGATACATCACGCAGAATATGTATCCGAGATGTTCTCACAAATCGTTCGTTTCAGACAGTGAAACGGCCAAATATGATGTAAAAACTGTTTCTCTCGCCTTCAAACGCTTAAAAATGCTATTTCTAAGCGAAATACATGTGATTTGAGTGTTTTACAGTAACTTCCACGGAACTTTAGCTGCACCGGCGAGGGCACCACGCAGGGCCCCCAAAACCTTGTATTCACTAAAATTCAGTGTATCTGATAATTCTATGCCCTAATCAATCGATTTCCATCGATACATCACGCAGAACATTTATCCGAGATGTTCTCACAAATCGTTCGTTTTAGACAGTGAAACGGCCAAATATGATGTAAAAACTTTTTCTCTCGCCTTCAAACGCTTAAAAATGCTATTTCTAAGCAAAATACGTGTGATTTGAGTGTTTTACAGTAAGTTCCACAGAACTTAAGCTATACCTGCGAGGGCACCACGCAGGACCCCCAAAACCTTGTATTCACTAAAATTCAGTGTATCTGATGATTCTATGCCCTAATCAATCGATTTCCATCGATACATCACGCAGAATATATATCCGAGTTGTTCTTACAAATCGTTCGTTTCTGACAGTGAAACGGCCAAATATGATGTAAAAACTGTTTCTCTCGCCTTCAAACGCTTAAAAATGCTATTTCTAAGCGAAATACATGTGATTTGAGTGTTTTACAGTAACTTCCACGGAACTTTAGCTGTACCGGCGAGGACACCACGGAGGGCCCCCAAAACATTGTATTCACTAAAATTCAGTGTATTTGATGATTCTATGCCCTAATCAATCGATTTCCATCGATACATCGCGCAGAATATGTATCCGAGATGTTCTTACAAATCGTTCGTTCAGACAGTGAAACGGCCAAATATGATGTAAAAACTGTTTCTCTCGCCTTCAAACGCTTAAAAATGCTATTTCTAAGCGAAATACATGTGATTTGAGTGTTTTACAGTAACTTCCACGGAACCTTAGCTGCACCGGCGAGGACATCACGGAGGGCTCCCAAAACCCTTGTATTCACTAAAATTCAGTATATCTTATGATTCTATGCCCTACTCAATCGATTTCCATCGATACATCACGCAGAATATGTATCCGAGATGTTCTTACAAATCGTTCGTTTCTGACAGTGAAACGGCCAAATATGATGTAAAAACTGTTTCTCTCGCCTTCAAACGCTTATAAATGCTATTTCTAAGCGAAATACGTGTGATTTGAGTGTTTTACAGTAAGTTCCACAAAACTTAAGCTATACCGGCGAGGGCACCACGCAGGGCCCCCAAAACCTTGTATTCACTAAAATTCAGTGTATCTGATGATTCTATGCCCTAATCAATCGATTTCAATCGATACATCACGCAGAATATGTATCCGAGATGTTCTTACAAATCGTTCGTTTCAGACAGTGAAACGGCCAAATATGTTGTCAAAACTGTTTCTCTCGCCTTCAAACGCTTAAAAATGCTATTTCTAAGCGAAATACATGTGATTTGAGTGTTTTACAGTAACTTCCACGGAACTTTAGCTGTACCGGCGAGGGCACCACGCAGGGCCCCCAAAACCTTGTATTCACTAAAATTTAGTATATCTTATGATTCTATGCCCTAATCAATCGATTTCCATCGATACATCACGCAGAATATGTATCCGAGATGTTCTTACAAATCGTTCATTTCAGACAGTGAAACAGCCAAATATATTGTAAAAACTGTTTCTCTCGCCTTCAAACGCTTCAAAATGCTATTTATAAGCGAAATATATGTGATTTGAGTGTTTTACAGTAACTTCCACGGAACCTTAGCTGCGCCGGCGAGGACACCACGGAGGGCTCCCAAACCCTTGTATTCACTAAAATTCAGTATATCTTATGATTCTATGCTCTAATCAATCGATTTCCATCGATACATCACGCAGAATATGTATCCGAGTTGTTCTTACAAATCGTTCGTTTCAGACAGTGAAACTGCCAAATATGATGTAAAAACTGTTTCTCTCGCATTCAAACGCTTAAAAATGCTATTTCTAAGCGAAATACATGTGATTTGAGTGTTTTACAGTAACTTCCACAGAACTTTAGCTGTACCGGCGAGGGCACCACGCAGGGCCCCCAAAACCTTGTATTCACTAAAATTCAGTGCATCTGATGATTCTATGCCCTAATCATTCGATTTCCATCTATACATCACGCAGAATATGTATCCGAGATGTTCTTACAAATCGTACATTTCAGACAGTGAAACAGCCAAATATATTGTAAAAACTGTTTCTCTCGCCTTCAAACGCTTAAAAATTCTATTTCTAAGCGAAATTCATGTGATTTGAGTGTTTTACAGTAACTTCCACGGACCTTTAGCTGCACCGGCGAGGACACCACGGAGGGCCCCCAAAACCTTGTATTCACTAATATTCAGTGTATCTTATGATTCTATGCCCTAATCAATCGATTTCCATCGATACATCACGCAGAATATGTATTCGAGATGTTCTTACAAATCGTTCGTTTCAGACCGTAAAACGGCCAAATATGATGTAAAAACTGTTTCTCTCGCCTTCAAACGCTTAAAAATGCTATTTCTAAGCGAAATACGTGTGATTTGAGTGTTTTACAGTAACTTCCACGGAACTTTAGCTGTACCGGCGAGGGCACCACGCAGGGCCCCCAAAACCTTGTATTCACTAAAATTCAGTGTATCTGATGATTCTATGCCCTAATCAATCGATTTCCAATGATACATCACGCAGAATATGTATCCGAGATGTACTTACAAATCGTTCGTTACAGACCGTGTAATGGCCAAATATGATATAAAAACTGTTTCTCTCGCCTTCCAACGCTTAAAAATGCTATTTCTAAGCGAAATTCATGTGATTTGAGTGTTTTACAGTAACTTCCACGGAACCTTAGCTGCACCGGCGAGGATATCACGGAGGGCTCCCAAAACCTTGTATTCACTAAAATTCAGTATATCTTATGATTCTATGCCCTAATCAATCGATATCCATCGATACATCACGCAGAATATGTATCCGAGTTGTTCTTACAAATCGTTCGTTTCAGACAGAGAAACGGCCAAATATGATGTAAAAACTGTTTCTCTCGCCTTCAAACGCTTAAAAATGCTATTTCTAAGCGAAATACATGTGATTTGAGTGTTTTACAGTAACTTCCACGGAACTTTAGCTGCACCGGCGAGGACATCACGGAGGGCTCCCAAAACCTTGTATTCACTAAAATTCAGTATATCTTATGATTCTATGCCCTAATCAATCGATATCCATCGATACATCACGCAGAATATGTACCCGAGTTGTTCTTACAAATCGTTCGTTTCAGACCGTGAAACGGCCAAATATGATGTAAAAACTGTTTCTCTCGCCTTCAAACGCTTATAAATGCTATTTCTAAGCGAAATACGTGTGATTTGAGTGTTTTACAGTAAGTTCCACAAAACTTAAGCTATACCGGCGAGGGCACCACGCAGGGCCCCCAAAACCTTGTATTCACTAAAATTCAGTGTATCTGATGATTCTATGCCCTAATCAATCGATTTCAATCGATACATCACACAGAATATGTATCCGAGATGTTCTTACAAATCGTTCGTTTCAGACAGTGAAACGGCCAAATATGTTGTCAAAACTGTTTCTCTCGCCTTCAAACGCTTAAAAATGCTATTTCTAAGCGAAATACATGTGATATGAGTGTTTTACAGTAACTTCCACGGAACTTTAGCTGTACCGGCGAGGGCACCACGCAGGGCCCCCAAAACCTTGTATTCACTAAAATTTAGTATATCTTATGATTCTATGCCCTAATCAATCGATTTCCATCGATACATCACGCAGAATATGTATCCGAGATGTTCTTACAAATCGTTCATTTCAGACAGTGAAACAGCCAAATATATTGTAAAAACTGTTTCTCTCGCCTTCAAACGCTTCAAAATGCTATTTCTAAGCAAAATATATGTGATTTGAGTGTTTTACAGTAACTTCCACGGAACCTTAGCTGCACCGGCGAGGACACCACGGAGGGCTCCCAAACCCTTGTATTCACTAAAATTCAGTGCATCTGATGATTCTATGCCCTAATCATTCGATTTCCATCTATACATCACGCAGAATATGTATCCGAGTTGTTCTTACAAATCGTTCGTTTCAGACAGTGAAACTGCCAAATATGATGTAAAAACTGTTTCTCTCGCATTCAAAGGCTTAAAAATGCTATTTCTAAGCGAAATACATGTGATTTGAGTGTTTTACAGTAACTTCCACAGAACTTTAGCTGTACCGGCGAGGGCACCACGCAGGGCCCCCAAAACCTTGTATTCACTAAAATTCAGTGCATCTGATGATTCTATGCCCTAATCATTCGATTTCCATCTATACATCACGCAGAATATGTATCCGAGATGTTCTTACAAATCGTTCATTTCAGACAGTGAAACAGCCAAATATATTGTAAAAACTGTTTCTCTCGCCTTCAAACGCTTAAAAATTCTATTTCTAAGCGAAATTCATGTGATTTGAGTGTTTTACAGTAACTTCCACGGAACTTTAGCTGCACCGGCGAGGACATCACGGAGGGCTCCCAAAACCTTGTATTCACTAAAATTCAGTATATCTTATGATTCTATGCCCTAATCAATCGATATCCATCGATACATCACGCAGAATATGTATTCGAGATGTTCTTACAAATCGTTCGTTTCAGACCGTAAAACGGCCAAATATGATGTAAAAACTGTTTCTCTCGCCTTCAAACGCTTAAAAATGCTATTTCTAAGTGAAATACGTGTGATTTGAGTGTTTTACAGTAACTTCCACGGAACTTTAGCTGTACCGGCGAGGACACCACGCAGGGCCCCCAAAACCTTGTATTCACTAAAATTCAGTGTATCTGATGATTCTATGCCCTAATCAATCGATTTCCAATGATACATCACGCAGAATATGTATCCGAGATGTACTTACAAATCGTTCGTTACAGACCGTGTAATGGCCAAATATGATATAAAAACTGTTTCTCTCGCCTTCCAACGCTTAAAAATGCTATTTCTAAGCGAAATTCATGTGATTTGAGTGTTTTACAGTAACTTCCACGGAACCTTAGCTGCACCGGCGAGGACATCACGGAGGGCTCCCAAAACCTTGTATTCACTAAAATTCAGTATATCTTATGATTCTATGCCCTAATCAATCGATATCCATCGATACATCACGCAGAATATGTATCCGAGTTGTTCTTACAAATCGTTCGTTTCAGACAGAGAAACGGCCAAATATGATGTAAAAACTGTTTCTCTCGCCTTCAAACGCTTAAAAATGCTATTTCTAAGCGAAATACATGTGATTTGAGTGTTTTACAGTAACTTCCACGGAACTTTAGCTGTACCGGCGAGGGCACCACGGAGGGCCCCCAAAACATTGTATTCACTAAAATTCAGTGTATTTGATGATTCTATGCCCTAATCAATCGATTTCCATCGATACATCGCGCAGAATATGTATCCGAGATGTTCTTACAAATCGTTCGTTTCAGACAGTGAAACGGCCAAATATGATGTAAAAACTGTTTCTCTCGCCTTCACACGATTAAAAATGCTATGTCTAAGCGAAATACATGTGATTTGAGTGTTTTACAGTAACTTCCACGGAACTTTAGCTGTACCGGCGAGGGCACCACGCAGGGCCCCCAAAACCTTGTATTCACTAAAATTCAGTGTATCTGATGTTTCTATTCCCTAATCATTCGATTTCCATCTATACATCACGCAGAATATGTATCCGAGATGTTCTTACAAATCGTTCGTTTCAGACAGTGAAACGGCCAAATATGATGTAAAAACTGTTTCTCTCGCCTTCAAACGTTTAAAAATGCTATTTCTAAGCGAAATACATGTGATTTGGGTGCTTTACAGTAACTTCCACGAAACTTTAGCTGCACCGGCGAGGGCACCACGAAGGCCCCAAAACCTTGTATTCACTAAAATTCAGTGTATCTTATGATTCTATGCCCTAATCAATCGATTTCCATCGATACATCACGCAGAATATGTATCCGAGATGTTGTTACAAATCGTTCGTTTCAGACCGTGTAACGGCCAAATATGATGTAAAAACTGTTTCTCTCGACTTCAAACGCTTAAAAATGCTATTTCTAAGCGAAATTCATGTGATTTGAGTGTTTTACAGTAACTTCCACGGAACTTTAGCTGTACCGGCGAGGGCACCACGGAGGGCCCCCAAAACCTTGTATTCACTAAAATTCAGTGTATTTGATGATTCTATGCCCTAATCAATCGATTTCCATCGATACATTGCGCAGAATATGTATCCGAGATGTTCTTACAAATCGTTCGTTTCAGACAGTGAAACGGCCAAATATGTTGTAAAAACTGTTTCTCTCGCCTTCAAACGCTTAAAAATGCTATTTCTAAGCGAAATTCATGTGATTTGAGTGTTTTACAGTAATTTCCACGGAACTTTAGCTGCAACGGCAAAGGCACCACGGAGGGCCCCAAAACCTTGTATTCACTAAAATTCAGTGTATCTTATGATTCTATGCCCTGATCAATCGATTTCCATCGATAAATCACGCAGAATATGTATCCGAGATGTACTTACAAATCGTTCGTTTCAGACAGTGAAACGGCCAAATATGTTGTAAAAACTGTTTCTCTCGCCTTCAAACGCTTAAAAATGCTATTTCTAAGCGAAATTCATGTGATTTGAGTGTTTTACAGTAACTTCCACGGAACTTTAGCTGCACCGGCGAGGGCACCACGGAGGGCCCCCAAAACCTTGTATTCACTAAAATTCAGTGTATCTGATGATTCTATGCCCTAATCAACCGATTTCCATCGATACATCACGCAGAATATGTATCCGAGATGTTCTTACAAATCGTTCTTTTCTGACAGTGAACCGGCCAAATATGATGTAAAAACTGTTTCTCTCACCTTCAAACGCTTAAAAATGCTATTTCTAAGCGAAATGCATGTGATTTGAGTGCTTTACAGTAACTTCCACGGAACTTTAGCTGTACCGGCGAGGGCACCACGGAGGGCCCCCAAAACCTTGTATTCACTAAAATTCAGTGTATTTGATGATTCTATGCCCTAATCAATCGATTTCCATCGATACATCGCGCAGAATATGTATCCGAGATGTTCTTACAAATCGTTCGTTTCAGACAGTGAAACGGCCAAATATGTTGTAAAAACTGTTTCTCTCGCCTTCAAACGCTTAAAAATGCTATTTCTAAGCGAAATTCATGTGATTTGAGTGTTTTACAGTAATTTCCACGGAACTTTAGCTGCACCGGCAAAGGCACCACGGAGGGCCCCAAAACCTTGTATTCACTAAAATTCAGTGTATCTGATGATTCTATGCCCTGATCAATCGATTTCCATCGATAAATCACGCAGAATATGTATCCGAGATGTACTTACAAATCGTTCGTTTCAGACAGTGAAACGGCCAAATATGATGTAAAAACTGCTTCTCTCGCCTTCAAACGCTTAAAAATGCTATTTCTAAGCGAAATACATGTGATTTGAGTGTTTTACAGTAACTTCCACGGAACTTTAGCTGCACCGGCGAGGGCACCACGCAGGGCCCCCAAAACCTTGTATTCACTAAAATTCAGTGTATCTGATAAATCTATGCCCTAATCAATCGATTTCCATCGATACATCACGCAGAATATGTATCCGAGATGTTCTCACAAATCGTTCGTTTCAGACAGTGAAATGGCCAAATATGATGTAAAAACTGTTTCTCTCGCCTTCAAACGCTTAAAAATGCTATTTCTAAGCGAAATACATGTGATTTGAGTGTTTTACAGTAACTTCCACGGAACTTTAGCTGCACCGGCGAGGGCACCACGGAGGGCCCCCAAAAACTTGTATTCACTAAAATTCAGTGTATCTTATGATTCTATGACCTAATCAATCGATTTCCATCGATACATCACGCAGAATATGTATCCGAGATGTTCTTACAAATCGTTCGTTTCAGACCGTGTAACGGCCAAATATGATGTAAAAACTGTTTCTCTCGCCTTCAAACGCTTAAAAATGCTATTTCTAAGCGAAATTCATGTGATTTGAGTGTTTTACAGTAACTTCCACGGAACTTTAGCTGCACCGGCGAGGACACCACGGAGGGCTCCCAAAACCTTGTATTCACTAAAATTCAGTGTATCTTATGATTCTATGCCCTAATCAATCGATTTCCATCGATACATCACGCAGAATATGTATCCGAGATGTTCTTACAAATCGTTCGTTTCAGACCGTGAAACGGCCAAATATGATGTAAAAACTGTTTCTCTCGCCTTCAAACGCTTAAAAATGCTATTTCTAAGCGAAATACATGTGATTTGAGTGTTTTACAGTAACTTCCACGGAACTTTATCTGTACCGGCGAGGGCACCACGCAGGGCCCCCAAAACCTTGTATTCACTAAAATTCAGTGTATCTGATGATCCTATGCCCTAATCAATCGATTTCCATCGATACATCACGCAGAATATGTATCCGAGATGTTCTTACAAATCGTTCGTTTCAGACAGTGAAACGGCCAAATATGATGTAAAAACTGCTTCTCTCGCCTTCAAACGCTTAAAAATGCTATTTCTAAGCGAAATACATGTGATTTGAGTGTTTTACAGTAACTTCCACGGAACTTTAGCTGCACCGGCGAGGGCACCACGCAGGGCCCCCAAAACCTTGTATTCACTAAAATTCAGTGTATCTGATAAATCTATGCCCTAATCAATCGATTTCCATCGATACATCACGCAGAATATGTATCCGAGATGTTCTCACAAATCGTTCGTTTCAGACAGTGAAACGGCCAAATATGATGTAAAAACTGTTTCTCTCGCCTTCAAACGCTTAAAAATGCTATTTCTAAGCGAAATACATGTGATTTGAGTGTTTTACAGTAACTTCCACGGAACTTTAGCTGCACCGGCGAGGGCACCACGGAGGGCCCCCAAAAACTTGTATTCACTAAAATTCAGTGTATCTTATGATTCTATGACCTAATCAATCGATTTCCATCGATACATCACGCAGAATATGTATCCGAGATGTTCTTACAAATCGTTCGTTTCAGACCGTGTAACGGCCAAATATGATGTAAAAACTGTTTCTCTCGCCTTCAAACGCTTAAAAATGCTATTTCTAAGCGAAATTCATGTGATTTGAGTGTTTTACAGTAACTTCCACGGAACTTTAGCTGCACCGGCGAGGACACCACGGAGGGCTCCCAAAACCTTGTATTCACTAAAATTCAGTGTATCTTATGATTCTATGCCCTAATCAATCGATTTCCATCGATACATCACGCAGAATATGTATCCGAGATGTTCTTACAAATCGTTCGTTTCAGACCGTGAAACGGCCAAATATGATGTAAAAACTGTTTCTCTCGCCTTCAAACGCTTAAAAATGCTATTTCTAAGCGAAATACATGTGATTTGAGTGTTTTACAGTAACTTCCACGGAACTTTATCTGTACCGGCGAGGGCACCACGCAGGGCCCCCAAAACCTTGTATTCACTAAAATTCAGTGTATCTGATGATCCTATGCCCTAATCAATCGATTTCCATCGATACATCACGCAGAATATGTATCCGAGATGTTCTTACAAATCGTTCGTTTCAGACAGTGAAACGGCCAAATATGATGTAAAAACTGTTTCTCTCCCCTTCAAACGCTTAAAAATGCTATTTCTAAGCGAAATTCATGTGATTTGAGTGTTTTACAGTAACTTCCACGGAACTTTAGCTGCACCGGCGAGGACACCACGGAGGGCCCCCAAAACCTTGTATTCACTAAAATTCAGTGTATCTTATGATTCTATGCCCTAAACAATCGATTTCCATCGATACATCACGCAGAATATGTATCCGAGATGTTCTTACAAATCGTTCGTTTCAGACCGTGAAACGGCCAAATATGATGTAAAAACTGTTTCTCTCGCCTTCAAACGCTTAAAAATGCTATTTCTAAGCGAAATACGTATGATTTGAGTGTTTTACAGTAAGTTCCACAAAACTTAAGCTATACCGGCGAGGGCACCACGCAGGGCCCCCAAAACCTTGTATTCACTAAAATTCAGTGTATCTGATGATTCTATGCCCTAATCAATCGATTTCAATCGATACATCACGCAGAATATGTATCCGAGATGTTCTTACAAATCGTTCGTTTCAGACAGTGAAACGGCCAAATATGTTGTCAAAACTGTTTCTCTCGCCTTCAAACGCTTAAAAATGCTATTTCTAAGCGAAATACATGTGATTTGAGTGTTTTACAGTAACTTCCACGGAACTTTAGCTGTACCGGCGAGGGCACCACGCAGGGCCCCCAAAACCTTGTATTCACTAAAATTTAGTATATCTTATGATTCTATGCCCTAATCAATCGATTTCCATCGATACATCACGCAGAATATGTATCCGAGATGTTCTTACAAATCGTTCATTTCAGACAGTGAAACAGCCAAATATATTGTAAAAACTGTTTCTCTCGCCTTCAAACGCTTAAAAATGCTATTTCTAAGCGAAATTCATGTGATTTGAGTGTTTTACAGTAACTTCCACGGAACCTTAGCTGCACCGGCGAGGACACCACGCAGGGCCCCCAAAACCTTGTATTCACTAAAATTCAGTGTATCTGATGATTCTATGCCCTAATCAATCGATTTCCATCGATACATCACGCAGAATATGTATCCGAGATGTTCTTACAAATCGTTCGTTTCAGACAGTGAAACGGCCAAATATGATGTATAAACTGTTTCTCTCGCCTTCAAACGCTTAAAAATGCTATTTCTAAGCGAAATACATGTGATTTGAGTGTTTTACAGTAACTTCCACGGAACTTTAGCTGCACTGGCGAGGGCACCACGGAGGGCCCCCAAAACCTTGTATTCACTAAAATTCAGTGTATCTGATGATTCTTTGCCCTAATCAATCGAATTCCATCGATACATCACGCAGAATATGTATACGAGATGTTCTTACAAATCGTTCGTTTCAGACAGTGAAACGGCCAAATATGTTGTAAAAACTGTTTCTCTCGCCTTCAACCGCTTAAAAATGCTATTTCTAAGCGAAATTCATGTGATTTGAGTGTTTTACAGTAACTTCCACGGACCTTTAGCTGCACCGGCGAGGACACCACGGAGGGCCCCCAAAACCTTCTATTCACTAATATTCAGTGTATCTTATGATTCTATGCCCTAATCAATCGATTTCCATCGATACATCACGCAGAATATGTATCCGAGATGTTCTTACAAATCGTTCGTTTCAGACCGTAAAACGGCCAAATATGATGTAAAAACTGTTTCTCTCGCCTTCAAACGCTTAAAAATGCTATTTCTAAGCGAAATACGTGTGATTTGAGTGTTTTACAGTAACTTCCACGGAACTTTAGCTGTACCGGCGAGGGCACCACGCAGGGCCCCCAAAACCATGTATTCACTAAAATTCAGTGTATCTGATGATTCTATGCCCTAATCAATCGATTTCCATCGATACATCACGCAGAATATGTATCCGAGATGTTCTTACAAATCGTTCGTTACAGACCGTGTAACGGCCAAATATGATGTAAAAACTGTTTCTCTCGCCTTCCAACGCTTAAAAATGCTATTTCTAAGCGAAATTCATGTGATTTGAGTGTTTTACAGTAACTTCCACGGAACCTTAGCTGCACCGGCGAGGACACCACGGAGGGCTCCCAAAACCTTGTATTCACTAAAATTCAGTATATCTTATGATTCTATGCCCTAATCAATCGATTTCCATCGATACATCACGCAAATATGTATCCGAGTTGTTCTTACAAATCGTTCGTTTCAGACAGTGAAACTGCCAAATATGATGTAAAAACTGTTTCTCTCGCCTTCAAACGCTTAAAAATGCTATTTCTAAGCGAAATACATGTGATTTGAATGTTTTACAGTAACTTCCACGGAACTTTAGCTGTACCGGCGAGGGCACCACGCAGGGCCCCCAAAACCATGTATTCACTAAAATTCAGTGTATCTGATGATTCTATGCCCTAATAATTCGATTTCCATCTATACATCACGCAGAATATGTATCCGAGATGTTCTTACAAATCGTTCGTTTCAGACCGTGTAACGGCCAAATATGATGTAAAAACTGTTTCTCTCGCCTTCAAACGCTTAAAAATGCTATTTCTAAGCGAAATACATGTGATTTGAGTGTTTTACAGTAACTTCCTCGGAACTTTAGCTGTACCGGCGAGGGCACCACGGAGGGCTCCCAAAACATTGTATTCACTAAAATTCAGTGTATTTGATGATTCTATGCCCTAATCAATCGATTTCCATCGATACATCGCGCAGAATATGTATCCGAGATGTTCTTACAAATCGTTCGTTTCAGACAGTGAAACGGCCAAATATGATGTAAAAACTGTTTCTCTCGCCTTCCAACGCTTAAAAATGCTATTTCTAAGCGAAATTCATGTGATTTGAGTGTTTTACAGTAACTTCCACGGAACCTTAGCTGCACCGGCGAGGACACCACGGAGTGCTCCCAAAACCTTGTATTCACTAAAATTCAGTATATCTTATAATTCTATGCCCTAATCAATCAATTTCCATCGATACATCACGCAGAATATGTATCCGAGTTGTTCTTACAAATCGTTCGTTTCAGACAGTGAAACGGCCAAATATGATGTAAAAACTGTTTCTCTCGCCTTCAAACGCTTAAAAATGCTATTTCTAAGCGAAATACATGTGATTTGAGTGTTTTACAGTAACTTCTTCGGAACTTTAGCTGTACCGGCGAGGGCACCACGGAGGGCCCCCAAAACATTGTATTCACTAAAATTCAGTGTATTTGATGATTCTATGCCCTAATCAATCGATTTCCATCGATACATCGCGCAGAATATGTATCCGAGATGTTCTTACAAATCGTTCGTTTCAGACAGTGAAACGGCCAAATATGATGTAAAAACTGTTTCTCTCCCTTTCAAACGCTTAAAAATGCTATTTCTAAGCGAAATACATGTGATTTGAGTGTTTTACAGTAACTTCCACGGCACTTTAGCTGCACCGGCGAGGGCACCACGGAGATCCCCCAAAACCTTGTATTCACTAAAATTCAGTGTATCTGATGATTCTTTGCCCTAATCAATCGATTTCCATCGATACATCACGCAGAATATGTATCCAAGATGTTCTTACAAATCGTTCGTTTCAGACAGTGAAACGGCCAAATATGTTGTAAAAACAGTTTCTCTCGCCTTCAAACGCTTAAAAATGCTATTTCTAAGCGAAATTCATGTAATTTGAGTGTTTTACAGTAACTTCCACGGAACTTTAGCTGCACCGGCGAGGGCACCACGCAGGGTTCCCAAAACCTTGTATTCACTAAAATTCAGTGTATCTGATAAATCTATGCCCTAATCAATCGATTTCCATCGATACATCGCGCAGAATATGTATCCGAGATGTTCTTACAAATCGTTCGTTTCAGACAGTGAAACGGCCAAATATGTTGTAAAAACAGTTTCTCTCGCCTTCAAACGCTTAAAAATGCTATTTCTAAGCGAAATTCATGTAATTTGAGTGTTTTACAGTAACTTCCACGGAACTTTAGCTGTACCGGCGAGGGCACCACGGAGGGCCCCCAAAACCTTGTATTCACTAAAATTCAGTGTATTTGATGGTTCTATGCCCTAATCAATCGATTTCCATCGATACATCACGCAAAATATGTATCCGAGATGTTCTTACAAATCGTTCGTTTCAGACAGTGAAACGGCCAAATATGTTGTAAAAACAGTTTCTCTCGCCTTCAAACGCTTAAAAATGCTATTTCTAAGCGAAATTCATGTAATTTGAGTGTTTTACAGTAACTTCCACGGAACTTTAGCTGCACCGGCGAGGGCACCACGGAGGGCCCCCAAAACCTTGTATTCACTAAAATTCAGTGTATCTGATGATTCTTTGCCCTAATCAATCGATTTCCATCGATACATCGCGCAGAATATGTATCCGAGATGTTCTTACAAATCGTTCGTTTCAGACAGTGAAACGGCCAAATATGTTGTAAAAACAGTTTCTCTCGCCTTCAAACGCTTAAAAATGCTATTTCTAAGCGAAATTCATGTAATTTGAGTGTTTTACAGTAACTTCCACGGAACTTTAGCTGTACCGGCGAGGGCACCACGGAGGGCCCCCAAAACCTTGTATTCACTAAAATTCAGTGTATTTGATGGTTCTATGCCCTAATCAATCGATTTCCATCGATACATCACGCAAAATATGTATCCGAGATGGTCTTACAAATCGTTCGTTTCAGACTGTGAAACGGCCAAATATGATGTAAAACCTGTTTCTCTCGCCTTCAAACGCTTAAAAATGCTATTTCTAAGCGAAATTCATGTGATTTGAGTGTTTTACAGTAACTTTCACGGAACTTTAGCTGCACCGGCGAGGACACCACGGAGAGCCCCGAAAACCTTGTATTCACTAAAATTCAGTGTATCTTATGATTCTATGCCCTAATCAATCGATTTCCATCGATACATCACGCAGAATATGTATCCGTGATGTTCGCACAAATCGTTCGTTTCAGACAGTGAAACGGCCAAATATGATGTAAAAACTGTTTCTCTCGCCTTCAAACGCTTAAAAATTCTATTTCTAAGTGAAATTCATGTAATTTGAGTGTTTTACAGTAACTTCCACGGAACTTTAGCTGTACCGGCGAGGGCACCACGGAGGGCCCCCAAAACCTTGTATTCACTAAAATTCAGTGTATCTGATGATTCTATGCCCTAATCAATCGATTTCCATCGATACATCGCGCAGAATATGTATCCGAGATGTTCTTACAAATCGTTCGTTTCAGACAGTGAAACGGCCAAATATGATGTAAAAACTGTTTCTCTCCCTTTCAAACGCTTAAAAATGCTATTTCTAAGCGAAAGTCATGTGATTTGAGTGTTTTACAGTAACTTCCACGGAACTTTAGCTGTACCGGCGAGGGCACCACGGAGGGCCCCCAAAACCTTGTATTCACTAAAATTCAGTGTATCTTATGATTCTATGCCCTAATCAATCGATTTCCATCGATACATCACGCAGAATATGTATCCGTGATGTTCGCACAAATCGTTCGTTTCAGACAGTGAAACGGCCAAATATGATGTAAAAACTGTTTCTCTCGCCTTCAAACGCTTAAAAATTCTATTTCTAAGTGAAATACATGTGATTTGAGTGTTTTACAGTAACTTCCACGGAACTTTAGCTGCACCGGCGAGGGCACCACGCAGGGTTCCCAAAACCTTGTATTCACTAAAATTCAGTGTATCTGATAAATCTATGCCCTAATCAATCGATTTCCATCGATACATCACGCAGAATATGTATCCGAGATGTTCTCACAAATCGTTCGTTTCAGACAGTGAAACGGCCAAATATGATGTAAAAACTGTTTCTCTCGCCTTCAAACGCTTAAAAATGCTATTTCTAAGCGAAATACATGTGATTTGAGTGTTTTACAGTAACTTCCACGGAACTTTAGCTGCACCGGCGAGGGCACCACGCAGGGCCCCCAAAACCTTGTATTCACTAAAATTCAGTGTATCTGATAATTCTATGCCCTAATCAATCGATTTCCATCGATACATCACGCAGAACATTTATCCGAGATGTTCTCACAAATCGTTCGTTTTAGACAGTGAAACGGCCAAATATGATGTAAAAACTTTTTCTCTCGCCTTCAAACGCTTAAAAATGCTATTTCTAAGCAAAATACGTGTGACTTGAGTGTTTTACAGTAAGTTCCACAGAACTTAAGCTATACCTGCGAGGGCCCCACGCAGGACCCCCAAAACCTTGTATTCACTAAAATTCAGTGTATCTGATGATTCTATGCCCTAATCAATCGATTTCCATCGATACATCACGCAGAATATATATCCGAGTTGTTCTTACAAATCGTTCGTTTCTGACAGTGAAACGGCCAAATATGATGTAAAAACTGTTTCTCTCGCCTTCAAACGCTTAAAAATGCTATTTCTAAGCGAAATACATGTGATTTGAGTGTTTTACAGTAACTTCCACGGAACATTAGCTGCACCGGCGAGGGCACCACGCAGGGCCCCCAAAACCTTGTATTCACTAAAATTCAGTGTATCTGATAATTCTATGCCCTAATCAATCGATTTCCATCGATACATCACGCAGAACATTTATCCGAGATGTTCTCACAAATCGTTCGTTTTAGACAGTGAAACGGCCAAATATGTTGTCAAAACTGTTTCTCTCGCCTTCAAACGCTTAAAAATGCTTTTTCTAAGCGAAATACATGTGATTTGAGTGTTTTACAGTAACTTCCACGGAACTTTAGCTGTACCGGCGAGGGCACCACGCAGGGCCCCCAAAACCTTGTATTCACTAAAATTTAGTATATCTTATGATTCTATGCCCTAATCAATCGATTTCCATCGATACATCACGCAGAATATGTATCCGAGATGTTCTTACAAATCGTTCATTTCAGACATTGAAACAGCCAAATATATTGTAAAAACTGTTTCTCTCGCCTTCAAACGCTTCAAAATGCTATTTCTAAGCGAAATATATGTGATTTGAGTGTTTTACAGTAACTTCCACGGAACCTTAGCTGCACCGGCGAGGACACCACGGAGGGCTCCCAAACCCTTGTATTCACTAAAATTCAGTATATCTTATGATTCTATGCTCTAATCAATCGATTTCCATCGATACATCACGCAGAATATGTATCCGAGTTGTTCTTACAAATCGTTCGTTTCAGACAGTGAAACTGCCAAATATGATGTAAAAACTGTTTCTCTCGCATTCAAACGCTTAAAAATGCTATTTCTAAGCGAAATACATGTGATTTGAGTGTTTTACAGTAACTTCCACAGAACTTTAGCTGTACCGGCGAGGGCACCACGCAGGGCCCCCAAAACCTTGTATTCACTAAAATTCAGTGTATCTGATGATTCTATGCCCTAATCATTCGATTTCCATCTATACATCACGCAGAATATGTATCCGAGATGTTCTTACAAATCGTTCATTTCAGACAGTGAAACAGCCAAATATATTGTAAAAACTGTTTCTCTCGCCTTCAAACGCTTAAAAATTCTATTTCTAAGCGAAATTCATGTGATTTGAGTGTTTTACAGTAACTTCCACGGACCTTTAGCTGCACCGGCGAGGACACCACGGAGGGCCCCCAAAACCTTGTATTCACTAATATTCAGTGTATCTTATGATTCTATGCCCTAATCAATCGATTTCCATCGATACATCACGCAGAATATGTATTCGAGATGTTCTTACAAATCGTTCGTTTCAGAGCGTAAAACGGCCAAATATGATGTAAAAACTGTTTCTCTCGCCTTCAAACGCTTAAAAATGCTATTTCTAAGCGAAATACGTGTGATTTGAGTGTTTTACAGTAACTTCCACGGAACTTTAGCTGTACCGGCGAGGGCACCACGCAGGGCCCCCAAAACCTTGTATTCACTAAAATTCAGTGTATCTGATGATTCTATGCCCTAATCAATCGATTTCCAATGATACATCACGCAGAATATGTATCCGAGATGTACTTACAAATCGTTCGTTACAGACCGTGTAATGGCCAAATATGATATAAAAACTGTTTCTCTCGCCTTCCAACGCTTAAAAATGCCATTTCTAAGCGAAATTCATGTGATTTGAGTGTTTTACAGTAACTTCCACGGAACCTTAGCTGCACCGGCGAGGACATCACGGAGGGCTCCCAAAACCTTGTATTCACTAAAATTCAGTATATCTTTTGATTCTATGCCCTAATCAATCGATATCCATCAATACATCACGCAGAATATGTATCCGAGTTGTTCTTACAAATCGTTCGTTTCAGACAGAGAAACGGCCAAATATGATGTAAAAACTGTTTCTCTCGCCTTCAAACGCTTAAAAATGCTATTTCTAAGCGAAATACATGTGATTTGAGTGTTTTACAGTAACTTCCACGGAACTTTAGCTGTACCGGCGAGGGCACCACGGAGGGCCCCCAAAACATTGTATTCACTAAAATTCAGTGTATTTGATGATTCTATGCCCTAATCAATCGATTTCCATCGATACATCGCGCAGAATATGTATCCGAGATGTTCTTACAAATCGTTCGTTTCAGACAGTGAAACGGCCAAATATGATGTAAAAACTGTTTCTCTCGCCTTCAAACGCTTAAAAATGCTATTTCTAAGCGAAATACATGTGATTTGAGTTTTTTACAGTAACTTCCACGGAACTTTAGCTGCACCGGCGAGGGCACCACGGAGAGCCCCCAAAACCTTGTATTCACTAAAATTCAGTGTATCTGATGATTCTATGCCCTAATCAATCGATTTCCATCGATACATCACGCAGAATATGTATCCGAGATGTTCTTACAAATCATTCGTTTCAGACAGTGAAACGGCCAAATATGTTGTAAAAACTGTTTCTCTCGCCTTCCTACGCTTAAAAATGCTATTTCTAAGCGAAATTCATGTGATTTGAGTGTTTTACAGTAACTTCCACGGAACCTTAGCTGCACCGGCGAGGACACCACGGAGGGCCCCCAAAACCTTGTATTCACTAAAATTCAGTGTATCTTATGATTCTATGCCCTAAACAATCGATTTCCATCGATACATCACGCAGAATATGTATCCGAGATGTTCTTACAAATCGTTCGTTTCAGACCGTGAAACGGCCAAATATGATGTAAAAAATGTTTCTCTCGCCTTCAAACGCTTAAAAATGCTATTTCTAAGCGAAATACGTGTGATTTGAGTGTTTTACAGTAACTTCCACAGAACTTTAGCTGTACCGGCGAGGGCACCACGCAGGGCCCTCAAAACCTTGTATTTACTAAAATTCAGTGTATCTGATGATTCTATGCTCTAATCAATCGATTTCCATCGATACATCACGCAGAATATGTATCCAAGATGTTCTTACAAATCGTTCGTTTCAGACAGTGAAACGGCCAAATATGATGTAAAAACTGTTTCTCTCGCCTTCAAACGCTTAAAAATGCTATTTCTAAGCGAAATACATGTGATTTGAGTGTTTTACAGTAACTTCCACGGAACTTTAGCTGCACTGGCGAGGGCACCACGGAGGGCCCCCAAAACCTTGTATTCACTAAAATTCAGTGTATCTGATGATTCTATGCCCTAATCAACCGATTTCCATCGATACAATACGCAGAATATGTATACGAGATGTTCTTACAAATCGTTCGTTTCAGACAGTGAAACGGCCAAATATGTTGTAAAAACTGTTTCTCTCGCCTTCAACCGCTTAAAAATGCTATTTCTAAGCGAAATTCATGTGATTTGAGTGTTTTACAGTAACTTCCACGGACCTTTAGCTGCACCGGCGAGGACACCACGGAGGGCCCCCAAAACCTTGTATTCACTAATATTCAGTGTATCTTATGATTCTATGCCCTAATCAATCGATTTCCATCGATACATCACGCAGAATATGTATCCGAGATGTTCTTACAAATCGTTCGTTTCAGACCGTAAAACGGCCAAATATGATGTAAAAACTGTTTCTCTCGCCTTCAAACGCTTAAAAATGCTATTTCTAAGCGAAATACGTGTGATTTGAGTGTTTTACAGTAACTTCCACGGAACTTTATCTGTACCGGCGAGGGCACCACGCAGGGCCCCCAAAACCATGTATTCACTAAAATTCAGTGTATCTGATGATTCTATGCCCTAATCAATCGATTTCCATCGATACATCACGCAGAATATGTATCCGAGATGTTCTTACAAATCGTTCGTTACAGACCGTGTAACGGCCAAATATGATGTAAAAACTGTTTCTCTCGCCTTCCAACGCTTAAAAATGCTATTTCTAAGCGAAATTCATGTGATTTGAGTGTTTTACAGTAACTTCCACGGAACCTTAGCTGCACCGGCGAGGACACCACGGAGGGCTCCCAAAACCTTGTATTCACTAAAATTCAGTATATCTTATGATTCTATGCCCTAATCAATCGATTTCCATCGATACATCACGCAGAATATGTATCCGAGTTGTTCTTACAAATCGTTCGTTTCAGACAGTGAAACTGCCAAATATGATGTAAAAACTGTTTCTCTCGCCTTCAAACGCTTAAAAATGCTATTTCTAAGCGAAATACATGTGATTTGATTGTTTTACAGTAACTTCCACGGAACCTTAGCTGCACCGGCGAGGACACCACGGAGTGCTCCCAAAACCTTGTATTCACTAAAATTCAGTGTATCTGATGATTCTTTGCCCTAATCAATCGATTTCCATCGATACATCACGCAGAATATGTATCCAAGATGTTCTTACAAATCGTTCGTTTCAGACAGTGAAACGGCCAAATATGTTGTAAAAACAGTTTCTCTCGCCTTCAAACGCTTAAAAATGTTATTTCTAAGCGAAATTCATGTGATTTGAGTGTTTTACAGTAACTTCCACGGAACTTTAGCTGCACCGGCGAGGGCACCACGGAGGGCCCCCAAAACCTTGTATTCACTAAAATTCAGTGTATCTGATGATTCTATGCCCTAATCAATCGATTTCCATCGATACATCGCGCAGAATATGTATCCGAGATGTTCTTACAAATCGTTCGTTTCAGACAGTGAAACGGCCAAATATGATGTAAAAACTGTTTCTCTCCCTTTCAAACGCTTAAAAATACTATTTCTAAGCGAAAGTCATGTGATTTGAGTGTTTTACAGTAACTTCCACGGAACTTTAGCTGTACCGGCGAGGGCACCACGGAGGGCCCCCAAAACCTTGTATTCACTAAAATTCAGTGTATTTGATGGTTCTATGCCCTAATCAATCGATTTCCATCGATACATCACGCAAAATATGTATCCGAGATGGTCTTACAAATCGTTCGTTTCAGACTGTGAAACGGCGAAATATGATGTAAAACCTGTTTCTCTCGCCTTCAAACGCTTAAAAATGCTATTTCTAAGCGAAATTCATGTGATTTGAGTGTTTTACAGTAACTTTCACGGAACTTTAGCTGCACCGGCGAGGACACCACGGAGAGCCCCGAAAACCTTGTATTCACTAAAATTCAGTGTATCTTATGATTCTATGCCCTAATCAATCGATTTCCATCGATACATCACGCAGAATATGTATCCGTGATGTTCGCACAAATCGTTCGTTTCAGACAGTGAAACGGCCAAATATGATGTAAAAACTGTTTCTCTCGCCTTCAAACGCTTAAAAATTCTATTTCTAAGTGAAATACATGTGATTTGAGTGTTTTACAGTAACTTCCACGGAACTTTAGCTGCACCGGCGAGGGCACCACGCAGGGTTCCCAAAACCTTGTATTCACTAAAATTCAGTGTATCTGATAAATCTATGCCCTAATCAATCGATTTCCATCGATACATCACGCAGAATATGTATCCGAGATGTTCTCACAAATCGTTCGTTTCAGACAGTGAAACGGCCAAATATGATGTAAAAACTGTTTCTCTCGCCTTCAAACGCTTAAAAATGCTATTTCTAAGCGAAATACATGTGATTTGAGTGTTTTACAGTAACTTCCACGGAACTTTAGCTGCACCGGCGAGGGTACCACGCAGGGCCCCCAAAACCTTGTATTCACTAAAATTCAGTGTATCTGATAATTCTATGCCCTAATCAATCGATTTCCATCGATACATCACGCAGAACATTTATCCGAGATGTTCTCACAAATCGTTCGTTTCAGACAGTGAAACGGCCAAATATGATGTAAAAACTGTTTCTCTCGCCTTCAAACGCTTAAAAATGCTATTTCTAAGCGAAATACATGTGATTTGAGTGTTTTACAGTAACTTCCACGGAACCTTAGCTGCACCGGCGAGGACATCACGGAGGGCTCCCAAAACCTTGTATTCACTAAAATTCAGTGTATCTGATGATTCTATGCCCTAATCAATCGATTTCCATCGATACATCACGCAGAATATGTATCCGAGATGTTCTTACAAATCGTTCGTTACAGACCGTGTAACGGCCAAATATGATGTAAAAACTGTTTCTCTCGAATTCCAACGCTTAAAAATGCTATTTCTAAGCGAAATTCATGTGATTTGAGTGTTTTACAGTAACTTCCACGGAACTTTAGCTGTACCGACGAGGGCACCACGGAGGGCCCCCAAAACCTTGTATTCACTAAAATTCAGTGTATCTTATGATTCTATGCCCTAATCAATCGATTTCCATCGATACATCACGCAGAATATGTATCCGAGATGTTCTTACAGTTCGTTTCAGACAGTGAAACAGCCAAATATGATGTAAAAAGTGTTTCTCTCGCCTTCAAACGCTTAAAAATGCTATTTCTAAGCGAAATACATGTGATTTGAGTGTTTTACAGTAACTTCCACGGAACTTTAGCTGTACCGGCGAGGGCACCACGCAGGGCCCCCAAAACCTTGTATTCACTAAAATTCAGTGTATCTTATGATTCTATGCCCTAATCAATCGATTTCCATCGATACATCACGCAGAATATGTATCCGAGATGTTCTTACAAATCATTCGTTTCAGACAGTGAAACGGCCAAATATGTTGTAAAAACTGTTTCTCTCGCCTTCAAACGCTTAAAAATGTTATTTCTAAGCGAAATTCATGTGATTTGAGTGTTTTACAGTAACTTCCACGGAACTTTAGCTGCACCGGGGAGGGCACCACGGAGGGCCCCCAAAACCTTGTATTCACTAAAATTCAGTGTATCTGATGATTCTATGCCCTAATCAATCGATTTCCATCGATACATCACGCAGAATATGTATCCGAGATGTTCTTACAAATCGTTCGTTACAGACCGTGTAACGGCCAAATATGATGTAAAAACTGTTTCTCTCGAATTCCAACGCTTAAAAATGCTATTTCTAAGCGAAATTCATGTGATTTGAGTGTTTTACAGTAACTTCCACGGAACTTTAGCTGTACCGACGAGGGCACCACGGAGGGCCCCCAAAACCTTGTATTCACTAAAATTCAGTGTATCTTATGATTCTATGCCCTAATCAATCGATTTCCATCGATACATCACGCAGAATATGTATCCGAGATGTTCTTACAGTTCGTTTCAGACAGTGAAACAGCCAAATATGATGTAAAAAGTGTTTCTCTCGCCTTCAAACGCTTAAAAATGCTATTTCTAAGCGAAATACATGTGATTTGAGTGTTTTACAGTAACTTCCACGGAACTTTAGCTGTACCGGCGAGGGCACCACGCAGGGCCCCCAAAACCTTGTATTCACTAAAATTCAGTGTATCTGATGTTTCTATTCCCTAATCATTCGATTTCCATCTATACATCACGCAGAATATGTATCCGAGATGTTCTTACAAATCGTTCGTTTCAGACAGTGAAACGGCCAAATATGATGTAAAAACTGTTTCTCTCGCCTTCAAACGCTTAAAAATGCTATTTCTAAGCGAAATACATGTGATTTGGGTGCTTTACAGTAACTTCCACGAAACTTTAGCTGCACCGGCGAGGGCACCACGAAAGCCCCAAAACCTTGTATTCACTAAAATTCAGTGTATCTTATGATTCTATGCCCTAATCAATCGATTTCCATCGATACATCACGCAGAATATGTATCCGAGATGTTGTTACAAATCGTTCGTTTCAGACCGTGTAACGGCCAAATATGATGTAAAAACTGTTTCTCTCGCCTTCAAACGCTTAAAAATGCTATTTCTAAGCGAAATTCATGTGATTTGAGTGTTTTACAGTAACTTCCACGGAACTTTAGCTGTACCGACGAGGGCACCACGGAGGGCCCCCAAAACCTTGTATTCACTAAAATTCAGTGTATCTTATGATTCTATGCCCTAATCAATCGATTTCCATCGATACATCACGCAGAATATGTATCCGAGATGTTCTTACAAATCGTTCGTTTCAGACCGTGTAACGGCCAAATATGATGTAAAAACTGTTTCTCTCGCCTTCAAACGCTTAAAAATGCTATTTCTAAGCGAAATTCATGTGATTTGAGTGTTTTACAGTAACTTCCACGGAACTTTAGCTGCACCGGCGAGGGCACCACGCAGGGCCCCCAAAACCTTGTATTCACTAAAATTCAGTGTATCTGATAAATCTATGCCCTAATCAATCGATTTCCATCGATACATCACGCAGAATATGTATCCGAGATGTTCTCACAAATCGTTCGTTTCAGACAGTGAAACGGCCAAATATGATGTAAAAACTGTTTCTCTCGCCTTCAAACGCTTAAAAATGCTATTTCTAAGCGAAATTCATGTGATTTGAGTGTTTTACAGTAACTTCCATGGAACCTTAGCTGCACCGGCGAGGACACCACGGAGGGCCCCCAAAACCTTGTATTCACTAAAGTTCAGTGTATCTTATGATTCTATGCCCTAATCAATCGATTTCCATCGATACATCACGCAGAATATGTATCCGAGTTGTTCTTACAAATCGTTCGTTTCAGACAGTGAAACGGCCAAATATGATGTAAAAACTGTTTCTCTCGCCTTCAAACGCTTAAAAATGCTATTTCTAAGCGAAATACATGTGATTTGAGTGTTTTACAGTAACTTCCACGGAACTTTAGCTGTACCGGCGAGGACACCACGGAGGGCCCCCAAAATCTTGTATTAACTAAAATTCAGTGTATTTGATGATTCTATGCCCTAATCAATCGATTTCCATCGATACATCGCGCAGAATATATATATCCGAGATGTTCTTACAAATCGTTCGTTTCAGACAGTGAAACAGCCAAATATGTTGTAAAAACTGTTTCTCTCGCCTTCAAAAGCTTAAAAATGCTATTTCTAAGCGAAATACATGTGATTTGAGTGTATTACAGTAACTTCCACGGAACTTTAGCTGCACCGGCGAGGGCACCACGGAAGGCTTCCAAAACCTTGTATTCACTAAAATTCAGTGTATCTGATGATTCTATGCCCTAATCAATCGATTTCCATCGATACATCACGCAGAATATGTATCCGAGATGTTCTTACAAATCGTTCGTTTCAGACAGTGAAACGGCCAAATATGTTGTAAAAACTGTTTCTCTCGCCTTCAAACGCTTAAAAATGCTATTTCTAAGCGAAATTCATGTGATTTGAGTGTTTTACAGTAACTTCCACGGAACTTTAGCTGCACCGGCGAGGACACCACGGAGGGCCCCCAAAACCTTGTATTCACTAAAATTCAGTGTATCTTATGATTCTATGCCCTAATCAATCGATTTCCATCGATACATCACGCAGAATATGTATCCGAGATGTTCTTACAGTTCGTTTCAGACAGTGAAACAGCCAAATATGATGTAAAAAGTGTTTCTCTCGCCTTCAAACGCTTAAAAATGCTATTTCTAAGCGAAATACATGTGATTTGAGTGTTTTACAGTAACTTCCACGGAACTTTAGCTGTACCGGCGAGGGCACCACGGAGGGCCCCCAAAACCTTGTATTCACTAAAATTCAGTGTATTTGATGATTCTATGCCCTAATCAATCCATTTCCATCGATACATCGCGCAGAATATGTATCCGAGATGTTCTTACAAATCGTTCGTTTCAGACAGTGAAACGGCCAAATATGTTGTAAAAACTGTTTCTCTCGCCTTCAAACGCATAAAATGCTATTTCTAAGCGAAATACATGTGATTTGAGTGTATTACAGTAACTTACACGGAACTTTAGCTGCACCAGCGAGGGCACCACGGAGGGCCCCCAAAACCTTGTATTCACTAAAATTCAGTGTATCTGATGATTCTATGCCCTAATCAATCGATTTCCATCGATACATCACGCAGAATATGTATCCGAGATGTTCTTACATATCGTTCGTTTCAGACCGTGTAACGGCCAAATATGATGTAAAAACTGATTCTCTCGCCTTCAAACGCTTAAAAATTCTATTTCTAAGCGAAATTCATGTGATTTGAGTGTTTTACAGTAACTTCCACGGAACCTTAGCTGCACCGGCGAGGACACCACGGAGGGCCCCCAAAACCTTGTATTCACTAAAATTCAGTGTATCTTATGATTCTATGCCCTAATCAATCGATTTCCATCGATACATCACGCAGAATATGTATCCGAGTTGTTCTTACAAATCGTTCGTTTCAGACAGTGAAACGGCCAAATATGTTGTAAAAACTGTTTCTCTCGCCTTCAAACGCTTAAAAATGCTATTTCTAAGCGAAATACATGTGATTTGAGTGTTTTACAGTAACTTCCACGAAACTTTAGCTGCACCGGCGATGGCACCACGGAGGGCCCCCAAAACCTTGTATTCACTAAAATTCAGTGTATCTGATGATTCTATGCCCTAATCAATCGATTTCCATCGATACATCACGCAGAATATGTATCCGAGATGTTCTTACAAATCTTTCGTTTCAGACCGTGTAACGGCCAAATATGTTGTAAAAACTGTTTCTCTCGCCTTCAAACGCTTAAAAATGCTATTTCTAAGCGAAATTCATGTGATTTGAGTGTTTTACAGTAACTTCCACGGAACCTTAGCTGCACCGGCGAGGACACCACGGAGGGCCCCCAAAACCTTGTATTCACTAAAATTCAGTGTATCTGATGATTCTATGCCCTAATCAATCGATTTCCATTGATACATCACGCAGAAGATGTATCCGAGATGTTCTTACAAATCGTTCGTTTCAGACAGTGAAACGGCCAAATATGTTGTAAAAACTGTTTCTCTCGCCTTCAAACGCTTAAAAATGCTATTTCTAAGCGAAATACATGTGATTTGAGTGTTTTACAGTAACTTCCACGGAACTTTAGCTGCACCGGCGAGGGCACCACGGAGGGCCCCCAAAACCCTGTATTCTCTAAAATTCGTGTATCTTATGATTCTATGCCCTAATCAATCGATTTCCATCGATACATCACGCAGAATATGTATCCGAGATGTTCTTACAAATCGTTCGTTTCAGACCGTGTAACGGCCAAATATGATGTAAAAACTGTTTCTCTCGCCTTCAAACGCTTAAAAATGCTATTTCTAAGCGAAATTCATGTGATTTGAGTGTTTTACAGTAACTTCCACGGAACTTTAGCTGCACCGGCGAGAGCACCACGGAGGGCCCCCAAAACCTTGTATTCACTAAAATTCAGTGTATTTGATGATTCTATGCCCTAATCAATCGATTTCCATCGATACATCGAGCAGAATATGTATCCGAGATGTTCTTACAAATCGTTCGTTTCAGACAGTGAAACGGCCAAATACCTATGTTGTAAAAATTGTTTCTCTCGCCTTCAAACGCTTAAAAATGCTATTTCTAAGCGAAATTCATGTGATTTGAGTGTTTTACAGTAACTTCCACGGAACTTTAGCTGCACCGGCGAGGACACCACGGAGGGCCTCCAAAACCTTGTATTAACTAAAATTCAGTGTATCTTATGATTCTATGCCCTAATCAATCGATTTCCATCGATACATCACGCAGAATATGTATCCGAGATGTTCTCACAAATCGTTCGTTTCAGACAGTGAAACGGCCAAATATGATGTAAAAACTGCTTCTCTCGCCTTCAAACGCTTAAAAATGCTATATCTAAGCGAAATACATGTGATTTGAGTGTTTTACAGTAACTTCCACGAAACTTTAGCTGCACCGGCGATGGCACCACGGAGGGCCCCCAAAACCTTGTATTCACTAAAATTCAGTGTATCTGATGATTCTATGCCCTAATCAATCGATTTCCATCGATACATCACGCAGAATATGTATCCGAGATGTTCTTACAAATCTTTCGTTTCAGACCGTGTAACGGCCAAATATGTTGTAAAAACTGTTTCTCTCGCCTTCAAACGCTTAAAAATGCTATTTCTAAGCGAAATTCATGTGATTTGAGTGTTTTACAGTAACTTCCACGGAACCTTAGCTGCACCGGCGAGGACACCACGGAGGGCCCCCAAAACCTTGTATTCACTAAAATTCAGTGTATCTGATGATTCTATGCCCTAATCAATCGATTTCCATTGATACATCACGCAGAAGATGTATCCGAGATGTTCTTACAAATCGTTCGTTTCAGACAGTGAAACGGCCAAATATGTTGTAAAAACTGTTTCTCTCGCCTTCAAACGCTTAAAAATGCTATTTCTAAGCGAAATTCATGTGATTTGAGTGTTTTACAGTAACTTCCACGGAACTTTAGCTGCACCGGCGAGGACACCACGGAGGGCCCCCTAAACCTTGTATTCACTAAAATTCAGTGTATCTTATGATTCTATGGCCTAATCAATCGATTTCCATCGATACATCACGCAGAATACGTATCCGAGATGTTCTTACAAATCGTTCGTTTCAGACCGTGAAACGGCCAAATAAGATGTAAAAACTGTTTCTCTCGCCTTCAAACGCTTAAAAATGCTATTTCTAAGCGAAATACTTGTGATTTGAGTGTTTTACAGTAACTTCCACAGAACTTTAGCTGCACCGGCGAGGGCACCACGCAGGGCCCCAAAACCTTGTATTCACTAAAATTCAGTGTATCTGATGATTCTATGCCCTAATCAATCGATTTCCATCGATACATCACGCAGAATATGTATCCGAGATGTTCTAACAAATCGTTCGTTTCAGACAGTGAAACGGCCAAATATGATGTAAAAACTGTTTCTCTCGCCTTCAAACGCTTAAAAATGCTATTTCTAAGCGAAATACATGTGATTTGAGTGTTTTACAGTAACTTCCACGGAACTTTAGCTGCACCGGCGAGGGCACCACGGAGGGCCCCCAAAACCTTGTATTCTCTAAAATTCGTGTATCTTATGATTCTATGCCCTAATCAATCGATTTCCATCGATACATCACGCAGAATATGTATCCGAGATGTTCTTACAAATCGTTCGTTTCAGACCGTGTAACGGCCAAATATGATGTAAAAACTGTTTCTCTCGCCTTCAAACGCTTAAAAATGCTATTTCTAAGCGAAATTCATGTGATTTGAGTGTTTTACAGTAACTTCCACGGAACTTTAGCTGCACCGGCGAGAGCACCACGGAGGGCCCCCAAAACCTTGTATTCACTAAAATTCAGTGTATTTGATGATTCTATGCCCTAATCAATCGATTTCCATCGATACATCGAGCAGAATATGTATCCGAGTTGTTCTTACAAATCGTTCGTTTCAGACAGTGAAACGGCCAAATACCTATGTTGTAAAAATTGTTTCTCTCGCCTTCAAACGCTTAAAAATGCTATTTCTAAGCGAAATTCATGTGATTTGAGTGTTTTACAGTAACTTCCACGGAACTTTAGCTGCACCGGCGAGGACACCACGGAGGGCCTCCAAAACCTTGTATTAACTAAAATTCAGTGTATCTTATGATTCTATGCCCTAATCAATCGATTTCCATCGATACATCACGCAGAATATGTATCCGAGATGTTCTCACAAATCGTTCGTTTCAGACAGTGAAACGGCCAAATATGATGTAAAAACTGCTTCTCTCGCCTTCAAACGCTTAAAAATGCTATATCTAAGCGAAATACATGTGATTTGAGTGTTTTACAGTAACTTCCACGGAACTTTAGCTGCACCGGCGAGGGCACCACGGAGGGCCCCCAAAACCTTGTATTCACTAAAATTCAGTGTATCTGATAAATCTATGCCCTAATCAATCGATTTCCATCGATACATCACGCAGAATATGTATCCGAGATGTTCTCACAAATCGTTCGTTTCAGACAGTGAAACAGCCAAATATGATGTATAAACTGTTTCTCTCGCCTTCAAACGCTTAAAAATGCTATTTCTAAGCGAAATTCATGTGACTTGAGTGTTTTACAGTAACTTCCACGGAACTTTAGCTGTACCGACGAGGGCACCACGGAGGGCCCCCAAAACCTTGTATTCACTAAAATTCAGTGTATTTGATGATTCTATGCCCTAATCAATCGATTTCCATCGTTACATCGCGCAGAATATGTATCCGAGATGTTCTTACAAATCGTTCGTTTCAGACAGTGAAACGGCCAAATATGTTGTAAAAACTGTTTCTCTCGCCTTCAAACGCTTAAAAATGCTATTTCTAACCGAAATTCATGTGATTTGAGTGTTTTACAGTAACTTCCACGGAACTTTAGCTGCACCGGCGAGGGCACCACGAAGGGCCCCCAAAACCTTGTATTCACTAAAATTCAGTATATTTGATGATTCTATGCCCTAATCAATCGATTTCCATCGATACATCGCGCAGAATATGTATCCGAGATGTTCTTACAAATCGTTCGTTTCAGACAGTGAAACGGCCAAATATGTTGTAAAAACTGTTTCTCTCGCCTTCAAACGCTTAAAAATGCTAATTCTAAGCGAAATACATGTGATTTGAGTGTATTACAGTAACTTCCACGGAACTTTAGCTGCACCGGCGAGGGCACCACGGAGGGCCCCCAAAACCTTGTATTCACTAAAATTCAGTGTATCTGATGATTCTATGCCCTAATCAATCGATTTCCATCGATACATCGCGCAGAATATATATATATCCGAGATGTTCTTACAAATCGTTCGTTTCAGACAGTGAAACAGCCAAATATGTTGTAAAAACTGTTTCTCTCGCCTTCAAAAGCTTAAAAATGCTATTTCTAAGCGAAATACATGTGATTTGAGTGTATTACAGTAACTTCCACGGAACTTTAGCTGCACCGGCGAGGGCACCACGGAGGGCCCCCAAAACCTTGTATTCACTAAAATTCAGTGTATCTGATGATTCTATGCCCTAATCAATCGATTTCCATCGATACATCACGCAGAATATGTATCTGAGATGTTCTCACAAATCGTTCGTTTCAGACAGTGAAACGGCCAAATATGATGTAAAAACTGCTTCTCTCGCCTTCAAACGCTTAAAAATGCTATTTCTAAGCGAAATACATGTGATTTGAGTGTTTTATAGTAACTTCCACGGAACTTTAGCTGCACCGGCGAGGGCACCACGCAGGGCCCCCAAAACCTTGTATTCACTAAAATTCAGTGTATCTGATAAATCTATGCCCTAATCAATCGATTTCCATCGATACATCACGCAGAATATGTATCCGAGATATTCTCACAAATCGTTCGTTTCAGACAGTGAAACGGCCAAATATGATGTAAAAACTGTTTCTCTCGCCTTCAAACGCTTAAAAATGCTATTTCTAAGCGAAATACATGTGATTTGAGTGTTTTACAGTAACTTCCACGAAACTTTAGCTGCACCGGCGAGGGCACCACGGAGGGCCCCCAAAACCTTGTATTCACTAAAATTCAGTGTATCTTATGATTCTATGCCCTAATCAATCGATTTCCATCGATACATCACGCAGAATATGTATCCGAGATGTTCTTACAAATCGTTCGTTTCAGACCGTGTAACGGCCAAATATGATGTAAAAACTGTTTCTCTCGCCTTCAAACGCTTAAAAATGCTATTTCTAAGCGAAATTCATGTGATTTGAGTGTTTTACAGTAACTTCCACGGAACTTTAGCTGCACCGGCGAGAGCACCACGCAGGGCCCCCAAAACCTTGTATTCACTAAAATTCAGTGTATCTGATAAATCTATGCCCTAATCAATCGATTTCCATCGATACATCACGCAGAATATGTATCCGAGATGTTCTCACAAATCGTTCGTTTCAGACAGTGAAACGGCCAAATATGATGTAAAAACTGTTTCTCTCGCCTTCAAACGCTTAAAAATGCTATTTCTAAGCGAAATTCATGTGATTTGAGTGTTTTACAGTAACTTCCATGGAACCTTAGCTGCACCGGCGAGGACACCACGGAGGGCCCCCAAAACCTTGTATTCACTAAAGTTCAGTGTATCTTATGATTCTATGCCCTAATCAATCGATTTCCATCGATACATCACGCAGAATATGTATCCGAGTTGTTCTTACAAATCGTTCGTTTCAGACAGTGAAACGGCCAAATATGATGTAAAAACTGTTTCTCTCGCCTTCAAACGCTTAAAAATGCTATTTCTAAGCGAAATACATGTGATTTGAGTGTTTTACAGTAACTTCCACGGAACTTTAGCTGTACCGGCGAGGGCACCACGGAGGGCCCCCAAAACCTTGTATTAACTAAAATTCAGTGTATTTGATGATTCTATGCCCTAATCAATCGATTTCCATCGATACATCGCGCAGAATATATATATCCGAGATGTTCTTACAAATCGTTCGTTTCAGACAGTGAAACAGCCAAATATGTTGTAAAAACTGTTTCTCTCGCCTTCAAAAGCTTAAAAATGCTATTTCTAAGCGAAATACATGTGATTTGAGTGTATTACAGTAACTTCCACGGAACTTTAGCTGCACCGGCGAGGGCACCACGGAAGGCTTCCAAAACCTTGTATTCACTAAAATTCAGTGTATCTGATGATTCTATGCCCTAATCAATCGATTTCCATCGATACATCACGCAGAATATGTATCCGAGATGTTCTTACAAATCGTTCGTTTCAGACAGTGAAACGGCCAAATATGATGTAAAAAGTGTTTCTCTCGCCTTCAAACGCTTAAAAATGCTATTTCTAAGCGAAATACATGTGATTTGAGTGTTTTACAGTAACTTCCACGGAACTTTAGCTGTACCGGCGAGGGCACCACGGAGGGCCCCCAAAACCTTGTATTCACTAAAATTCAGTGTATTTGATGATTCTATGCCCTAATCAATCCATTTCCATCGATACATCGCGCAGAATATGTATCCGAGATGTTCTTACAAATCGTTCGTTTCAGACAGTGAAACGGCCAAATATGTTGTAAAAACTGTTTCTCTCGCCTTCAAACGCATAAAATGCTATTTCTAAGCGAAATACATGTGATTTGAGTGTATTACAGTAACTTACACGGAACTTTAGCTGCACCAGCGAGGGCACCACGGAGGGCCCCCAAAACCTTGTATTCACTAAAATTCAGTGTATCTGATGATTCTATGCCCTAATCAATCGATTTCCATCGATACATCACGCAGAATATGTATCCGAGATGTTCTTACATATCGTTCGTTTCAGACCGTGTAACGGCCAAATATGATGTAAAAACTGTTTCTCTCGCCTTCAAACGCTTAAAAATTCTATTTCTAAGCGAAATTCATGTGATTTGAGTGTTTTACAGTAACTTCCACGGAACCTTAGCTGCACCGGCGAGGACACCACGGAGGGCCCCCAAAACCTTGTATTCACTAAAATTCAGTTTATCTTATGATTCTATGCCCTAATCAATCGATTTCCATCGATACATCACGCAGAATATGTATCCGAGTTGTTCTTACAAATCGTTCGTTTCAGACAGTGAAACGGCCAAATATGTTGTAAAAACTGTTTCTCTCGCCTTCAAACGCTTAAAAATGCTATTTCTAAGCGAAATACATGTGATTTGAGTGTTTTACAGTAACTTCCACGGAACTTTAGCTGCACCGGCGATGGCACCACGGAGGGCCCCCAAAACCTTGTATTCACTAAAATTCAGTGTATCTGATGATTCTATGCCCTAATCAATCGATTTCCATCGATACATCACGCAGAATATGTATCCGAGATGTTCTTACAAATCTTTCGTTTCAGACCGTGTAACGGCCAAATATGTTGTAAAAACTGTTTCTCTCGCCTTCAAACGCTTAAAAATGCTATTTCTAAGCGAAATTCATGTGATTTGAGTGTTTTACAGTAACTTCCACGGAACCTTAGCTGCACCGGCGAGGACACCACGGAGGGCCCCCAAAACCTTGTATTCACTAAAATTCAGTGTATCTGATGATTCTATGCCCTAATCAAACGATTTCCATTGATACATCACGCAGAAGATGTATCCGAGATGTTCTTACAAATCGTTCGTTTCAGACAGTGAAACGGCCAAATATGTTGTAAAAACTGTTTCTCTCGCCTTCAAACGCTTAAAAATGCTATTTCTAAGCGAAATTCATGTGATTTGAGTGTTTTACAGTAACTTCCACGGAACTTTAGCTGCACCGGCGAGGACACCACGGAGGGCCCCCTAAACCTTGTATTCACTAAAATTCAGTGTATCTTATGATTCTATGGCCTAATCAATCGATTTCCATCGATACATCACGCAGAATATGTATCCGAGATGTTCTTACAAATCGTTCGTTTCAGACCGTGAAACGGCCAAATAAGATGTAAAAACTGTTTCTCTCGCCTTCAAACGCTTAAAAATGCTATTTCTAAGCGAAATACTTGTGATTTGAGTGTTTTACAGTAACTTCCACAGAACTTTAGCTGCACCGGCGAGGGCACCACGCAGGGCCCCAAAACCTTGTATTCACTAAAATTCAGTGTATCTGATGATTCTATGCCCTAATCAATCGATTTCCATCGATACATCACGCAGAATATGTATCCGAGATGTTCTTACAAATCGTTCGTTTCAGACAGTGAAACGGCCAAATATGATGTAAAAACTGTTTCTCTCGCCTTCAAACGCTTAAAAATGCTATTTCTAAGCGAAATACATGTGATTTGAGTGTTTTACAGTAACTTCCACGGAACTTTAGCTGCACCGGCGAGGGCACCACGGAGGGCCCCCAAAACCTTGTATTCTCTAAAATTCGTGTATCTTATGATTCTATGCCCTAATCAATCGATTTCCATCGATACATCACGCAGAATATGTATCCGAGATGTTCTTACAAATCGTTCGTTTCAGACCGTGTAACGGCCAAATATGATGTAAAAACTGTTTCTCTCGCCTTCAAACGCTTAAAAATGCTATTTCTAAGCGAAATTCATGTGATTTGAGTGTTTTACAGTAACTTCCACGGAACTTTAGCTGCACCGGCGAGGGCACCACGGAGGGCCCCCAAAACCTTGTATTCACTAAAATTCAGTGTATTTGATGATTCTATGCCCTAATCAATCGATTTCCATCGATACATCGCGCAGAATATGTATCCGAGATGTTCTTACAAATCGTTCGTTTCAGACAGTGAAACGGCCAAATACCTATGTTGTAAAAATTGTTTCTCTCGCCTTCAAACGCTTAAAAATGCTATTTCTAAGCGAAATTCATGTGATTTGAGTCTTTTACAGTAACTTCCACGGAACTTTAGCTGCACCGGCGAGGACACCACGGAGGGCCCCCAAAACCTTGTATTAACTAAAATTCAGTGTATCTTATGATTCTATGCCCTAATCAATCGATTTCCATCGATACATCACGCAGAATATGTATCCGAGATGTTCTCACAAATCGTTCGTTTCAGACAGTGAAACGGCCAAATATGATGTAAAAACTGCTTCTCTCGCCTTCAAACGCTTAAAAATGCTATATCTAAGCGAAATACATGTGATTTGAGTGTTTTACAGTAACTTCCACGGAACTTTAGCTTCACCGGCGAGGGCACCACGGAGGGCCCCCAAAACTTTGTATTCACTAAAATTCAGTGTATCTGATAAATCTATGCCCTAATCAATCGATTTCCATCGATACATCACGCAGAATATGTATCCGAGATGTTCTCACAAATCGTTCGTTTCAGACAGTGAAACAGCCAAATATGATGTATAAACTGTTTCTCTCGCCTTCAAACGCTTAAAAATGCTATTTCTAAGCGAAATACATGTGATTTGAGTGTTTTACAGTAACTTCCACGGAACTTTAGCTGCACCGGCGAGGGCACCACGGAGGGCTCCCAAAACCTTGTATTCACTAAAATTCAGTGTATCTTATGATTCTATGCCCTAATCAATCGATTTCCATCGATACATCACGCAGAATATGTATCCGAGATGTTCTTACAAATCGTTCGTTTCAGACCGTGTAACGGCCAAATATGATGTAAAAACTGTTTCTCTCGCCTTCAAACGCTTAAAAATGCTATTTCTAAGCGAAATTCATGTGATTTGAGTGTTTTACAGTAACTTCCACGGAACTTTAGCTGCACCGGCGAGGACACCACGGAGGGCCCCCAAAACCTTGTATTCACTAAAATTCAGTGTATCTGATAAATCTATGCCCTAATCAATCGATTTCCATCGATACATCACGCAGAATATGTATCCGAGATGTTCTCACAAATCGTTTGTTTCAGACAGTGAAACGGCAAAATATGATGTAAAAACTGTTTCTCTCGCCTTCAAACGCTTAAAAATGCTATTTATAAGCGAAATACATGTGATTTGAGTGTTTTACAGTAACTTCCACGGAACTTTAGCTGCACCGGCGAGGGCACCACGGAGGGCTTCCAAAACCTTGTATTCACTAAAATTCAGTGTATCTGATGATCCTATGCCCTAATCAATCGATTTCCATCGATACATCACGCAGAATATGTATCCGAGATGTTCTTACAAATCGTTCGTTTCAGATAGTGAAACGGCCAAATATGTTGTAAAAACTGTTTCTCTCGCCTTCAAACGCTTAAAAATGCTATTTCTAAGCGAAATTTATGTGATTTGAGTGTTTTACAGTAACTTCCACGGAACTTTAGCTGCACCGGCGAGGACACCACGGAGGGCCCCCAAAACCTTGTATTCACTAAAATTCAGTGTATTTGATGATTCTATGATTCCATTGATACATCGCGCAGAATATGTATCCGAGATGTTCTTACAAATCGTTCGTTTCCGACAGTGAAACGGCCAAATATGTTGTAAAAACTGTTTCTCTCGCCTTCAAACGCTTAAAAATGCTATTTCTAAGCGAAATACATGTGATTTGAGTGTTTTACAGTAACTTCCACGGAACTTTAGCTGCACCAGCGAGGGCACCACGGAGGGCCCCCAAAACCTTGTATTCACTAAAATTCAGTGTATCTGATGATTCTATGCCCTAATCAATCGATTTCCATCGATACATCACGCAGAATATGTATCCGAGATGTTCTTACATATCGTTCGTTTCAGACCGTGTAACGGCCAAATATGATGTAAAAACTGTTTCTCTCGCCTTCAAACGCTTAAAAATTCTATTTCTAAGCGAAATTCATGTGATTTGAGTGTTTTACAGTAACTTCCACGGAACCTTAGCTGCACCGGCGAGGACACCACGGACGGCCCCCAAAACCTTGTATTCACTAAAATTCAGTGTATCTTATGATTCTATGCCCTAATCAATCGATTTCCATCGATACATCACGCAGAATATGTATCCGAGTTGTTCTTACAAATCGTTCGTTTCAGACAGTGAAACGGCCAAATATGTTGTAAAAACTGTTTCTCTCGCCTTCAAACGCTTAAAAATGCTATTTCTAAGCGAAATACATGTGATTTGAGTGTTTTACAGTAACTTCCACGGAACTTTAGCTGCACCGGCGATAACACCACGGAGGGCCCCCAAAACCTTGTATTCACTAAAATTCAGTGTATCTGATGATTCTATGCCCTAATCAATCGATTTCCATCGATACATCACGCAGAATATGTATCCGAGATGTTCTTACAAATCTTTCGTTTCAGACCGTGTAACGGCCAAATATGTTGTAAAAACTGTTTCTCTCGCCTTCAAACGCTTAAAAATGCTATTTCTAAGCGAAATTCATGTGATTTGAGTGTTTTACAGTAACTTCCACGGAACCTTAGCTGCACCGGCGAGGACACCACGGAGGGCCCCCAAAACCTTGTATTCACTAAAATTCAGTGTATCTGATAATTCTATGCCCTAATCAATCGATTTCCATTGATACATCACGCAGAAGATGTATCCGAGATGTTCTTACAAATCGTTCGTTTCAGACAGTGAAACGGCCAAATATGTTGTAAAAACTGTTTCTCTCGCCTTCAAACGCTTAAAAATGCTATTACTAAGCGAAATTCATGTGATTTGAGTGTTTTACAGTAACTTCCACGGAACTTTAGCTGCACCGGCGAGGACACCACGGAGGGCCCCCTAAACCTTGTATTCACTAAAATTCAGTGCATCTTATGATTCTATGGCCTAATCAATCGATTTCCATCGATACATCACGCAGAATATGTATCCGAGTTGTTCTTACAAATCGTTCGTTTCAGACAGTGAAACGGCCAAATATGTTGTAAAAACTGTTTCTCTCGCCTTCAAACGCTTAAAAATGCTATTTCTAAGCGAAATTCATGTGATTTGAGTGTTTTACAGTAACTTCCACGGAACTTTAGCTGCACCGGCGAGGGCACCACGGAGGGCCCCCAAAACCTTGTATTCACTAAAATTCAGTGTATTTGATGATTCTATGCCCTAATCAATCGATTTCCATCGATACATCGCGCAGAATATGTATCCGAGATGTTCTTACAAATCGTTCGTTTCAGACAGTGAAACGGCCAAATACCTATGTTGTAAAAATTGTTTCTCTCGCCTTCAAACGCTTAAAAATGCTATTTCTAAGCGAAATACATGTGATTTGAGTGTTTTACAGTAACTTCCACGGAACTTTAGCTGCACCGGCGAGGACACCACGGAGGGCCCCCAAAACCTTGTATTAACTAAAATTCAGTGTATCTTATGATTCTATGCCCTAATCAATCGATTTCCATCGATACATCACGCAGAATATGTATCCGAGATGTTCTCACAAATCGTTCGTTTCAGACAGTGAAACGGCCAAATATGATGTAAAAACTGCTTCTCTCGCCTTCAAACGCTTAAAAATGCTATATCTAAGCGAAATACATGTGATTTGAGTGTTTTACAGTAACTTCCACGGAACTTTAGCTGCACCGGCGAGGGCACCACGGAGGGCCCCCAAAACCTTGTATTCACTAATATTCAGTGTATCTGATAAATCTATGCCCTAATCAATCGATTTCCATCGATACATCACGCAGAATATGTATCCGAGATGTTCTCACAAATCGTTCGTTTCAGACAGTGAAACAGCCAAATATGATGTATAAACTGTTTCTCTCGCCTTCAAACGCTTAAAAATGCTATTTCTAAGCGAAATACATGTGATTTGAGTGTTTTACAGTAACTTCCACGGAACTTTAGCTGCACCGGCGAGGGCACCACGGAGGGCTCCCAAAACCTTGTATTCACTAAAATTCAGTGTATCTTATGATTCTATGCCCTTATCAATCGATTTCCATCGATACATCACGCAGAATATGTATCCGAGATGTTCTTACAAATCGTTCGTTTCAGACCGTGTAACGGCCAAATATGATGTAAAAACTGTTTCTCTCGCCTTCAAACGCTTAAAAATGCTATTTCTAAGCGAAATTCATGTGATTTGAGTGTTTTACAGTAACTTCCACGGAACTTTAGCTGCACCGGCGAGGACACCACGGAGGGCCCCCAAAACCTTGTATTCACTAAAATTCAGTGTATCTGATAAATCTATGCCCTAATCAATCGATTTCCATCGATATATCACGCAGAATATGTATCCGAGATGTTCTCACAAATCGTTTGTTTCAGACAGTGAAACGGCAAAATATGATGTAAAAACTGTTTCTCTCGCCTTCAAACGCTTAAAAATGCTATTTATAAGCGAAATACATGTGATTTGAGTGTTTTACAGTAACCTCCATGGAACTTTAGCTGCACCGGCGAGGGCACCACGGAGGGCTTCCAAAACGTTGTATTCACTAAAATTGAGTGTATCTGATGATCCTATGCCCTAATCAATCGATTTCCATCGATACATCACGCAGAATATGTATCCGAGATGTTCTTACAAATCGTTCGTTTCAGATAGTGAAACGGCCAAATATGTTGTAAAAACTGTTTCTCTCGCCTTCAAACGCTTAAAAATGCTATTTCTAAGCGAAATTTATGTGATTTGAGTGTTTTACAGTAACTTCCACGGAACTTTAGCTGCACCGGCGAGGACACCACGGAGGGCCCCCAAAACCTTGTATTCACTAAAATTCAGTGTATTTGATGATTCTATGATTCCATTGATACATCGCGCAGAATATGTATCCGAGATGTTCTTACAAATCGTTCGTTTCCGACAGTGAAACGGCCAAATATGTTGTAAAAACTGTTTCTCTCGCCTTCAAACGCTTAAAAATGCTATTTCTAAGCGAAATACATGTGATTTGAGTGTTTTACAGTAACTTCCACGGAACTTTAGCTGCACCGGCGAGGGCACCACGGAGGGCCCCAAAACCTTGTATTCACTAAAATTCAGTGTATCTGATGATTCTATGCCCTGATCAATCGATTTCCATCGATACATCACGCAGAATATGTATCCGAGATGTACTTACAAATCGTTCGTTTCAGACAGTGAAACGGCCAAATATGTTGTAAAAACTGTTTCTCTCGCCTTCAAACGCTTAAAAATGCTATTTCTAAGCGAAATTCATGTGATTTGAGTGTTTTACAGTAACTTCCACGGAACTTTAGCTGCACCGGCGAGCATACCACGGAGGGCTCCCAAAACCTTGTATTCACTAAAATTCAGTGTATCTTATGATTCTATGCCCTAATCAATCGATTTCCATCGATACATCACGCAGAATATGTATCCGAGATGTTCTTATAAATCGTTCGTTTCAGACCGTGAAACGGCCAAATATGATGTAAAAATTGTTTCTCTCGCCTTCAAACGCTTAAAAATGCTATTTCTAAGCGAAATACATGTGATTTAAGTGTTTTACAGTAACTTCCACGGAACTTTAGCTGCACCGGCGAGGGCACCACGGAGGGCCCCCAAAACCTTGTATTCACTAAAATTCAGTGTATCTTATGATTCTATGCCCTAATCAATCGATTTCCATCGATACATCACGCAGAATATGTATCCGACATGTTCTTACAAATCGTTCGTTTCAGACCGTGTAACGGCCAAATATGATGTAAAAACTGTTTCTCTCGCCTTCAAACGCTTAAAAATGCTATTTCTAAGCGAAATTCATGTGATTTGAGTGTTTTACAGTAACTTCCACGGAACTTTAGCTGCACCGGCGAGGACACCACGGAGGGCTCCCAAAACCTTGTATTCACTAAAATTCAGTGTATCTTATGATTCTATGCCCTAATCAATCGATTTCCATCGATACATCACGCAGAATATGTATCCGAGATGTTCTTACAAATCGTTCGTTTCAGACAGTGAAACGGCCAAATATGATGTAAAAACTGTTTCTCTCGCCTTCAAACGCTTAAAAATGCTATTTCTAAGCGAAATACATGTGATTTGAGTGTTTTACAGTAACTTCCACGGAACTTTAGCTGCACCGGCGAGGGCACCACAGAGGGCTTCCAAAACCTTGTATTCACTAAAATTCAGTGTGTCTGATGATTCTATGCCCTAATCAATCGATTTTCATCGATACATCACGCAGAATATGTATCCGAGATGTTCTTACAAATCGTTCGTTTCAGACAGTGAAACGGCCAAATATGATGTAAAAACTGTTTCTCTCGCCTTCAAACGCTTAAAAATGCTATTTCTAAGCGAAATACATGTGATTTGAGTGTTTTACAGTAACTTCCACGGAACTTTAGCTGCACCGGCGAGGGCACCACAGAGGGCTTCCAAAACCTTGTATTCACTAAAATTCAGTGTATCTTATGATTCTATGCCCTAATCAATCGATTTCCATCGATACATCACGCAGAATATGTATCCGAGATGTTCTTACAAATCGTTCGTTTCAGACAGTGAAACGGCCAAATATGATGTATAAACTGTTTCTCTCGCCTTCAAACGCTTAAAAATGCTATTTCTAAGCGAAATACATGTGATTTGAGTGTATTACAGTAACTTACACGGAACTTTAGCTGCACCAGCGAGGGCACCACGGAGGGCCCCCAAAACCTTGTATTCACTAAAATTCAGTGTATCTGATGATTCTATGCCCTAATCAATCGATTTCCATCGATACATCACGCAGAATATGTATCCGAGATGTTCTTACATATCGTTCGTTTCAGACCGTGTAACGGCCAAATATGATGTAAAAACTGTTTCTCTCGCCTTCAAACGCTTAAAAATTCTATTTCTAAGCGAAATTCATGTGATTTGAGTGTTTTACAGTAACTTCCACGGAACCTTAGCTGCACCGGCGAGGACACCACGGAAAGCCCCCAAAACCTTGTATTCACTAAAATTCAGTGTATCTTATGATTCTATGCCCTAATCAATCGATTTCCATCGATACATCACGCAGAATATGTATCCGAGTTGTTCTTACAAATCGTTCGTTTCAGACAGTGAAACGGCCAAATATGTTGTAAAAACTGTTTCTCTCGCCTTCAAACGCTTAAAATGCTATTTCTAAGCGAAATACATGTGATTTGAGTGTTTTACAGTAACTTCCACGGAACTTTAGCTGCACCGGCGATGGCACCACGGAGGGCCCCCAAAACCATGTATTCACTAAAATTCAGTGTATCTGATGATTCTATGCCCTAATCAATCGATTTCCATCGATACATCACGCAGAATATGTATCCGAGATGTTCTTACAAATCTTTCGTTTCAGACCGTATAACGGCCAAATATGTTGTAAAAACTGTTTCTCTCGCCTTCAAACGCTTAAAAATGCTATTTCTAAGCGAAATTCATGTGATTTGAGTGTTTTACAGTAACTTCCACGGAACCTTAGCTGCACCGGCGAGGACACCACGGAGGGCCCCCAAAACCTTGTATTCACTAAAATTCAGTGTATCTGATGATTCTATGCCCTAATCAATCGATTTCCATTGATACATCACGCAGAAGATGTATCCGAGATGTTCTTACAAATCGTTCGTTTCAGACAGTGAAACGGCCAAATATGTTGTAAAAACTGTTTCTCTCGCCTTCAAACGCTTAAAAATGCTATTTCTAAGCGAAATTTATGTGATTTGAGTGTTTTACAGTAACTTCCACGGAACTTTAGCTGCACCGGCGAGGACACCACGGAGGGCCCCCTAAACCTTGTATTCACTAAAATTCAGTGTATCTTATGATTCTAGGGCCTAATCAATCGATTTCCATCGATACATCACGCAGAATATGTATCCGAGATGTTCTTACAAATCGTTCGTTTCAGACCATGAAACGGCCAAATAAGATGTAAAAACTGTTTCTCTCGCCTTCAAACGCTTAAAAATGCTATTTCTAAGCGAAATACTTGTGATTTGAGTGTTTTACAGTAACTTCCACAGAACATTAGCTGCACCGGCGAGGGCACCACGCAGGGCCCCAAAACCTTGTATTCATTAAAATTCAGTGTATCTGATGATTCTATGCCCTAATCAATCGATTTCCATCGATACATCACGCAGAATATGTATCCGAGATGTTCTTACAAATCGTTCGTTTCAGACAGTGAAACGGCCAAATATGATGTAAAAACTGTTTCTCTCGCCTTCAAACGCTTAAAAATGCTATTTCTAAGCGAAATACATGTGATTTGAGTGTTTTACAGTAACTTCCACGGAACTTTAGCTGCACCGGCGAGGGCACCACGGAGGGCCCCCAAAACCTTGTATTCTCTAAAATTCGTGTATCTTATGATTCTATGCCCTAATCAATCGATTTCCATCGATACATCGCGCAGAATATGTATCCGAGATGTTCTTACAAATCGTTCGTTTCAGACAGTGAAACGGCCAAATACCTATGTTGTAAAAATTGTTTCTCTCGCCTTCAAACGCTTAAAAATGCTATTTCTAAGCGAAATTCATGTGATTTGAGTCTTTTACAGTAACTTCCACGGAACTTTAGCTGCACCGGCGAGGGCACCACGGAGGGCCCCCAAAACCTTGTATTCACTAAAATTCAGTGTATTTGATGATTCTATGCCCTAATCAATCGATTTCCATCGATACATCGCGCAGAATATGTATCCGAGATGTTCTTACAAATCGTTCGTTTCAGACAGTGAAACGGCCAAATACCTATGTTGTAAAAATTGTTTCTCTCGCCTTCAAACGCTTAAAAATGCTATTTCTAAGCGAAATTCATGTGACTTGAGTCTTTTACAGTAACTTCCACGGAACTTTAGCTGCACCGGCGAGGACACCACGGAGGGCCCCCAAAACCTTGTATTAACTAAAATTCAGTGTATCTTATGATTCTATGCCCTAATCAATCGATTTCCATCGATACATCACGCAGAATATGTATCCGAGATGTTCTCACAAATCGTTCGTTTCAGACAGTGAAACGGCCAAATATGATGTAAAAACTGCTTCTCTCGCCTTCAAACGCTTAAAAATGCTATATCTAAGCGAAACACATGTGATTTGAGTGTTTTACAGTAACTTCCACGGAACTTTAGCTGCACCGGCGAGGGCACCACGGAGGGCCCCCAAAACCTTGTATTCACTAAAATTCAGTGTATCTGATAAATCTATGCCATAATCAATCGATTTCCATCGATACATCACGCAGAATATGTATCCGAGGTGTTCTCACAAATCGTTCGTTTCAGACAGTGAAACAGCCAAATATGATGTATAAACTGTTTCTCTCGCCTTCAAACGCTTAAAAATGCTATTTCTAAGCGAAATACATGTGATTTGAGTGTTTTACAGTAACTTCCACGGAACTTTAGCTGCACCGGCGAGGGCACCACGGAGGGCTCCCAAAACCTTGTATTCACTAAAATTCAGTGTATCTTATGATTCTATGCCCTAATCAATCGATTTCCATCGATACATCACGCAGAATATGTATCCGAGATGTTCTTACAAATCGTTCGTTTCAGACCGTGTAACGGCCAAATATGATGTAAAAACTGTTTCTCTCGCCTTCAAACGCTTAAAAATGCTATTTCTAAGCGAAATTCATGTGATTTGAGTGTTTTACAGTAACTTCCACGGAACTTTAGCTGCACCGGCGAGGACACCACGGAGGGCCCCCAAAACCTTGTATTCACTAAAATTCAGTGTATCTGATAAATCTATGCCCTAATCAATCGATTTCCATCGATACATCACGCAGAATATGTATCCGAGATGTTCTCACAAATCGTTTGTTTCAGACAGTGAAACGGCAAAATATGATGTAAAAACTGTTTCTCTCGCCTTCAAACGCTTAAAAATGCTATTTATAAGCGAAATACATGTGATTTGAGTGTTTTACAGTAACTTCCACGGAACTTTAGCTGCACCGGCGAGGGCACCACGGAGGGCTTCCAAAACCTTGTATTCACTAAAATTCAGTGTATCTGATGATCCTATGCCCTAATCAATCGATTTCCATCGATACATCACGCAGAATATGTATCCGAGATGTTCTTACAAATCGTTCGTTTCAGATAGTGAAACGGCCAAATATGTTGTAAAAACTGTTTCTCTCGCCTTCAAACGCTTAAAAATGCTATTTCTAAGCGAAATTTATGTGATTTGAGTGTTTTACAGTAACTTCCACGGAACTTTAGCTGCACCGGCGAGGACACCACGGAGGGCCCCCAAAACCTTGTATTCACTAAAATTCAGTGTATTTGATGATTCTATGATTCCATTGATACATCGCGCAGAATATGTATCCGAGATGTTCTTACAAATCGTTCGTTTCCGACAGTGAAACGGCCAAATATGTTGTAAAAACTGTTTCTCTCGCCTTCAAACGCTTAAAAATGCTATTTCTAAGCGAAATACATGTGATTTGAGTGTTTTACAGTAACTTCCACGGAACTTTAGCTGCACCGGCGAGGGCACCACGGAGGGCCCCCAAAACCTTGTATTCTCTAAAATTCGTGTATCTTATGATTCTATGCCCTAATCAATCGATTTCCATCGATACATCACGCAGAATATGTATCCGAGATGATCTTACAAATCGTTCGTTTCAGACCGTGTAACGGCCAAATATGATGTAAAAACTGTTTCTCTCGCCTTCAAACGCTTAAAAATGCTATTTCTAAGCGAAATTCATGTGATTTGAGTGTTTTACAGTAACTTCCACGGAACTTTAGCTGCACCGGCGAGGGCACCACGGAGGGCCCCCAAAACCTTGTATTCACTAAAATTCAGTGTATTTGATGATTCTATGCCCTAATCAATCGATTTCCATCGATACATCGCGCAGAATATGTATCCGAGATGTTCTTACAAATCGTTCGTTTCAGACAGTGAAACGGCCAAATACCTATGTTGTAAAAATTGTTTCTCTCGCCTTCAAACGCTTAAAAATGCTATTTCTAAGCGAAATTCATGTGATTTGAGTCTTTTACAGTAACTTCCACGGAACTTTAGCTGCACCGGCGAGGACACCACGGAGGGCCCCCAAAACCTTGTATTAACTAAAATTCAGTGTATCTTATGATTCTATGCCCTAATCAATCGATTTCCATCGATACATCACGCAGAATATGTATCCGAGATGTTCTCACAAATCGTTTGTTTCAGACAGTGAAACGGCAAAATATGATGTAAAAACTGTTTCTCTCGCCTTCAAACGCTTAAAAATGCTATTTATAAGCGAAATACATGTGATTTGAGTGTTTTACAGTAACTTCCACGGAACTTTAGCTGCACCGGCGAGGGCACCACGGAGGGCTTCCAAAACCTTGTATTCACTAAAATTCAGTGTATCTGATGATCCTATGCCCTAATCAATCGATTTCCATCGATACATCACGCAGAATATGTATCCGAGATGTTCTTACAAATCGTTCGTTTCAGATAGTGAAACGGCCAAATATGTTGTAAAAACTGTTTCTCTCGCCTTCAAACGCTTAAAAATGCTATTTCTAAGCGAAATTCATGTGATTTGAGTGTTTTACAGTAACTTCCACGGAACCTTAGCTGCACCGGCGAGGACACCACGGAGGGCCCCCAAAACCTTGTATTCACGAAAATTCAGTGTATCTTATGATTCTATGCCCTAATCAATCGATTTCCATCGATACATCACGCAGAATATGTATCCGAGTTGTTCTTACAAATCGTTCGTTTCAGACAGTGAAACGGCCAAATATGTTGTAAAAACTGTTTCTCTCGCCTTCAAACGCTTAAAAATGCTATTTCTAAGCGAAATACATGTGATTTGAGTGTTTTACAGTAACTTCCACGGAACTTTAGCTGCACCGGCGATGGCACCACGGAGGGCCCCCAAAACCTTGTATTCACTAAAATTCAGTGTATCTGATGATTCTATGCCCTAATCAATCGATTTCCATCGATACATCACGCAGAATATGTATCCGAGATGTTCTTACAAATCTTTCGTTTCAGACCGTGTAACGGCCAAATATGTTGTAAAAACTGTTTCTCTCGCCTTCAAACGCTTAAAAATGCTATTTCTAAGCGAAATTCATGTGATTTGAGTGTTTTACAGTAACTTCCACGGAACCTTAGCTGCACCGGCGAGGACACCACGGAGGGCCCCCAAAACCTTGTATTCACTAAAATTCAGTGTATCTGATG